>JAOXNH010000012.1:915563-927991 GCA_028566575.1 Bartramia longicauda | reverse complement strand
CTATAAAATCACCTGGGAAAATAAGCTGAGACAGGTAATGGAGATAACTTCGAGACAAAATGAAGTTACATGGAAGCTAGTGAAGGTTGTCAACAATGCATGAGGCACAACTTGACACCATCAATAATTACTCACCTGAGTAATTAGACAGCTGTGTTGTCTCACAGGTAGGCATGCAACGCTGCCTGGAGCTCAGGTACTCCTCCAAATGGAGAGGTCCGTCAGGGGAAACATCAGACTGATCAGGGTGGATCCATCAACCTCAAGGAGACATGGGATGTCTTTGCCCCTCTTCCTGCCAGAGTGCTTGAGCTATTTTATCTTCCAGAGCTTTGCCATACTACAACTATCTCTGCTCGTGTCTCTGCTCCTCAGCCCACCAGAGATACATGCCCCGTGGTGTCAGATAGACACACCAGCTTCCTTTATGAAGACATCCCAAGATACAGCCCCCACCTCTGCAAACCAAGGTCCTGTACCTGAGGTGGACTCTTCTGTCTCTCCAGCAAGAAGAGGAGAAGCCATTCTTCAGACAAGGCTACTTTTTCCTAGTTTAGGCCAGACTTGGAAGGCTTTGAAGAAGTGGATAAGGTCCTTTCATTTCATGTGACGTGTTTTGAGATCTTCAACAGGAAAGGTCATAAGAAAGCATAACATAGGCTTGTTACGATTTCATGTACAAATACTTTCATCTTAAAGCAGGAATATCTTCAATAAATCCAAGGCTTCTTTCCAGAAACTAACTTCAACCTTGATCTGGAAAGAAAGAGACCAAGAATAAAAGGGAATCAATACTTATCTCTTAGGCCACAAAGCAAGAAAATTGTTCATTTCAATTACTTTTTAAATGCAACCGCATGAGTTGGGGCTCTGAACTGTCCTGACAGCACCAGCAACCATCTCCCTTTCGCCGGTGGAAAAATCCCACCACCAACAGATGCTCTTCTGCACCCCCTGGCCCCTGGGGAGCAAAGCAGAAACAAAAACAGGACCATCAAACCAAGGTCAGGAGGACTGCAATGGTGGAGATCAATGAGAGAGGAGCCTGGGTAGGAGGGGCCAGGAGAAGATGGTGGACCTCTGAGCCCTTCCTTTCCTCCCGAAATTGCAGCTCGCAGTGTCCCACATTGGCTATTCCCTGCTGGGAGTGCATGGCTTCCTGTGATAGAATGGACTGAGTATAATCCTGGTATATTTTATATTGATATTGGGATCAACATTGGTTCTTTAGTACTATTGATATTAATTATCTAGTCTTATTCTACTAAATCTGTTTAAATTTCAACCATTGGTCTTCCTTGTTTTTTCCTCAGTTCCCCTTCCCGGGTGGGGAGGGGTCATCAGGTGATAGAAAAATTGTCTAAACAACAATAAATTGTTGTGGGTTCTTCAAACCACAACAGTGAACCCCCTTCTCCATTTCCCACGGAGGAGGCCTGCACTGAGGGCAATCCTCACCTTGACAACTTAAGTTGGGAGATTTGAAGCCACAAACCTGGGCCTTGGACACATTAAAATCCTCCCCTGCTGAAGACCCTGCGCCGGTTTCACTTTTGATTTTCATCACCATAATAAAAGTGGATCAAACCTCCCGACTATATCAGACTGGGGAGAGACTGGCAGGCGTGTGATAGCCGGAGCCTCCATGGAGGCAGGGCTCCTGAGTGGGAGAAACTTGGCGAAGAGGAATGCAAAATCCAGGGTCGGACTCTGAGCCAATTCCAGGATATTAAAATAGAAATAGTAACACGCCTAAATTTAGCCTCCCATCTCCAAATGTTGAAGTTATGGGGCCTGATGGAACAATATAGGCTGTAACAGTGCACCTCAGAGGGATGTGTTTTTGGCTGGCTTTGAGGGAAAAGAACCTTATTTCATCACCAGCCATGTGTATTTCTGTCTGTGCTATGCACTGGCCAGTTCCTGCTGCTTTCAAGAACTGGGCTGAAGTTCTCAAAGATATTGGGTTCCCACAATACTTCTGAAAACAAGTGGTTGGGTCAAGGAAATACAAAATTCAGCCCCCCCAGGAGGGAAATCTGCAGCAGGCCTAGCCCTGAAGAAATATCAAGGGAATATCAGGGGTTTCAAACGTGCACTTCAAGTCCACAACAAACCGGGCAGTTTGGGTTTTGCTGTTGGTGGAGCTATTCTCTTTAAAAAGAAGAAATAAATGACAGCAGCAAATGGCCACGCAGGAGATGTTGTAAAGAAACACCTGCAGAGATAAAATGAGATTTCCACCTCCGGCAGGCAGCAATTTTTGGCCAGGATCATGGAATGGTTTGGGTTGGAAGGGAGCTTGAAGATTGCCTAGTTCCAACCCCTCTGCCATTGGCAGGGACACCTCCCACTACACCAGGGACACCAACACAGTCGGGTAAGTGAAGAGAAAAGGCTGGGAGAGCCCATGCAGGATCTTCTCTAGCAGATAACTGCATTTCTGGTCCCACACTCTTTTCAGAGCAGCACACAAGCCACCTGCTGCAGCTCTTCTGCTGGAGCCATGGCACATAACAGGGGTGGCAGGGCCAAATCCACAGCCGTGGAAGGGATGAGGAGACAGGGGAATGCCTTCATCCCACAGGATGCCCACCCCACCCACAAAATCTACCTCCAGCGCATACTCAGGTATAGAGCAAATTGCCACAAGTGGAGACCTGGAGACCACCAGCTTCGCCGTAGGGATCTCCATGCCAGGGGAGGTGTCAGCATTACCACCCCTTTCCTAGGACACCCACAACCCCATACCCACAGTGCCCAGGATCCAGTGCAGCTCCTGTCCCCTCCCAGTCTGCCTGCTTCCTTGCTCCACTCCTCTCGCTATCCAGAGCTTGAAAATTCAGCCGTTGGCCCCAGCATCCTCAGGTCTGGGGTAAAAGAGATTTATTCATGCAATTTCACATCCAAACTGACTTTAAAATAGCCACATCGAGGCGAAAGCGAACAGAAAAGGGAGGAAATTGCTAAGTAGATATCCTAATTAGATAAGAGTGCCCTTGCTGTACAAAAGTGATGTGGAGAGGGAAGCCAGACGTACGGAAGAGAGAAAGGTGCCCCAGAGACTAGAGTATTTAGGACAAACCCTGTGAGGGGCTGTGAGAGGTTTTAGAGCAGAGTAGCGGGCTTATCAGAGGAAAGCGTGTAAGAAAGCATAAAACACTTTAATTAAAGTGTCAGCATCGGGCAGGTTGGTCACAGTGAAGCCAGCTCGTGAAGGATGACTGTCCCCAGGCTTGGCCTCGCTCTCCTTGAGTCTGATCGCTTCCTGCTGGTGTTCATAGGAGAGGAAAGATGCTGGAGGGGGAGGAGATGGGGGTCACCTTTTGCAGGCAGTCACCCCAGGCAGAGCTGGGGTTCATGCATGGTGGGGGCTTTGAGAAACCCACCAAACCCTCACACGATGCTCTGACTGGGTCCAGCTCCCCTGGGTAAAGCAAGAGCGGTGTGAAAAACACCAACGTTTGCGACCAATGAAAACAAAAGCTGAAATCTCCTAACAGGGTGAAGCCATCTTAGAGCCCCTGTCGCATCTCGACCATCATCTGCCATCAAAGCCCTCTCCCTCTGTCCCAAAATAAATCCAAATCACTATGGAGTGGAGGGAAGCTGAAATCTTGTTGGGTATTTTTTTTTCTCCTGACATGGAACTCGGCATCAATGACAGAGACAAGGCTGCAGTAAACAACCTCTCTCCTGGTGCAGTTATTTACAAGCCAGACACTCCAGATAGCAGTCAGGGACTCAGGCAGGAGGTCTGGCAAAGCCATCTCTGCATTTTTAAGATTTCTAGGGGCACACGGCATCCTCGGACCGCAGTTTCTTTATACGCAGAGCATCACAAGACCTTGGCTCCTGGAAAGGGGTCAGAGGGGTGGCAGGGGTGCTGCTTGAGAAGGAATAACAAGGACACGTGCACATTTGGTGCTCAGCAGAGTGTCCATATTCAGCACTGAGCACAGCCCTGGTCTCGCCATTGGGGCTATCTTCAATAGCATCCACGGACTGTTTTTCTGGCTCATGTTACAAATACATTCATGCCGTGCCACAGCAGGAAAACTGATCTCCCCTTCCCAGTCCAGTGGCAATCCAGTCCTGCTTAACCCTTGAAGTGTCTTGGGAGTGCTGGAGCAGGAAAAAGCACACATGACTTGGCCAGAAGGGCCCAATCCTGAACGTGGTGAGGTGGATGGGAAACTTCCTGAGCTTTGGTAGAGCCTGGTTGAATAGAGGGGATCCCCCACCCGCTAGAAGACTGAAAGTGAGTGGGAAAATCATTTTGGTGATTTTGACAATGAGGAAGGTGATGCAAATTGTCCCAGTTGTTGCCAGATAGAACTGTGGATGGAGGATGGTCAGAGAAAGCCTGTAGAAAGAGGTCTCCAAAGTTGGAAGAAATACTGCTGGGAAAACGTTGCAGCTCACAATGCTTTAGTCATGGACAAACAGGAGCTGGACTTTGCTACCATCTCAGCTCATGGTGGCTCTAGAGTCTGTGACCATCATACCCTAAGCAGTCATGGTCTCATGGTCTTTCACACCTGGGGCGCTCCTGGCATCTTACTGCATTGTCCAAGCACACACAAGGACAGGGACTGCAGGACAGGGCACAACACAGGGCTAAAAAATGCCAACCAGTGAGTAGTTTAAAGAGGTAGACATTCAGAAACAGTCTTCCCAAAACCCTTCACCACCCCAGGCATCTGTGAAAGCCAAGCAATGGTCTGTCATGTGTACAGCCAAGGCAGGGTAGAACATGTGAGCTTCTCAAAAGGGATTTGCTAGGGAAAGAGCAAGCACCAGGGTCCATCCCTTGGAAAATCGTCTTGGCATCGTGACACAGAGTCAACCAGTTATTACACAGTGTAAATAGGGAGAAAGGATGGGAGTTGAATTCACATAAGTAGTTAGTCACCTACCTCAGAGTCAATCAAGTCTTGTGGACATCACCTCGCACTGATTTCAAGCAAGGGTGAGGTAGCATTCATCTTCTCCAAGCACTACGTGTCAAGTTTGGCATTGACGTCCGAGCAAGATGAGAACTCTTTACAGCCACTGATGTCTCCAGAGAGAAATAGCACTGACCTTATATCTCAGTCATATATCTTACTATGGAGTGAACTGCTTTCTGGAAGTACCCATTTTTGCCCAGAGCCTGTAAGGAAGCAATGAGCTCTGGCTCACCTTTAGCTGTCATAAAGCTATCAGGCTGAAATGCACCTCTGAATTCTGCTGAATACTGCTCTCAAGCCCACAGGAAGCAAAGGAACCTACAGACCTATGGCCTGGCTGCAACCTAGCACGTGAAGATCTAAGTCTAGAGCCCTTTTCTTTTCCCTGTGCACTGAGTAGAGAGAGAAAGGCACTTCCAGGTGGTAATTCAAGGTCTCCAGGTGGTAATTTAAGGTCTCCACCCCTCTTTGTCTCTCCACTGAGTGGAGGGACTGACATTGGTGGAAATGGTTCAGCAGGTGTTATCATTTCAGCCTGTACTATCTGAGAGAGGAGAGACTCTCACACAGGAAAATATATGTTCTTCATTAAACTTCTTCCATCCTTTGAATCCTCCATTCTATGACACGGTTACTCATCTCTGTGACTCCCACAACACCCTGAGGTTTTCTCCGAATTACATGCCCTCTGACTAAGAGAGAAGCTCACCTTGGTCTTGTCTCAGCCACTTTTGCTCTGAAACCATAACTAGAAGTTTTTGCTCTGAAATCATAACTAGAATGCAGTCAGGTTGCATTCTCTCTCCTTTTTTTTTGAAGGTAAGCCTATAAATCAAGCGAGGAACACTCAGCGCTGAGCACCGGCTTGAATCATTTGTGAGTCATTACAGACCGCTTTGACCTATTGGGGCTTGGCAACAAGGGCCGGCCTTCCTCGTCCTCTTGGGTTTTGGATACCTGCCAAGGTCCCAGCTGAGCATGTCGAGGAGCTCAGACATTGCAGAGAAAGTTAAAAGGCCTAATTGAGAAAGGTACACAATGACAGAAGGTAACTGATGTTTCAGAGACCCTTTCATCTGAGAGGCAACGACAGAACAAACTCCTGATGGCAGTGAAAACCAGAAAGGTCCAAAGCATAGGACCAGAAAGGTCCAAACCATGCCTAGAATTACTCTTTTAATGCCATGTATAATTCAATTCAAAGGAACAACTTCACTAAGGAAATACAGACTCCCTACCCAAGAAGATTTATCCTGGAGATGAAAGAGGATGTAATAATCTCCCTCACTCCCATGCAGTTACCACCACATGGCAGGACATATGGTCCTTGTCATGTGAGGGGAGATTGGTTATGGGCGGGTTCAGCTGCAATCCAAAACACGGCCTTGCTTACATTCTCTAAACCAGAGCCAGATGCTTCTTTTCTGGAGATATGCTGTGGCCTGACTCCAAGTTATGGAGTTGGATATCATACCATCACAGAATAACTCAGGTTGGAAGGGATCTCAAGAGGTTCCTAGTCCAACCTCCTGCTCAAAGCAGAGATCAGACTGGGTTATTCACAGCTTTGTTCAACTGGGTCTTGAAGACCTCAGGATGGAGACTGCACAACTTCTCTGGGCAACCTGTTCCTCTGCTTGACTGACACATGGAAAACTGCGGGGTGAAATTCAAATGGTTTTTTCTTTCCACCTCCTTGAATCCCAGCCTGGCTGAAACAAGTCTTCTAAGTCTGGTAGACACCTAGCAGTGGCAGTTTCCTATGCAGGATGGCAGGCTGTGGCTTTCCACGAATCCTAACCTATTTGCCAGCAGGTTCTTTATCTGTTGTCCCTGTGATGCCTCCCAGATCTCAAAATAAATCCACAAAAGCCTCTAGAGAATGCTCAAAGATCCCAACAGATCCCACCATAGTTAACAAGGTCACGTATATTTGGAGAGATACTCCAGATACATTCCAGAGAACACAAGGTTTTAAAGACTTTTTTTTCTGCATGAGACTTCTCAAAATCATACCAATGCTCATCTCACACTTTGCAGACCAACAGGATGTCTAGAAGTTACTACAGCCGGGCTTGTGCCCCAGAGACCTGCCAATGTTGCCTTGTTTGGCAAGATGTGGAAGGATTACAACACCTCAAAGAGCTCCAGGACGAAAGTCCTGATGGGAATGGCAGAAAAGAGCTTTTGGTGTCTAGTAGCATTGCTGCCAGCTGCTTTTTGACCATTACTCACATTCATATTTATCGTTTGTTCATATCTTTGTCTCCACTGGGGCAAGGGCTCTGTAGACATCTGTAGTTCATCCTACCAAACTGTGGAAGCACTCCCCCAGTGCCTCTCATGTGCCAGTGTTTATAGACACCTACTTACTTTCAAGAAACCCATGCCTATAGTACTTTCTTTTAGAAGGTGGCCATTGCAGGAAAAGACCAAAGAGCTAAATATTTCCCTTTTCCAGGAGGACACTACTGATATCAACCACAATTATTTTTTCCTGTTAATGTTGAAGCCACAGTAGGAAGATTTTCTGGGATGCAAAGCTCAGTAAGGAAGATTTTACCATACAGAGGAGTACCATAGGAATCTGAAGCACCAGTCATGGACCACAGCTCCATCTCTTTAAATATTACGTTTGTCCTAGTTTGGTTGAAGATGACAGCCAAATGACAGCTGGCTCAACTGCCCAGCCAGCAATTTGTGAGCTCTTTGTGGACCCTGCAGGCGGAGGAGATACTTAAGGCCTTCAAAGGTGAACAATAAATCAGATCTACAAATGCTGTCAGGGGCAGGGGTGAACACAAGGAAGACTGATGCCATAATAAATAATAATGCAAGAATTTCTTCTTGTCTCAAAAGCAAAGGAAATGAAAAGATGGCACAAAGAGGTCCAGACTCTTGGCCAGTCTCCTCTGAATCCAGTGTCCCGAGGACAATTCTCAGTCAGCTAGACTTGCCCTTCTCTGTTGATTAATCCCAGCAGCGCTCTGATTAAAATGCATGAAGATTTCTTTAACTGGCATCAGACCCTCATTAAGATCCCGGAGGCTGAGGCTGAAGGATGGCACCTACTCACTTGTTCCCTGCTGCTACCATGACAGATTCGAAATGACAAACTATTATTCATTTTAAGCAAGAAAAGGGAAAACATGCCACATACACATTTTGAAACGATTGGGAGCTCATTGGGATAATGAGGGACAACGCGTTTAGTTCTGCTGCTGAGAACTAGTGATGAAATGTGGAGGTAGAAAAACGCAAAAGCCACTTCTATTTTGAATTGACAGCCTCATTCATCTGGGACTGATTTTCTTGAGTGGCAAAGCCACCGTATCCTGCCTGAGAAGGGTAAATTACTGTCATCTCTGCTCTAAAGGTGTTTCTTAGGCGTAGGGAAGGTTTAAGTAGCTGTCTAGCTTAATAAAAGAGAGGACCGGTGAGAAACTGTGCTTGGAAGTCTATCTGCCCAAACTTAAACAGTCTACGACCTACACAGACAGCTCGGTAGTGTCAGGATTAGGGCTGCTGGCTGATAGAGAAACAAAGAGGAAACAGGGAGAAACATAGGAAGAAAAGGCTTGAAAATCAGCCTAAATACAACTGATTCTGATTCCAGGTAGCATTTCCTAGCCTTGCTCTCATCTGGTTAACCAACACAAAGTCACAGCAAAGATGAAGCCTTCCACTTGGCTTCCTGAGAAGTCAGGAGGTCCAGGTAAATGCTCCTTTTTTCCATAGCCTTCACCCAGCCCCACTTGCTCCTCCAAAAGCTACAAGCTGCTACAAGGAGGGAGTTGCAGGGAAGAAGACTTAAAAAGAAGAGCAAGAGAAAGGACTGATGACTGAAGGAGGCTTGTAGGAGAGATGGGGAGGGAGTCTTGATCAGGGAGTGGAGCGATAGGACAAGGGGTAAGGGTTTTAAATTGAAAGAAGGGAGATTTAGGTTAGATATCAGGAAGAAATTCTTTGCTGTGAGGGTGGTGAGACTGGAACAGGTTGCCCAGAGAAGCCGTGGATGCCCCATCCCTGGAGGGGTTCAAGGCCAGATTAGATGGGGTTTTGAGCAGCCTGGTCTAGTGGCAGGTGTCCCTGCCCAAGGCAGGAGGGTTGGATCATTCAGGTCTCTTCCAACTCTAACCGTTTTATGATTCTACGAAAGCTCAGAGCGTGGCTTTCTCATCAAGGATGTACGTGGTGTTAGACCCATCTCGCATGACTGTGCTCATAAATACCCCTTTTCATCCTGGCCTGGAAAACCATGGTAGACCCAGTCCATCTCCAAGAGGCCAGGGTGGGCAGCAAGCATGGGTGTGAAGCACAAAGGTTTGCCAAGGAGTGTGGGATTTGTGGGGACCAGGCAGTGGAAAAGATGAGATAAACTTGCGCAAGAGGAAGAAGAATATCATAAAGAAATAAAGGGCCACCAATGGCAGTAGAGGGGAATGTTTAAAAAAAAAGAAATATATAGAGGGGAAAAATAATCAAAAGGCCTAAACATCCCCGGTTTGGTTGAGAAACTCAGCATAAAGACAGCCTTTTTGGGAAAGAAAGACAAAGCGCTACCTTTTCTGGAATTCAGGGATACAGACGTCTCTTTTTGGGAATTGTTTACACCTGGACACCAGGGAGTGGACTGAACGGCCAAAAAAGACTGAGGTAACTTTGAAAAAATCCGTGTTGGGACTGTGGGTTTTGTTTTATATTATTTGTTTATTTAAATACTTTTTTTTTTCAAATGAAGCAGCTAGTGTTTGAAGAGATTGAGCTTGGTGGGATCAAGGTACATTTTTAGGTTAGTGGTAGCCCTATTTATCATTTTTAAGACAAATTTGATTACCCTGATGGGAATTCATGTCTTCAGGGAAAGCTGCCCAGTTGTCATATTAATCATTGCTTTTAGTGTTTTCATTAGGGTTTTGGTTTTTGGTTTAGTATGGGATATTCATTTTTTTTCCCCTTTTAATTTAGCTCTCAGTTGCCCCAGGGCTTTGGCCTGGTAACCTTTGCGGAGTGTTTTTCCTTCAGTCCCTTTCCAACCGATGGATTTTATGAAGGCCGTTAATTCGTAGCACTGCCGTTGCTAAAGATCTGTCACTCCTTCCACTGATGGGGAAGCGGCCTTCAAGAGATTCTTTCTTGCACGAAGAAGAAAGAAATTAAAAAATCACAGAGTGAAAACGAACATTTACAGTTTCAACTACGGAGTGCGTTATATCAACGTTCTTCCGGAGGCTCTACGGGGCACTGTTGCGATCTTCTATTACGGTAGCACCTCAACACCCATCTCACATCTCAAGACTGCCCTGTGCTTGGTGAAGAAACCCTGAGTATATTTCTTACTCCTACCAGGTTGCTCAGGTTCCTCTGAGGCTCATGGAAGTAGATGTCTCAATGAAGATCACAGATTACTGGAAGGGGAGAAGATAGTCCAGTCTGATTCCACCCAGTGACTCGTTTATTCAACACCAGATCCTACTGGCTGAAAGTACTCAATTTGTGGGACACCACATGTTGGGACATCGTGTATAATCCAGCCCAGGGAGTCTGCTGGTGGGTTCAGACATGTGTTTCACAGCTGTGCTGTAGTTCAGCAGGGAACTGTTGGTCCTGCTGCAGCCTTATTGTGTCCTGCTGTTGTTCAAAGGTCAGAGGAGAGAATCACTCTGGTCCAGTCCATAAAACATGACCATTTTCAGGTGACCTTATCCACTAACGTCAGTAAGACAAGGTCAACCAGGCAAACTGAGGCAGATGTGGAAAAGAAGGACCCTGTATCAGGTGATTCATCCCAGATATCCAAACACCATTTTAAGATGAGATGAATCAATGGATGAAATTAATCCAGGTCTCTTTCCTGTGATGTTTGAAGGTTCCCAAACCATTCCTTTGGAAAAGAAATCTATGTTTCAGACAAGGAAAGGAAGATAAAATCCCAACTTAAATGAATTGTGGGACATTCCTACACTGGGGCCACCCTCCCCTAGAAAAATGTTAGATCTGAGCAGTAAGGAGGTTTTAGATAACAGTTTTACAGCTGGAGCAGCAGTTTTATTGACATCAAAACATGTTGCAGGAATGGTGAACAATATTAGTGAGAAAATGCTGAAGCAGATTGCTTCTGTTTTCCCATTTTGTTTCAATGTTTAAATATTTCCTTCTGATAAAGAAAATGCATCTACCCCCTTTATCACTGCGATTCACCCAGCTTTCACTTGTATTTTACAAGCTGCTGCTTTCAAAATCAAGCTACATTTCTTATATTTCACTTTCTCACAAATTATGTTGTTGTGGCATTTTCAAAACAAAGCCATTCTGTATTGGCAAAGTGAAGCAATTCAACATCATCACAAGAGACTGGGTCAGCATTATCAAAATTAAATACTTAGATACTCTTGGAGATCAGCATTTTGTAATTTCTTTCCTGTGAGAAATGTTCCTCTTTGGAATACAAACAAATGGTAAAAAAAAGTTTTAAATACCCAATAAATACAAAATTCTCTTTCTCACATAGGGCTGGTAAGTAACTAATGGCAATTTGGGGGAATATAGGGCAATTCACAATAGCGTAGATGAGGGAAAAAAAGGAAGTAAGAAATCTGCCGTAATGGCCTCAATTGTCATTAATATATGAAATACAAGAAATAGTTAAGAACTGCTGCAGTAAGAGTTGAGCCCCATCCCACTTGGAGGTTTTTAAGGACCCAGAAAGACCTACAATCAACCACCCCCACTAAAATACCACTTTGGAACATTAAGTTTGGGATGTAGGTGGCTTCAGGTCTCTGCAGGGATAGAAAAAGAGCCCCTGTTCCGGGGAGATTCGTCTCCCCTTCCCTTCCCCAAGCCACAGTGGGGTCAGCCCCATGGCAAGGGCAGACCCAGACCCAACAGCAGGCAAAGGGTTGGAAGAAGTGACAACTCTCCAGCTCTTCCCACCATGGTCTTCCCCCCCTGTATCCCCACCCTGGAGCAGGAAAGAGAAAAATATGGACCTGAATGAATTGGGAATGCACAAACATCAGTGTTGGGCAAGGACTGGGGCAAGGGAGGAGACCAGAGGACACCAAAGCCTCAGCCCACCCCAGTACATCCCTATTGTCTATGCAGAGACACACACCTGGCAGTGAATCAAACCTTAGGATAAGGAGAATCACCCTTTTTGGAGGAGCTGGGTGTCGATGTGAGAGTGTCAATATGAGAGTGTAAATGTGAGTGTATGTGTGAGTGTATCAATGTGTTTGTCAATGTGAGTGTGAGAGTGTGTCAGTGTGAGTCTGCCAACGTGAGTGTGTGTGTCAATGTGAGAGTGTGAGTGTGTCAGTATGAGTATGTCAATGTGAGTGTGTGAGTTTGTCAATGGTGTGTCAATGTGAGTGATGTGTGTGTCAATATGCGTCAATTGTAAATGTGTGTTTCAATGTGAGTGTGTCAATGTGAGTGTGTGAGTGTGTCAATGGGAGTGTGTCAATGTGTGTG
>JAOXNH010000012.1:897483-909083 GCA_028566575.1 Bartramia longicauda | reverse complement strand
TTGAAACTTACAAGGGTCCTTGTCATCTTGAATGTATACAAAAACCAGAGATCATCTTATTTTTATTCATCTGACAGCAAGTAATTTTTTCCAAATGGATGATTTTTAAGTAGCTGTCACAATCCCAAATTAACTCACAACTGGGCAGATAAATCATTCAAGAACGCCAGCCACGGTCTCAATGGAAAGAGACATGAATTCACAATATTTTTTTCATCAATGAGTTCTGAGATCCGGTGAGATGAGGGCTAGCCAAAAAAACCACCGTCCTGACAGCTAAATGAATATATTCTTCCTCTTCCAGTTACCAAAATTCAGATGGGGTTTTGTTTTCCTTTGTAACCTTGTTAATTTACCATTAAAAACCACAGCCAATCACGAAAACATCATGCAAAGTCTGAATATTGACTGGATTTGAAAGGATCTCAAAATTAGAGACATTTACAATGTGTCGGAATGAAGCCCACTCTGCAAAGTGAAAAATAAAGCACTCACCAATGAGATTTAACTACTTTTATGAGCGTATAACTGATGGGAGGTGTGGGCAGTAGCAACGCAGAGGAGCATCACCTACTCGTCGACCCATTAATACCGAGGATGAGGGTGATGTGGCGATGAGTTGCTGAGAGGTTTCAGTGTGCCCTGTCTCAGCACGGATCTTGAAGGATGCAGATCCAAAACTGCCTTCCCAGGATCCCCTCCAAGTCCTTACCCAGCTGGTAAAACTGGGACTTGGGTTGGTTGCACGGTGCCTCCCAGACTGGTCTCTCTGAGCTGTTGATTGACGGCTGTGAAAATCAGAATGGCCAAATTCAGTTCTTACACTGTTTGTTCCTGTCTCAGCAGGAAGAAGAGTTGAAATGTTGGAGTTTTCCATTCCTGAAGAGGTCAAAAACCTCTGCAGAAACATCTGAGCAGTGTTGTTTTAAGGGGAAAAACCATAACTATCTGGATCAGCCTGAACTCCTGGTGTAAAGGACAGGCCTTGTACTACACAAATCCTGGGGACTGTCTTCTGCCTCAAGGATGAGGGAGTTCAGGTTGAGTTGGCTTGGTTTTTTGTCATTGTCATTCCAGTCATGAATTATGGCATCTCAGCCAGAGAAGAGACCGCAGTGCATCACAGATGACGTAGTCTAGTCAGGACCCATCCAAGAGAGCAGGGGCTGAGCCCTGGAAGTGACAGCTCCAAGAAGCATCAAGGCAGATTGACCCAAAAATGTATCACTTTGCTTCCCAGAGGCGATTTGGAAAGAGCAAGGGGATTTGGTGAAAACAGCGTTTCATCAAAACATGTTTTGATAGAAAATATCCAGTGTTTGTGTATAACCGGCAATATCCCTGCAGACACTTGTCCCAGTGTTGGGATGAAACTCTCGTCACCGCCCGCTGAAGGCCAATTAAAACGGGGGTCCAGAGCTTCAGTTCTGATGTTCCAAAAATATGGGCCAAGAGTCAACAAGAGCCCTGGTCACCCTCATTATGCTGCGGTCATGGAAAAAGTAGCCAGAAATTTCGTCCTGTGCAGGAACAACTTTTTCTCATGTGTTTGGTTTTTTGGATGAGAAAATCCATCCAGGAAACCAGACTTGTGCAAACAAGCCATGCTATCCTCAGACACCCCCTTCCTCCTTCAGTTCCAACCTTTTGAGCCATCGGAATCTCCAGGTTGATGTCTAGAAGTTTTCCAGAGCTCCACCTTGCCTGGAGCATCAAGTCAAGGAGGTGGTGGGGTCCCAGCTGCAGCCCTGGAGGAGAACAAAGCCCTGGACAGTGGTGAGGACAAGTAATACAGAATCACAGAATCACAGAATGATGTGGGCTTGGAAGGGACCTCTGGAGATCATCTAGTCCAACCAGATCTGCAGATTTCTTGCAAAGGGACCAGCTCACCAGGGCTGCCCTTTCCCTCCTGCCTGCACAGATTGCAGGGGAATAGGACAGGGGGCAAATCTCAGAGCATTTGCAGTGCAAGCGTTTGGTGGCCTGCTTCACCAGGACCTCGCCGCTTGTTTGAGGCCATGAGCGAGACAGGTAGCAAGGCGGTTGGAGCCCCCGAGCCTTGCAAACAGAGTTTCTCAATCCCAACTCCGAATGAAGGGGAGGAGGGAAGCAGAACGAAAATAAATAATTTCTGGCTCCTCTGAATCAAAGCCTGTTACAATCAAAACAGCCCTCCGTCTGCAGTCAATGCCCTGGGGCCTCGTTCGTCAAAAATTATACGTGTGCTAGAAGCCACAGGGAAAGTCTCTTCGACAGAGAAGACCCTCTTGGTGTCAAATTGAGCTGGGGAATGCTTTTAATCCTCTATCTCTGTCCCAGGGTCTCCCAGAGCTTGTGTGGACTCTTTGTCCAGTGTCCAACCCAGAGTGGGTTAATCCTCCGGCTCTTGCTGCAAAGCCCGTAGCAGACCCTGCCCATGGGAATGATGGGCTGCTCGAAGGGAAAGGAGTATAAGGAAATGAGGATTTGGGGGATAAATTGAAATGGGAAGTGGACAAGAGAGCATTGAAGGAGGCTGGCTGGAGAAACCCTCCACACAAATGCAGGCAAGGAGCCCTGATCTTGGTTTTTCTTCGAGTGGCGCAGCTCTACGAATTTCAGGGGAATTATTCCTGATTTACAGCAACCTAAACAAGATCCGAAGCAGGTCCTCTGCTTGCAGGAAGCTTGTGCACTTAATGTCATCCATCAGCCTCTGTGTGCGTGCACGTAGAAACATGCATGTATGGATGCACAAGAATATAGCAGTTAAAGTGAGAAATCAGAAGTCTCGGTATGAGAGGGTGAAGGCATCTGGGATTAGATCCCCAAAAGGCACTTGATTTATGCTTAATATCTGGACTAGATGTTTTCCTCTTCTCAAGATACCGTCTTACAAGCTCCACTTTTCCTTGAAGTCATCTCACGGCTGTCTGCTGGGGGTTGCTTTTATCACACAAATATTTGTGAGCGACTGTCTAACGCCATCTCTTGTAGCTGGGATGTCGTTTTGAGTAAGAGCTGTGTCCTGGTGCTCCAGGGGATCTCCAGAGCAGGTCCCTTCCCACCCTGCACCAGGGCTAGTGGAGAATCCACATGGAAAGTCGCTTCACAAGGAGGATGGAGCAGCAATTTTGCTCATGCCAGAGATCGCCAGGTGCAGCCAGCTCTCCAGAAATTTCAGGCAAACCTCTTTGACACATTGGCTTTGCCAAGAGTTTGGAGAGGAGGAAATATATAGACCAGACTCGGCAACTTAGTATTTCAATTTCCCTTTTCATCCATACCTTACGTTGCTAATATAAAGACATAATTTGTTTGAGCCTGGATATGGCCAAGGTCGTATCATCTTGTGTACAGAGAGTTTGTTTTGCTTCAATGGGCAAGGCATATTCTGCTTTGTCTCCTTCTTTCTTAGCCTTCATATAATATTAATATAATATTAATATAATATAATATAATATAATATAAGGCAAATTCAGTCAGACCCTTAATTACAGTGAGGAGATACTGTAAAAAAGAAGCATGAGACAAGCAGGGAGATGGATCCAACGATGTTCAGAGGTGCCTTCCACCCCTTACCTGGTCTCTGCCGATGGCAGGGGGGTTGGAACTAGATGATCTCTAAGGTCCCTTCCAACCTAAACCATTCTATAACTCTATGATTCCATGAACCCCAGGTAGTCTGTGATTTTACATCAGTGTAAAACAACGCCACGAGTGATACCGCGGTGCCCAAGAGACAGGCATCGCCTGTGCAGACTCTCTCAGGAAAGAAGTGGGAAAAAAAAACGTTTTCTCTTGGATTGTCTGGCGAGGACATTTAAATAGAGTCAATTGGATGTTACTATTGTGATCTGGAAGCAAAAACGCAGTAAAAAGAGAAGCTGAGAACAAGCAAGGTGGGAACTGGAGACTGAATTACCTTTAAGTCGGTTACAATGGTCCCCCTTGTCCTGCAGCTGGAGTCTGGCCAGCGAGGTCACGAACAAGAAACTGCGCTTTCCCTGTGTGACAGATATTATTTCATTACCTGGTTTTATTTAATGTGGCCATAAATCCACGTATCCTACATGACTGGAACGGTCTGAGGTCTTGCTTATTATTACTGCCTGACCACCTAAAATCGCCGGTGCGAAGTGAGGAACCAGCTACAGCCAGATGTCTCACCATCACACATTCAAAAGATGATCCAGCTCAATGAAGGTATGAAATTCTTACAAGGTGAAAATCTCCATGGGTTACAGAGAGACCCCAAGACTGTTATTTGGCTAAAATTATGAGTCGGATTCAAAACAGGACCATTAGTCCTCTGGTCTGCTGCATTTTTCTCAAGCTTGTGAGTGCAGGTTGTCATGCCTTGCCCCGTCCTGAGCGCAGACAGAGCCTCGTTTGAAGACAAGGAAGGAAAATTGACTTTGCAGTCAGTAAAATTCAAAACTTTTTAAGTCACACTAATAGGATTTGGGGTATGGGCTGAGGAGGATTCATGTTCACTGATACAGCTGCTCAACACTCTCCAATTTTTCCGTGGTATCTCAAAAGGTACAGAGCTTTCAGAGTCATGTTAGGAGAGAGGTGTGGAATATATTCTCCTACAAGCTTCCAAATATTTAGCGTATCTCTTTTCACCTTTTGTTTGCAGGATGCATTTTCATCTGCGAAACATCTGCAGTGACCTGTGAGGAGAGAGTAATCCTTCCACACGTACTAAACGGGATGTTCCTGTCCAAGTTTAGACTTCTGTAGGGCAGACCTCTGCATCTGCACTATTTTGTGACTCCTTTTGTAGCCACTGGGGAAAAAAAAAAAGACAGATTCTGCCCGGGTGTGTTTCACATTAATTATTTTAAATGCCTGCCTCGGTGTGAAACAACGCTCCCTCCACATTGTCCATAAAGACGTGTCAATTAGTGTAAAGGAGAATACTTGTCCAGACAACTCTCCACCATTCCGAAATCAGTTCCAACCTGGAACAGACTTATCTGGAGGTATCAAAACTGAGCGATCAAACAAAATTTCATGAGAAACGAGCAGAGAAGTTAACTTGCCAATAATTTGAAGGATTCACTCCAGTAACTGAAACCCTCCCGATACTACTCACAAGTGGTCCTGTGTGTTACAGACAACAAATGACACAGAACTGAAAAAAAAACCCATCCTATTTATGCCTGAAAAGCGGATGACCTGTGAAATTAGCTCAGCTCTAACTGCAGAGCGCAGGACGGTTCCACACATCACCCACACACAGACGTTTGAAGCCAGGACAGCAGAGGTGTGAAGCATCATTGCCTCCTCTCCCAGAGCTCTTGACAGTGTTTAGATCATTTGTACCCAGAGATTTGGGCAAGGATGACTGAAAAGATTAAATTTTGTAATTATTGGTAATTACTGACTTAAAATGAGCATTTGATGAAACTCGCTACTTGTACACCAATTTTCAGAGTCAATAAACTGAGCCATGTTAAAGAATTTCACTGAATTTCACTGAATTTTTAGAGTTGGAAGGGACCATAGAGATCATCTAGTCCAACTCCCCTGCTAAAGCAGGACCACCCAGAACATGTCACTCAGGACTGCATCCAGGCGGGTCTTGAAAATCTCCAAAGATTTTCATGATGATCTAAGAAAGAAGAGGAATCCCATTGACTCAGCTGCCACTTGTCCTGGAGGTCTTCTGCGAGGATCTCCTTCCCCTGAAGAGCCCACCAGCTGCTTCAGGTAACCTCTCTGTGCTTCAGTTCTGCTCCCTGCCTTTACCCCCTTTTTCCTGCTCAGATTGTACATGGCTTTAGGCTGTTGTGTTGTAGTAACAACAGCCCCCCATCTTGCCTGGAGACCCCTCCTGCCAGTTGTAATTCTAATGAGGTTCATACACCCTTACAATATTATCGTATAACGTAATGCATCATTATATATTATACCATTATTCTAAAAATAATAATATACAGTGCAAGGCACATGCAGCACCGTGCCAAAGTGCTGGCTTTTGGCTTTCCCACAGTATTTTAATGACACACTGAGTCACGCTGGTGTTTCTGCTAAAGCAAATTGCACTATTAGTGCATATTGTCTTCTTCTCACTTGCTAAGTAGGGCTGTCATAGATGTTCCGAGCTCAACATCCTTTTGTCCTGGGTTTTAGCGCAAGGAGCCATTCCTGGCAAAGGTTTGTGCTCGAGCTTTGCTTTGCCTTTTCTGCTTTTCCAAGTGAAACTTAATCTACAGCCTTCTCTGCTACTTGAAGGATATTATTTGGTGGATGTGGTTTCCAACGTATAGCTCAGTGCATGATTTAGGACCTGATCCAAAAGGCAGCAAAAGCCACAGAAAAACTCCTACGAACAACTGGAGCAAGCTTGGAGCGAGCCCGTGGATTGAAAAGGAAAACCTCCCTGGGTGTTGCTGCAACTTCCCATCTACCAAGAGTAGCCACGGTCTCTCACTCCCACTGACTGGGTTAGAGAGAGCAAAATACCTTCCAGGAGCTATTTAAAACCTCCACGTGACAGGAGAGAGCAAGTATTTTCTTGAGTTTTCCAACTACAAACTCATCCTTCATAAAGACCCGCTCTAAATAGAAAGAGGAGCTGCCAGCTTTATCTTGGAGTCAACAGCCCGTTGTAAACCCAAAAAGGAAGGTCAGATTATTTCGGTCCCATCCCTGTCTCCGTAGTCACATACCAGCACGTGCATTCTGTGATTTGCAGATATCTCAGTTATGTAGGCAGGGACACGCTGGCTTCAGTGACATCTGGGACCAGTCTCCGGTGCCCTTGTAGCACAGTGGAGATCCCACCTACCTGCCAGCTTCAACGGGAATGGAAGTGAAGTTCTGACTTTGGAGATGAGTGCTATTTTTCCCTTGCTTATCTCAACATAAAATATGGAATAATTCTACCCGGGACACAGGCAGATGTGGGATCCAGCCATTTACATTTGCACAGACTCATCACTGACAAAAGAGTGGGAAGAAAAAAAGCAATCTAAGCCTCACCTCACTTGCAAAAAGGTCATTAAAATTAAATGGGAGTCAAAACATCACTGAGGCACTTCAGGGGGCTGGTTGCATCTCCTAACGCATTTCTTAGCGCTCTAAAAGCCTGAAAGAGTTTCCACAAGAACGGGATGCATATGATGAGAGGAAAAATATACTAACCTGGTATTTGTCCCGCTCTCTGGCTAAATAAAATGTGGAAGCAAGTTCCTTTGGGAGCTGCAAGATTACATTGAACATGCTCAGACTGCAGCATCAGCAAACCTAAAGCTTCCCCTTCGCTCATGGCCAAGGAGCCATTCCTTGGTTCGGGGACTGATTGATGGTCTCCAGAAACATCGTTGTC
Organism: Bartramia longicauda; assembly: GCA_028566575.1. Taxonomy (NCBI): domain Eukaryota; kingdom Metazoa; phylum Chordata; class Aves; order Charadriiformes; family Scolopacidae; genus Bartramia; species Bartramia longicauda. The sequence goes on along the minus strand of JAOXNH010000012.1, from coordinate 901,759 downwards.
TCATTGTGAAGTTCCCCATAGTGCAGGCAATGGATGGATCCATCAATGGCTGTTGAACATGGTGGTCTGATGCACCTCAAAGCCCCAGCACCCCTTTCCCACCTCACTGCTGGTGAGGTAGTCCGGGAATCTGCTCATCTCTCAGATGCCTCTGGATGCTCATGCTGAAGCAATGGAATGCCGACTCTGAAGTCTGTCTTAAACTGCCTTGCTGCAATTCCAGCTGTGATGTCTCATCTAACATCTCCCATATTCTCATAACAACATTAGTATAACAAAACTGAAGTCCAGGGCAGGTAGATTAGAGCCTTTGCAGAAAGGCTGAGTGGCTTTCTCATAAAAAGAAACACTACATTTGGAACTCCGTTTAGTAAAAAGGTTGTGCCAATGCCTCCACCTGCTGTGTTTTCAGAAATTTTGCCAAGACTCACTTGCTGTCAGGGTCCTGCTATGGCAGGATGATTGCAACACACCAGCAAAAACCAATCACAGAATCTTCATGGTTGAAAAGCACCTCTGAGATCACCGAGTCCAACCATACACACACACACAAGATCCCCACAATCTCAGCCACTAGAGCATGCCCTTAAGTGCCACATCTACACGCTTCTTAAATACCTCCAGGGATGGTGACTCAACCACCTCCCTGGGACGGCTGTTCCAGTGCCTGACCACTCTTTCAGTAACCAAGATCTTCCTCCCATTTCCCACAGCAAACTTCTCATCGTGGCATGATCACACAGGTCAATACCTACAAGAGGGACAAATGATGATGACCTCGAGCACTGCAGTGGCCATTTCTGCCCAAGCCCATCTTGACTCAGCTGGAAGCATTGGACTACCGTGATGTTCAAGCAACACCAGGACTAGGAACACACAGGCACAATGAACCAAACTCAATCTGGCATCAGTTTTGCCCTGCGAGGGGAGGGATGCCCTTAAGGCTGTGATGGGTTTCATATTGGTGTCCTCCTTTACAGTCCTCTGCTGCTGAAAGAGAGGGAGATCATCCACACGGGTTATCTGCCCTCACTTTGCTTCACACTAGCTGCTGTGCTGGCCAATCTAGGCTCATTTTGGTGAATAAAATGGAATTTATCACTGGTAGACATCTCCACCACCTGTCAAATACTCAAGGCCTTCTCTACAGCCAACAGAGACATAGAAAGTAGAGCCAGGAGGATTCCTGAAATAACTCATCCTTCTTTAAACTGATGTCTAAACTAGGTCAGATGAATCACACCTTCAAACTGCTTGTTTTCCTTTGTGGAATATAAACAGAGCGCAGGGTGACAGCTCAGCTGGACATATCTGCCTGTGGGCATCTCCAGAGAGGTGATGTGGGTTCACAGAGACTGTCACACAAGTTTTACACAAGTCATTTCCTTCAGAAGAACCATATCTTTCTCTTTTTTTTTTCCCCATATTAGAACATGAGACACACCAGTTCAGGTTGAGCACTGTGGAAGAGATAATACTTTGTGTTTCAGAGCTTGTGTTAGCCTCTGACTTTCAGAAACAGGGATGAGATTTAATCCAAGATGGAAACTATTTTGCTGCTTTTTCTTCCAGTGCTTCATGTCCTGTCAGAGACACAAAAACCACAGGTCAGATCCACGATGTTTGTTCCTCTCTCATCCCAGATCCAACAAAGCGCTTCGTGTTGAAAGCCCTGAGCTGATCTGGAGACTGGAAAAACCTTGATGATGCCCAGCGATGGGTCTGGTTCCTTCTGGTTTTCCCCCTCCAAGGGACCACTTGCCCTGGATGGCAGCATCTGAAACTTCCCAGGTCTCCAGACACAAGACCTCACACTTTTTTAAGTAGCAGCCCCAGAACTAGACTCTGCATGAAGGGTTCTCAGGTTTCCGTTTTAATCAAGCTCTTCTGCATTCCTGGAAAATACATTTCTGCTCCAAGAGGAATAGGGGATTTATTTGCCAGATGCCCAAAGGTACAATTCAGCCTTGAACTATTGCCCGCGACGTTTCAGTTTAACAAGATGCTGCAGCAGTTTGAGCAAAGAGAAAGAAGAAACCCAGCCTTTAGTAAGGCTCCATTTGACTCTGGTAATCTTGAAATGTTGGGATAATAAAAATTGAGGCATTTTGGAGACCAGAGCTCTATTGAGGGGATTATTAGAGTCGGGAATATACATCTTTAAAAAAAAAACCTGTTTTCTAGCTCTGTTTGAGGCAGGGTCAGCCTGAGCAGCAACGATGCTTCTCTTCTGCCCTGCACGCAGTGATGTCCTCGTGAACGCGCTACTCCTTTCCAGCCCATTAAGATAATAAAGATGGACATTTGATGAGGCTGTTTTTCGCCCACGCCTTGGAGATGGCAGATCTGTGCAGTGAGGCAGCATGTGGCAGGAGGCCACGCAAAGTCATTATTAGGCTGTCTCTCACCGTGCTGCTCCTAATGCCTGCCTAACGACTGCAGAGTCACCCACGGGAGCGGGACATCCAGTTACCAGGCACTTCTGGAAACCTCAGCTCCCAGCCACCTGAGACTTCTCTCTCTCATTACATTTGTGCCCGAGAAGCTCAGGTGGGACAGGAAGGTCACTACGCTGGGTACAGTGCTGGTGTCCATAGAATCACAGAATGGTTTATTATTAAGCCACGGCATCATCTGGCCCCCTGGCCACGCTGTCTCACACTGTCTGTGCTCTGACTATTCCTCCTCTGCAAGCATTTTCAGCCTGTGTATTTTAGTCAATGACAAAGTTTTCCTGGGAAATCCTTTTACTGTAGCATTGACACCCCAGAGTCACACTCACAGAATTATAGAACGGTTTGGGTTGGAAAGAACACTAACGATCATTCAAGCCCACCCCCTGCCCTGAAAACTCTCCGCACCCCGCACTGAAAACTCTCTGGAAGCAGGACTATTTTACTGGGTTGGGTTTTTTTCGCGGGTGCCTTCGTGCAGGCTGAGGGACTGATCTGCTCCTATTTTGTGGTTTTATTCTTCCTTTCCTGCGCCATGCCAGCCCTGTCTGGACAGGCTGTGTGTCCCCGGCGGGGTGTCGCACGTATCGGCTGGCGAAACAGCCCTTCCCTCTCCCTCCAGGCTCCTGAATGTTACAGAAATATAATTATGGGCACTTGGCAGCTTCCCTCCTGACTCCTCAAGGGTCTTTTTATCAGACCGGTGCAGGGCTGATGGGATGCAATGGAATCGGCGAGCTCAGGCGGCCCCGGCTCCGCCGGCAGAGCCCCGGCTGCTTCTCGGGACGTGCAGCATCGCCGCGCTCCCAGCAGATTGACGGGGATTTATATTTTAGCCATAAAACTTTTTGTGGGCATTTTGCTCCCCCTCCCGCCAACCCTCCACCCCCCCTCCCCCTCCCGCTTCCGAACTTTCACCAACCACAGATTGAAAAGCGCAGCGTTTAATATTCTCTCTGATGCTAATTCCACGGTGAAGATGGAAAATTCAATAACTCCTGCGTGCTGTAAATTCAGCTAATCATATTCCACATTCCAGCCACAGGGAGGAAAGCTCCCTGCCTCCCACAACCTCCCCCCCCAGCTCTCTTGCTCTGCCTCTTTCCCTCCCCTAGCTTTGCTACAGTCCTTCCCATTCCCCCCCTGCAACCAAACCAGCTCCGTCTGCAGGGATCAGATAGCCAGAATTGATTTAACGGCTAATCTAATCAGAGATTATCTTGATTTATTAAAAAATGAGCTGAGGGGATGAAAGAATCACTCTATCCCAGGGTGCATTAAATCTAAGGGTCCGTTCGTCCCCGTTGCCGAAGGCTCAATTGGTGCACCCAGTGTCTGCCCATTTCAACCCCTTTATATAGTCATGGTACATGTTGGGAACTGGGGTTGGGTTGGTTTTCTGAAGTCTTTCTCAGGGTGGTTTTGCATGTTTTCAGCAGGATAAACATTCTGGGGATGGGTGATTCCTCCGTTGAGCAGGATCTGCAAAACTGCAGTCCCCTGAAGGACAGATCCTGCCAAGAAGGACTTGGAGGTGCTTCAGGGAGGAAAAGTTGGCCATGGGCTGGCAATGTGCACTGGCAGCCCAGGAAGCCCCTTGCATCCTGGGCTGCATCCCAGCAGCACGGCCAGCAGGGCAAGGGGGCTGGATTCTGCCCCTCTGTTCCTCTCTGGGGAGACCCCCTTGCAGTGCTGGCTCCAGGTCTGGAGCCACCAACATCAGAAGGACATGGACCTGTTGGAGCAGGGCCAGAGGAGGCCACGGAGATGCTGGGAGGGCTGGAACCCCTCTGCTGGGAGGACAGGCTGAGAGAGTTGGGGGG
>JAOXNH010000012.1:727160-741928 GCA_028566575.1 Bartramia longicauda | reverse complement strand
TGAAGTTTGTAGGGCTAAAAAATCTTTATCTACCTACAGATTTTCTTTGCAACATAAAATGTTTTCCTCGACTGCACATTGCATCTTCAATGAATCTTTTTCTTAATAATGAATTCTTTATTTGAAGTAGAATACCTAAAGTCAACTCCTTATGTTCTCTCAGGGATTTCTTGAACACTTGGGAACGTATTGAGACTAAGTTAAATATCTGCTTTAAGAACCTATGATTTCTATGCACAACAGATAGAAGTTCTTACCTAGGTGCCAGAAATTGGATGCTCCGCTGGCTACTATGAAGGTACATAACAGCTACTAAATTAAATTATTATAATTAAACTATGCAATTACACTGTTGAGAAACTTTTTTGATAAATTCTAGATTTTTTCACAAGATTTCAATATCCAAATGTTAAACAATACAATATATTAATTTAAAAGCTGATTTAACAACTTTTGCTGCTGAACAAGGAGTGACATGAAGTGGCTGAGACAATAAATGAATTATATCAAATGTCAGTGCCTATTTAGTCAAAATATTGCTTGGTTACCTTAAGTAAAACCGTGAGTAAATAAGCCAGAATTCTCTCCATTGCAGAGAGATGACTACAAAATCAGTTTTAACCTCAATATGCACATTTCAGACTTATGTTAATGCAGACATATGTGCATTTTTAGACTCGAAGGCAAAATTTAGATGGCTTTTGAGCTTAAAGCAGGGATTTAATTCACTCCCCTTCCTTGCTGTAAAGAAATTGTAAAGAAATATCTTAGAACTATAGCAAGTGCTCAACTCTAAGTGAATTTTTCTCGAAATATATTTAAAATTAAAGTCTTCATAAATGCAGAAGTACAAAAATATACTTCTTTAATGCAGAATGGAAAACTCACTTCAAAAGAATGGGCCATGCTGGTATGTGCAAACTAGCCATCTCAAGAGACACAGTTAGCTGCCCAGCCTAGGGATTGTGGTACTTAAACCATAGGCTTCACACATGCCTTCATCATGTCAGTTCAGTTCTGTTAAATGGGAGCCCCTACTTCCCGTTATAGGCAATGACAGGTATGTCTCTAAGGAGTGATTCAGTGTCTAATTGAAATATGTTTACAATTCCTCATTGGCTATATAAAAACTTCTGTTCTCTCTAAGGCAAATTTAGTACTTTTCCCTCATGCTGTGGTGCACTGTTACCTATAAGGACTATCAGGCAAACAGATAAAATTGAACAGAAACCTAAGTTAAGCTTTCACAAGTAATCCCTGCATTCACATGGGATTTGGAACATCACATCAGCTTCTAAAATTGAGGAGGAGGAACAGACAAGCTTTTTGTGACTGCAGTGCTTGTCTAGGAAATAAGACCAGGCTTGACCGGGTTTTGGAACAGTCAGGGATGAGATCCTTCTCCTCCCTGCCTGCTGAAACTTGATCATATTGCAGACAGAAGCATGAGATTACATGGTTTGAAAAAAGGAATTTTAGTTTGTAACTCACTGCTGAAGACGCCCGCCTTTAGGGTAGATTTTAGTCTCTGATCCTAGTATTTTTCTGCATTTTATCCAATAATTCCCAAATAAAAATGACAAGTGCTTCCAATCTTCTATGCAAGTACCAAGGAGCTGTACACATTAAAATGACAGACACAGACTAATTTCAGATATTTCCAACAAAAGGGACAAACTTCTACAGGAAGTAGAAGTACATCAACGTATTAAACTAGAGAGTTTGAATTGACACCAAGTTCCTCTTTGAGAGTTTGTCCGGTCCCCTCACTCCCAAAGGTCTTCTGGCACTGACTCATCATGATGGGTTTCACACCTGGACTGAGGCTGGCCTATGGTGTCCCTTCCCCTGAGATGAAGAGATGGTGTCCTTTCCCGATTCCATAATTTGGGTTGCTGTCTGCCTTTGTCTCCCTGGTGCTCCTCTGGGCTTGTGGAGATGAGCCTTTGGTGGGCTGGTGGCTCCTGTGATGGCCTGGAAGCAGCTGGGGCAGGATGTTATTTGGGCTCCTCCCAACCCCTTTGTCTCTCTGTGCCCCTTGGGGGGGTGCAGATGAGTTTTTATCACCGAAGCCAACAATTAACACAAAGTATAGTCTTGGCACCAAAGAACATTTTCCCTTCCACCCTCAGCTACCTTCTGTCAGTTTTGGAGCCCCTGGCATTCCAGATACATTTTCTATTTTTTAATTACACTCGTTTTAGAAGGTACAGCCCCCTTTTCTGTGCGGTAGAAGTTTAGGTTTTTTCCACTTTGCTCCTCACAGAATCCTGCATCCATTCTGCCCGAGGCTCTCAGTTGGTACTTTAAAACAGGTTTTGTGTTGTTTGTGACCTGCTTAACCTTTAATTCCTCCTTTTAAATCCTTTTTACCTTGTTTCCAGCTCGGATAGGGCTGTGAGAGATGGTGGGGAAGGTGGCAAGTGGTCCTGCTGTGCCCTCCGAGTTCACCTTCCTGGGCTGCAGAAGGAATGAGGAGCTGCAGCGGAGCTGGTGGGGCTGCTGATGGGAGTCGTTATTGTTGCTCAGCTAGAAATGATGAGGAAGCTGAAGCAATTCATGTGTAAGGAGGCAATCTATTTTTATACAGAAATATCTATTACTCTGTGCTTAAACTAACCCCGTATCATTTATGTTCTCTTAAGTGAAGGAGATCAGTACTGGGAAAAAGAGATGGGCAGAAACACTGGGAGGTTTGAGGTCTAAAAGGGCAAATCTTGTTCTTGGTGGAGATTTCTGAGATGAGTCTGTGCAGAGCAGGGAAATGGAGCAGGGCTGGTAAAAGCAGGTCGGTGCAGCCATTTCTCCTGGCTCTGGTGCAGGAGAGCAAACCTGAAAGGCTTGAAGACCGCTCAGCTTCCCACAGGTCATCCCAAGGAGGGCCCTTGGACAGTGTGTCTCCAGTGCCAGGTCTGGAGGGCACCGTGGGGAAGGGCACAGGGTACCATCAGGAGCGTGTCGTGCCTCTTGCAATGCTCTGGTCCATTGCCAGGGGGCTTTTCTCACTGACTGGGGATCCAGCAGCCACAGACCTGCCCTGTCCACACATCTGCCACCAGCGGGATGGTCCTCTGCAGCCTCAGGGCCTGGGGGTGCTGTCTCAGGCCCCTAATACCGTCTGCCCCACGCGCCTCTCCACACTTCTCCTCTTCTTTTCACTCATACTAATTCTCTGTCTTTGCCTACTTCTTATTTGACCTTGCTTCTACCTTTTATTTCTGCAGTAGCTGATGTTAATAATTCCAAGTGACAAACAATCACTGGCCCATAGCCGAGAAATTGCTGCTTATTTAAAATCTCGGGGCGAAATAGTACCAGGGAAATCAGAGGGTGATCTGAGTCCATCCTTAACAATTCCACAACCTGATGCGTTCCCACAAAGTTATCACTGCCTCTTTCCACATCATTTGGCTGGAATGTAAGCAGCCCAGCACATAATAATGTAACCACCTGAATTATGTGTTTAATAGGAAGCATGCAGCCAGGAGACAAAAAAAAACCAAAAAACAACCAAGCATTGAATCTATAAATTATTAAATTTTAAAAGGGAACGAAACATCTTTGGGCAGAAATAAGCAAAATGCCTCCTTATGAGCTTTCTGCTGAAATCTCCTGGTGTGCTCACAACTCACTGACACCCTGCCTTGAATTGTTGCTTCAATTCCTGTTTTGGTTGTCACCACTCTCAATTATTTTAAAAAAGGACCTAAAATAGATTTATATTTCCCAGATTTTATTAGACAGTAAAAAAGAGAAGTCTGAGCTGCAGCAGTTAAATAATTTATGACCTTTGCTAGAGGGGCAAGAAGACCTAAAATAAAAATAAAATACATGTATTGGAAAGAAAGGTTTTGGATTTTATTGTTTTCCCTGCCCACTGGTTTTGCTGGATACAATTTTAAGATATATATTCAATAGAGAAGTTTCCTCCCCATCACACAGCTACTTATTATCATCAAGTTCTAACCACCAATTCATAAAGGGCCCATCTCGATGGAGCTGATCTTGGCTTCGTTTTCAGGGTGATAAAGCAAAGGTAGGAAGCAGGTGGTGGGTGTATGTTCTGGCACGAGGAGGTATTTATTGTAGGCAGTGCACTTAAGCCTTAAGCAACTATGTTTATTTTTCATACAATTTTGAAAATCAGTCTGTTCCCCTACAGTTCCTCCATTATCCATGCCTCAAGAAGGCGCTGTCAGTCAGTCCCTATCCCTGCTCTGCTGCACCAGGCCTGAATCTGTCTTGGGATCCCCGTCTGGAGGATTTCAGTGAGGTATCCAATTGTTTGGGACACCTGCAAGAGGCTCATTGCTGCCGTAAGCGTCAGGAGAACTCTCCAACCTGGCCTAACCTCCAGGGGCTGAATTCCCAAATATAATACAAGTTTAGCACCTGACTGATACTGTTAAGATCTGAAGATGTTTTTTTTGGTGCCCAAAAATGCCCATGTCAACCTGCAGCCTGCACATACCCACTGTGAGAACCTGACAGAAAAACAAGATGTCTCAAAGCTCACTTGCTGCAAGATATGTGCCACCTGTGTACAGGAGTTTTGTTCCTGCTGAAGCTGTGAAGACACAAACACAACTAGGAGGACATGGATGTACCTGGGGACTCACTATGCCAGACGTGGTGGACAGCACCATATGGAATAGATGTCCATAATCATAGAATCATGGAATGGTTTGGGTTGGAAGGGACTTTAAAGCCCATCCAGAGACCACCCCCTGCCCTGGGCAGGGACACCTCCCACCACACCAGGTTGCTCCAAGCCCCCTCCAACCTGGCCTTCAACCCCTCCAGGGATGGGGCAGCCACAGCTTCTCAGGGCAACCTGGGCCAGACTCTCACCACCCTCAAGGCAAGGAACTTCCTAATATCTCATCACAATCTCCTCTATTTCAGTGTCAAACCCTTCCCCCTCCTCCTAGGGCTCCTCTCCCTGATCCAGAGTCCCTCCCCAGCTTTCCTGGAGCCCCTTGAGGGACTCGAAGGGGCTCCAAGGTCTCCCCGGAGCCCTCTCTTCTCCAGGTTGAACCCCCCCAGCTCTCTCAGCCTGGAGATTCAAAGGGTGAATCACGTTTTAGCTACACGATGCATCGTGAAACATAGATTTGCTTAAAGATTACTTCCAGTAATTAATTAAAACTGGGCAGATGCTAGGTTAAAAGAAGGGCAGAAGACCCTCCAGGACCTCTTCCACCAAACCTGCATCGTGCCAGAAGCACAGCAGCATCTCCAATTCCCTTGCTGGATCCTCCTTTTACACTTATTAAATAGTAAAAGCAACCTGAAGGCTTCCACCCCACTTGCTCTCCAATATAAGTAATATAATTTATGGAATATAACCCTACAGAAGCAGCAGATGGGTGAGGAGTTTCCAAAGACCTAAAGAAACCCCAGGAAATGCCCGATGCGTCAAGTGGCCAGTTACTGGAACATCATCTTATGTCCCATCAAAAAAAAGCTCTTGGCTGAAGATGAAGTGGCCAAGTTGGCCATCTATGCCACATTGGGGCAGGGGCCTAGTTCTGGAGAACAGAAGACAGCCACCAAGCTTGTGGCCACCAAGACCTTCTCTTAAAGAGTTTATCTGCTTGAGGAAGACCTTGATGGGAGCAAAACCCTGAGCAGTTGCACACTCTAGGGTCAAAAGACATCCACAAATCCAAGTATTTACCTGATCTAAACACCAACTGCAAACACAGAGCAACTACTACTATCAAGAGACCGTGAAAAGGCCAAGAGACCGATATCTGGAGGCTCTACACATGTTGCAGACGAAAAGCAGTTGTTACCAGCACTGGAAACACTGATGAAGTTGGGATAATTGAATTTAAGAGTAGATGGTCCATCAATTTGTCTCAACCTTAATGGATAATGGGCCACTTCAACCAAAAACGCTTGTGGTGCTGTCGCCAGCCTCTTTTTCTGATGGGAAAATCAATGCCTTGGAGCTGCCCTCCCCCTGAACAGCCTAAAAAAAAATAACTGGATGACTAAAGTGTCTTTGAGGTGCCCAAACTGATCATCTGCAACGCACCACCGCCTGGACATCTCCCGTGAGTCACGCACGGGGCAGCTGGCAATGAAAGGAGATACATAGAAAGCACTTGGAGAGGGCTCTTTTGCACAGAAAAGGCAATTTTAGTTGTCAAACATTTACCACCAGGAAAACAACCACCAACAGCTCGGCATTTTCCTTAGCAAGAGCAGAGAGCGGTGGAGCTGCAGGAAGGTGCCTCTTACCTTGAGTTCCTTCCAGCTGTCGAGCAGCCTGGTAGCCAAATCGCTCACGTCCACAATTTTGTCCGTTTGTTCTTGGCTCCTCTCGCTTTCCACGTCGGATACGCCTTCCTCTTCATCCTGAGATGGTGTCTCCATCGTAATGGGCTCTTCCAGCTTCGCGCCGTTGCTCTCTTTGACCTCAGCTTCAGGCTCAGCCTCCAGCTCCGCAGGTTGGGGTTTGCTGCTCTCCACCGGTGGCACATCAATGGCAGCTTTGATCTCCTGTTGCTGCTGCTGTTGCTGCTGCTCCTCCGCCACCTCCATCGGGGCACCTTCCAGCTGGTCCAGGTCCTCTTTGCCCTCCTTCCCTTCCAGCTCACTGGTTGTATCCGAGATGGCACTGTCCATGCTGTTTTCGCTTATAATTTTCAGCCTTCGGAACACCAGCTTCTTCGGGGTGTCCGTGTCGCCTTCGGCGCTCTGCTTGGTGGAAAGGTCGGGCGTGTTGAGCGGCGTGTGGGCCCGCGAGGTGTTCTCGCTCGAGTAACCATCCCCTTCACTCAGCTGGGGGACAGCAGTCTTGGTCTGAGCCCAGCGTTGAATGATGGGCAGGACTTTGCTCTCCTCCAGCATGTTCTTGGTAGGTATCGGCAGGAGCTCCAGGGTCTTCATGATCTAATTGCAAAGAGAAAAATCACAGTGATAAGAGCCAGCAGAATTTAAAAGTCATCTCCAAACTGGAACAACCTCCTTTTCTCAACGAGAGGAAGCTCTAAAATATCAACACCATGGTGACAGGTCACGGGTCAGGGTCCCTTCTCAAGGCCAAACTGCAGCGGTGAACTTCTGCTGAGAGCAAATAAATCATGAGTGGGTGGAAAACAGTGAACTCGAGTCTTTAGCAATTAAACTAACTTAGCAATTAGTGCAATTAAACAGATTTCAAATAGCTCAGAGGCTGAGGGATGGCCATATTCATCCCCAGTCAATACAACACCAGAGCAGCAGATACGTTACGTGAAAGAAAACCTCATCAGAAACCTCAAGATGTATCAGCAGTTAAAATAGAAGAGACTGACCCAAAAAAAGTTGGCAAACTGATACCAGGAAAGCTTTTTCCTCACCCAACAGAGGTGCCACGTGCTACCGGTGTCAGCGGGAGGGAGACAAGTCTACTCCTTGTGGAGCTCAACCTTAAGGACAAAGAGATACGGACAACTGGGGAGCTCCAAACTGCGAGATGTGGTGAGCATCTCTGACACCAGTGGCACTTCCAAATGACTGAATCTCACCCAAAAATGAGGCTGCCGCAAGAGACTGCGTTCCCAGTCCCACAACACACTTCCAGCGCCCAACAAGGCAGTCCCAGGAACGGGAATCCTCCTTTAGACACTGGGAAACACCCAGAGGTACCAGCTGATGAAGCCAACACAGCGCCAGAGACCACAGAAGAGCTCATTTTACAGCGCTTCCCCCTGTGGACCAGCCAAAAAACCTGGCCTCAACCAGGCCCTGTCCAAAGTTTGAGGCCAGAAACAAATTACTGAAAAGATCTTGAAAATCCTTGTACAAAATCCATCAACGGGAACAGGGATCACGGACACAGAAAGAAGCAGCGGATGTTAAATGAGCACAACCCTCGCAGGACCCAGCTTCCTTCTCTCCAGGCTGAACACCCCCAGCTCCCTCAGCTGCTCCTCACAAGTTCTCCAGACCCTTTTCCTTGGTCTCCAGACCTCTCACCAGCTCCCTTGCCCTTCTCTGGACACGCTCCAGCCCCTCAAGGTCTTTCCTGTTGTGAGGAGCCCAAATCTGGACACAGCCCTCAAGGTGGGGCCTCACCAGTGCCCAGTCAAAGGGGACCATCACTGCCCCAGTCCTGCTGGCCACACTGCTCCTGATACAGGCCAGGATGCTGGTGGCCAGGATGCCTGGTGGCCACGTTGTAGAGGGGACAAATCTTCTGTCCCTCTCACCACCAGCAGCACAAGGTCTTTGAGAGAAGGGCAGAAGCCATCTTATTAGGCCTGATATCAAGGATATCAAGCTGCCCTCCAACAATCTTCAGGTATCCTCATCCCACTCCAAGAGCTGAAGGTTCACAAAAGCACACGGAGGCAGCTCCTCATCTTCTGCCACCTACAGCGCCCGTATCTCAGAGGGAACACCTGAGCCCACCGTGTTAAAGAGGAGAAAGGCATGAGTAGGACACGGATCCTTCAGAAACACTTGGAGAAAAGGCCGTGCTGAGCTACGGAAGCAGGATTTGTCACCGCTCCTAAAAAACACAGGAGAAGTCACCAGGAGAAGAGGTGCCCCGAGCTCTAAAGCTCTGGTGGCTTCTGCTTTCTTGATGCAGGACAGGAGCCCCTCTCCAAACGGCCCAGCAACCTTCTCACAGAAGCCTCCTTAATAAAGGCACTTCCAGGTGGTTTTTTTCCGTGCGTTGCGGAGTTCGGACAGAAAACAGAAATATCCAAGTTCCAGCTCAGACCATCAATACCTCACATTCCCTGCACGGCTCAGGACAGAACAAACAGCAACAGCAACGACCTTTATTTAAAATCTGGCTCATGTCACTAACTCAGGAAGCCGAGGAAAAATCCCAAATTCTTTCCATATAAAGGACTTCCCTTAAAGCAGAAGTTTTAGGCCGTAGTTTTGAGGATACCTGCAGTTTGGTTTCAGGAAAAACTGGCATGTAATGTGTGTATTTAATTAAAAAACAAACAAAAAAGGAAAATCATCATTCTTCTAAGCAAGGAAAGCTTCGAATCCCAGGGAATTACTGACCTCCAGCTGCAGCTTCAGGTTGTTGGCGGTGCTCCCTCTCCCGTCGCCCAGCTCCGTCATCCAAATCCAGAGGAGGGACAAGCCGTGACACTCCAGGAAGGACTTCAGGCAGGACTGCGAGTGCGTGTTCTGCAGGAGCCAGAGTCAGAGAGAATCCATGGGAATGTTCAGAGACTTTCAGGCCAAAAAAAAGCTTTGATTTCCACAATTTAATGTGGGGAACTGCTCAACGGGGCTCGTGCTACCTGTCAGACCCCTGGCAGAAGCCAGGAGAAGGCACCTGCAGGTTTAATGTCATTTAAGTGGTCGTAACTGCTGGGTTTGGGACAGGAACATAAGTGGCAGAACCGTTATTACCATTACCTGGTGGACACCTCCTACTGGGGAATAAAACTTCAGGATAATGGATCGCAGAGAAAATGGGACACAACTCATCTGTGCTGAGTCAGAGGTAAAAACGCAGGGTGATGGTGGAGATAATCAGCTGTTTTAAACCAACAAAACACTCGTTTATTCTCTAAACCCTTACCTACAAAGAATTTATGGGTATTTTGAGTTCCACCAAATATGAAAGGAGCAAAGGGTGGAGATTACCCAGGATTTATAAGCCAAGAAGAACCACCCGGCTCACGCTTGGGATGGTGGCACAAGCGCAAGACCTTTCTCCCACCTTCCCCCTTCTTGCTCTAACAAGAGCTCCAAGGACATCAGTTTCCTCCCTTTCAGCTGGGTCCTCCTCACCTGGATGAGTTTGAGGCAGGTGAGCTTCTGCTCCAGCGTTTCGATCCGAACCATCAACCGGGATAAGCTGAGAACTTGGTTCTTATCGGAGAGACCTTCTCCGTTCTCCAGCAGCGCTTCCAGCTCCCCGTCCACCTATCGTGGCCAAAGAAAAAACAACTCTCAGGTCACACCAGGCTCACACCACCCAACAACAATCCATTCCCCAGCTTTTGAGAGCCAGGAGAAGCCTCTCCTGAGCAATTTGCCCATATGGAGAAGCAGCCCGGCTTTAATTTGACTCAACGTGGTTGGGTTTCTTTTATCTGGCCTGTTATAGGGGTTTTTTTTAGACCTTAAATCACAGAATCACAGAATGGTTGGGATTGGAAGGGACCTCTGGAGATCATCTAGTCCAACCCCCTGCCAGAACAGGGTCACCCAGAGCAGGTTGGAGAGGAACGTGTCCAGGTGGGTTTGGAATCTCTCCTGGGAAGGCAGCAGCCGCGGTCAGGGGAGCCCTGGGGCTGGGAAGAGCGAGAGGGAGGATTGGCGTGTGCTGCTGGCCCTGGGCAGGGATGCACAGTGCGCGCTGCAGAGGTGCACTCAATAAATTAGAGGATGATGTATGGCACAGTACATCACATTCTTGAAGGCAAGGCATATATACTCACCAGATAATGTGGAGCATGTGAAGTATTGAATATATCAAAGAGAGATTAATCTTTGTCTGGGAGTAACCCTGCACATTTTCTGTCTAGCTGAGCCAATGCTCTATAATTTAAAATGCGGGGGGAGTGTGTGTGTGTGTGTTTGCTTCTGTATTTGGACACGGGAGGAATATGTTTGTGTGTGTGTTCCTTGTTTCAGGGTGTCAGGGTACACATCTGCTACTTTTAATATTAAAAGATTTCCCTCTGTTATTTTGCAGAAGAAAATGTTCTCTTTGCATCTAAGGCCCTTTTCCTACACAAGGACCCATCCCTCGTGCCAGATGCTGCATCGACCCCGAAGGAACAGCGTGTCCTGCCCCAACGGGGCCCGAGGACCAGAGAGTTTTAGCCTCTCAAACCCACCCAAAGGAAACGGTGGCTGCGGTGCATCCTGTGGCATTAGTAACCCCACGACACATCAGCCCAAAAATCAAAGAATAGGAACTGACAGGGTAAGTGTTGTGTGGTGATTTGGCAACAATCTGCTGAAAAATGGATATTGTTCCATGAAGGTGTGTGTGGCTGAAAGGTCAGCTAAAAATGTCCAATCTCTGTTTTGTTTGTGTTTAAGGACTGATATTTTATATAGTTGAAATTGCCACAACTATTTTCACCTCAACAAGTTGCATCTGCTGTGTTAACATGAAAATTTAAAACCTTGGTACGATGTATGAAATTATGATTAATTTACAGCATTTATCTTGGTTTACTAATCATTCTGGTTTTAGCTGATAATTTTATTTGTAATCTGCACAGTTAAATTGCCATAAAATATCATAGTTACAAAGACATTAATGAGCAGTTGAAAGGATATGACACATTGTAATTTAGGAATTAATGCACACATGAAAAAAAGCAAATTCAAGAGAAAGCTACTAATACATGTGCGTTGCAGGAAAAACAAAGCATGGGGAAAAAAAAAAGCTGGAAGCCAGCAGATAAGCACATGAGCATTGCAGCTGTGTCACTAAATGACAGTTTAAAGATATGGTAAATTCCATCCCACCATCTCTGAACAAAGAGTAACAAAGGGCAGAGAAATGTAACAAAATAATCCAGTGCTGAGCATGAGTGGTACCAGCTGGAAAACATTCACAGTCCACGCCTGATTAAGCTCTGGCTCTCTCTCATAATGGGGACAGCTCAAAATGTCCCCCGTTTAATGATCCTCAGACATAGGACTAATGCTGGGGAGCTCCAGGAAGGGACTGGGACCTGTGTTACCAGGTGATGCGACACTGTGAGCAAGATGCTCTTTGTTGTCCCTAATTATAAGGCATCCAAGGATAGGGCAAGACCTTGGAAGAACGCAGTGATCTCCAAGCCATGTGTGATCCACCACCCTCTGTGATTTCCCAGCCTATCTGTGTCCCCAGAGTGAGCAGGGCTGGGGGCTTGTCCTGGGGGAACTGGTCTGGGCACCCTGCGGGGCTGCTTCTTCTCCCAGTGGCAAGGAGCTCCATGTCGTGTCCTCCACGAGTCCTTCTCACACTGTGCCTTAAATCCAGGCTGAGCATGTCCCTGTAAGATGCTGTCTGAGGTGTGGGGACACCACCAGCGTCATCCAGTTCCTCTTCACCCGTGTCCCTCTCTGGGTACCATCGTCACCTCCCAACGCTGTTGTAGGAAGGAACACAGAGTATCTACCATCCGCAAGCAGAATAAAAGCATTTTCTTCTCCTCAGAACAACAACCAGGAACTTAAGAAAGGGATTAGGGGTGGATAAAATAATTATAGAATCATAGAATTGTCTGGGTTGGAAGGACCTGTGAGATCATCGAGTCCAACCACCAACCTAACTCTGATAAAAACCATCACTAAACCATGTCACTGAGCACTGTGTCAACCCGTCTTCTAAATACCTCCAGGGATGGTGCCTCAACCACTTCCCTGGGCAGCCCATTCCAAGGCTTAATAACCCTTTCCATGTAAACATTTTTCCTGATGTCCCATGTGAACCTCCTCTGGTGAAGAGTCAGGAGCATGACTGGATATTTCATTCTTAGCCCGTTACTGCACCGTTGGCTGGCCATTCCAGCTCAAATAGGACCTTCACTGACGGCTCCATCACTTGTCATTCCATCCCCTTCTTTTAGACCTAGCAGGCCCAGATCCTGAAATGGTTACAGCGTTTCCTAGCTGGTATTACTCAAACAGAAATATTCTGGCTGCTGCTGGCACACCAACTGTTACGGGCGATCTGCAAGTGGTGACTAATCAAATCATCTGCAAACACGTCTCCTTCTGATGCCCCGAAGGGAAGTTATTGCTGAATCCCAGGGCTGGACAAACACCTTCGTCTGCTCTTGAGTTTCACTTGGGTAGAGTTTGACCTGAGAGTTGAACTCAGTTCTCAGTTGAGTTTTCTGAAACGTTAAACAAGCCTGATTATTTGAGGGATGCCTACTGGAAGCACAAACCAAGCTGTTCTGATCTGACATGAGGACAAACAGAAAAATCCAGTATATTCTGTAGCCACCTGGGTAGTAAGAACAGAGAGAGATGGATGAGTAGGGAGCTAGTTGAGTAGGGGTGTTGAGGTGTAGGCATTGGGTTTGATGAGAAGAAAGAGGTGAGAGAGAAAGGAAACGGTGGTGAATGTTCTTGCTTCGGAAGTAGTTGGAGAAGCAGATCCTGGATGGAGGAGTTGCTGTTTAGCGAGTAAACTGAGGTGATCAGCTACCGGTGTGGTGAGAGCCCTGGAATAATCCATCAAAGTCATGGCACGTTGAGTCACTCAGAGCTGTAGAGCTTCCACCCAGCCTGTGGAAAAGAATCCTAGAAAGACTTGAGGCTTGACACAGATCCCAGCCACCCATGGGCCAAAAAGTTTGAGCTGTAGAAGCCCAGCTTGCAACTGGTGGCTGCACGGGCCGCTCATACTTGCTGCTGGTAACCATGGTGGTCGCAGAGATGTGAAATCTACTGGGCAGTCACTAACAGAGACTAAGGTGTTTGTGTTATTGGATGCTTACAGGCTTTAAGATGCTTTTTATTTTACTATTAAAAAAAAAAGCTTTTTTAATAGTCATAACTGAGCTTCTTTTTGTTAGTTAAGTGACTTGGAAGTCTCTCTGAGTCTGCAAAGCTTCTGAAGCGGCGTAATGGGCCAGATGGCTGACGTGAGAAGGGGTGCTGGACGTGATTCTTAACCATTAGGCTCACAGCTCCTTCTCTTCCTCTCCTTTCTTACAGCTGGAAAGATTTTAGGGCGAGTTCCCTAAGAGATTTAATAAGTTGTACACCTATTCCAGAAACTTAGACGTGTCTCCTGGCTGGAACGAGTACTTTAGTGGTCGACTAATGACTGGTTATTTCTGCGACGTGACTAATGTCTATCTGTCTGTCTTTTGCAGTGGTCACAGGAGCTACCGATGGGATTGGAAAAGCCTATGCGGAAGAGGTAAGAATTCTTATCACTTGGAAGTGTATCTGGATCCTTGGCAAGATGTTGTGCCGTCTCAACTCTCTCAAGCAGCACGTCCTATCTCCTCACCTTATCTTAACCTAGATACCTGTGGAGAAAGAGGTCTCTGGTCTTGCCTTCCTCAGGTGACCAGACAAGCATTCCTAGCTGCCTGCAGTATATTCCAATTATTCCCTATAGTCCATGAAGTCTCTGAAGCTGGGTTTTACTTCCGTACTCTTCCTCTTGATGGATCTGTGGGCTCCGGATACGGTGCTGGAATGTATCACTTCAGACAGAAGGTGCCTGTTAGTGTGGGGCAATTTAGCCTATAAGCCCAGGGAACATCGTGACAAATAGCCCTGACTACAACAACTTATAGCAAAAAGAACTTTCTACTCCAGCATCGGTATCAAAATGATCCTGTCTGCACTCATTTTTGTGTTCTCGGAAACACCAGCGTGCCTTTGTGTGAGGAGGTCAGCTCTGAGAGATTCCCTTTTTCTGGATTATTTTTTGTTGTTGTTGTTTTTCCGCGGAGTCCCTGGGGAAGGTAGTGTTCATCTGGAGGGGATAGTCCTCATCCTTCAACTATCCCTTATGTCCCCAGGTGCCCTGTCACCTGCACCCTGAGCCCCCAGGTTCCTTTCTGCTTTGCAGAAGCCCTTTTTGGGTCAAGAAAAGGGGGAACTGGCCGCAAAGGGCACGAAGCCTGGTGCCAGCAGTGCCCCGTTGTGGCATAGAGCTGACAGCTCATACGTACCAGATATCCTGGTTAGATGTCACCCAAGCAAACGACACAACACTTCAAATTTTTTAACTGCCTAGGCAAGTTGGAGAAGGGGAGATTTAGATTGGATATTAGGAACAAGTTCTTTCCCATGAGGGTGGTGGAACACTGGGACAG
>JAOXNH010000012.1:547619-558260 GCA_028566575.1 Bartramia longicauda | reverse complement strand
CTCATCCAGAGTCCCTCCCCAGCTTTCCTGGAGCCCCTTTAGGGACTGGAAGGGGCTCTAAGGTCTCCCTGGAGCCTCCTCTTTTCCAGGCTGAACTCCCTCAACTCTCTCAGCCTGTCCTCCCAGCAGAGGGGCTCCATCCCTCTGATCATCTCCATGGCCTCCTCTGACCCCTCTCCAACAGCTCCGTGTCCTCAACAGTGTCCCTTCCCGCAGAGCCGTGCTCAGGTGCACACATGGGACCTGCTCCCATCAGGTGGCTTCAGCCTCTCCCTTTGCTTTTCTCAACATAGACGACAGTGAAAGATCTCCAGGAAGAAGAGAGATCCAAGCCAGACCAAAAGAATTTGAAACCTTTGCATTAAGATGGGAAAATGGGATGGAAAAGCTCCTGGTTGAACGGTTTTCACCAAATCCCAGAGTAAGCCAGGCATAGCAAGGACATCGGGGACAGCCCGGCCCTGAAAAATGTCCCTTGGACCAGGGAGATAAAAATAGAGCGAGTTTATAGGACAAATGGGATAGAAAATGCAGCTACACGATGCTGGCCTCCTGAAAAAGCTCTGCCTTCACAGCAGCAGGACCACAAGTGCAGATTTTGGGGCCAGAATCCCTCCTTTCAGCTGGGATCCCGAACCAGAGCATATCCCTGTGCCGTGCAATCCAGCTGGCTCCTGCCGAGAGGCCGGGAGACCATTCCTGGCTCCAGAAAGAAGAAAATCCTGAAAGAAAGGGGGTCTTTTTGCCAAAACCGGAGCGTGGGGCTCAACCCTGGCTCTGCCACCCCAACAATGAGGATGTTCGACCTCAAACCCGGGCTGTCGGGTCGGAAACATTTCATTCCACCAGCACCTTTTAGGAATCAAAAGCGGAGAGATGGGAGAAATCCACCGTGGGGGTCAGGGCTGCACCACAACGGACCCCCCGGACACATCCCCCTCCACCAGCCGAGCTCCGGCTCGATTCACCTCTTCCAGCCCAATCTAAACCAGAAGAAACTCTCGCTTTTCCTCTTGAGGATGCAGGTGGAATCCAAAGGGCTGGGAAGACACCGCAGAGGGATTCCCCGCCACCCCCAGCCCCATAGGGAGGATTTGGGGAGCTCCAAATCCCAGGAGGAGGCGTCCTCCCCCATGACGTGACGCAACGCGGAAAAGCAGCTTCTGCATTTTGTGGCAGAGGATCTGAAACCAGCACCCACCTCGTTCTCCATCGAAATACCCGGCTATGGGAGAGCAGAACCGAACCCCGCCGGCGCCGAGCCTCGGGTGGCTTCACCGAAAGCACCTCCTGGGGGTGGGGGGAGAAAAGCTGGGACCCTCGTCTCGGAGGGGCTTCCGAAGGGCTGGCAAAGCCACCGGCTTTCATTCGCCTGCCGGCTCGCGGCCAGGAAGTTGCAATAACCACAGCTTCCTTCTGTTACGCGCAGCGGCAGCGGCAAAACAAAGCCGTCGGTTAAGGATCGGCGAGGTTCGGCAGCAACGGGGCCGGGCGCGTGCCGAGGAGAGGAGCAAAAGCCCATTTTGCAAAGCTCCATCCCATTCCCGGATCCCGCACCCCTAAAAACCTAGAAACTCCCCCCCCAAAAAAACCTTTGTGGCTGCAGCCGGGATGGAAACATCCCCCCCAGCCCTCAGGAGTCTTTAATCCTGGTTTCTCCTCCCAGTTTCAGAGCTACTTTGTTCTCCAAGATCCAACATCATCTATGGAGACCAAGGGCTGTGAAGGGTTTTTAAGGTCCATATTTTGAGTTCTGAAGTTTCCTGTTAGAAAAGCAAAGCTCAGAAACGAGGTTAAGAGCTCCCAGGCCTCCCAGGAGGCACTTTGGAAGAGCACGGAGCATTCAAGCGAGCCCTTGCTGGGCTCCAACGCGAGGCCAGGAGTCGGGCTCGGAGGATTAATGAAAGCAAGTTGCTAATTGCACAGATGGAGAATCAAATTAAAACAGGCGACGGCAGTGATTTCCCCGATGAAATCCACCCATGGAGCAGAGGCAAGAAGGTCGCTTGAAGAAATACCCAAAGACCTGCTGCTTGCACCGAGCAGATTCCCATCTTGGGGACGCTGCTGAGGAGAGAAGGATCCCGTTTCTCCTTAAAACCCATAAAATCAAAGTTTGTTTTCTATTTTTCCCCGCTTCCTTGTCCATGATTGCAATCCCTGAGGTGATTTCCCAGCCCACCTCCCTTGTGAGGTGGTCTGGAGGCATCTTCTGTGGCATCTGCTGCAAAAGCCACAGGGATGGAGAGTGGGGCTCAGCCTAAAAGACCATTCCAGATGCCAGGAGCTCCTTCCCAAACCTCCATGGTTTGGTCCTCAAAAGCATTCATGTCTTGAATTCAGGAGAAGAGGGAGGGAGGGCGTTACATGACCTTGTGTGACCCAGGACTTGGCATTTCATGGAGACGGGCCAAGGTGGTCACCCCTCAGGGCCTCCTGCTGCCGAGGGCTCCAAAATTCAGGAGGAAAACAGTCATTTCAGGAGGAAAATAGTCATCTCATCCACTTAAAGAGACATTTTAAGACTTCAATAATTGAGAGAGAGCATCTCAAAGCTGGGTTTAACCCACCAGGCCAGACTGACAGGGAAAGGCCCACCATCAGGCAGGGGAGGGGGCTCTATGAAGAACATCAGCCAAGCTTTGGTTGGATTTTTTTGGGAGATCCAGCTCATCCAATGTATGTTGACATGAGTTTAAACAAGGAATGCTGGTGAGGAACCAGGGTCCCCCAAAAAGCCCCCAGAACCAGGACCCATGGCTTTGGTGGGTGCCAGGGACAGGCTGCCACCAGGCTCCAGGGACGCTCCTGGCCATGGCCAACCCTTCCTTGGTTGTGGTGGCCAAGGTGGAAGAGATGACCTCATCTCAGCCACCTGCTGCTGCTCCAGGGGCCGCAAACTCAATGGAAATAGGACAAACTCTCAGGAAAAAGCCCGTGAGACCCAAACCCCCCAACCCAGGTTGGACACAGCCTTGACCTGTCAGGAGAAAAACGGAGACACAGCACTGTCCAGAGAACCTGGAAAAGCCTTGGGTGCAGGATGGGGCAGGACAGGTTGTTAAACCAGTAATTAATCTCAGGAAAACCAGCCTGACCCATCCTTAAACCTTCAAGACGCTGTTGAAGAAGGAACCTCCATGTTCTCCTCTCCTTGAAAGCTCCCAAGGTGATCAGGGATGCGAGGAGTTAAATCAAAGGCGTTTGTAACCTCATTAATATCCCGAATCTCACAACACAGAGACTTCAAAAACCACTTTATTTGGTGACCCACATAAGCAGCCCCCACCCTCGGGGGGCAAGACCGGGGCTCTCCGGGTGTAGGCATGGTGGTCTCCAGTCCCACCAGAGGTAGGATGACCAACAAGGTACACCTCCCCTTTCCTGCTGGGAAAAAAGCAGGGTAACCCCTGGATCAGCAGAAGCACCCACTTCAGTACGAAGAATTTAGGGAAAATTAGGGAAAAGGAAGAATTTACACTTTATTTAGAGCATTATTACTCCAGCTGGAGCACCAAAGTTTGGGTTTTTTTTTTAAATTTCTTGGGCTGCTTTCACCCTGGACGCATCCAAAAAAATCAATGAGGTCTTGGACATCTCCTTTGAATTGGTTCAGCCCTTCGAGTGGAACACAAAGGAGAAAGAGCATCCCCCTCCTTAGGAGAGGAAACCGCCTCTTAATCCCCCTGGAGTGGATTAACTCAAATGCAAATGTGTAAGGCTAATTATCCCCCAGGAGATTAAGGGTGGATGAGCTCTTAACAGCCACACAGTGCTGGCCAGCGTGTCCCCGGGGACACCCTGCATCCCAAATCCAGTTATCCTGGTCCTAAAAGGAAGCCCTGCGGATGCGAAGGCTCGGGCAGAAGAAGCATCTGCACGAAGGCAGGGGGTGATAACGGCGGTGGGTGATATAATTAATTAATTGAGCCCAAAGGGGGTCCAGGTCAGCTCACTGCTGGTGGAGGAAACAAGGAAAAGGACCTCAGGAGCGCATGTGGAAGGGCAAGAAGCCACGGGAGGTGCCTGCAATAATAAAACGTGAAAGCAAGAAAGAAAAACCCACATTTGTAACGTTTAGAGAAGAGCTGGCTGTTAAGAAGTGAAGTCCAACCCCTCTCCAGCCTAAAGACACCAGGGAAATATGGACTCTGGGGGTTTGGCCACCATGGTACCGGCTACATCCTGATGCCGAGAGGAGGTCTGTGGCCAAATGGCTACTGATTCCTCAGCCCGGTGGCAGAAGGAAGCCCCAAAAGCCTTGTTTGGCTCTGCCTGAGTGAGGTGGGTCTCTGTCCAGATGATGAATTGCTCAGGGGCTTTCTCCAGCACAACACAAAGCCTCTTGGACAACAAACCACCAGCCCAACTCCTGCCCTGGCAGCGATGGGTAGGTACTGGGGGGAAGCAGAGGGGCCAGGCAGGCTTTGAGCATCTCCAGGGATGGAGAACCTGCGGCCTCCAGGGCAGCTTGTCCAGTCTTTGACCATCCTCACACTTAAAGAAAGTTTATTATGCTTGAATACAACTTCCCGTGTTTCAGTTTGTGCCAGTAGCCTCTTGTCCTGACACTGGGCACCACTGGGAAGAATCTGGATCCTCCTCCTTTTCTTCACGGACCCCTCTGAGGTGTGTATATATATTAGTAAGATCCCTTGAGTCTTCTCCAGGTTGAACAGTCCCACCTCTCTCAGCTTCTCCTCATGCAAGAGATGTTCCAGGCCCTTCGCCCTCTGCTGGATTCACTCCCAGTACTCCATCTCTTGTACTGGGAGTTCCAGGAGGTCACCTCCCTCCCCCTGGAAGCCCAGGAGGCTGGTGGCCATCCCTGTCATCACGACATGTTGCTGGCTCATGCTCAACCTTGGTGCCCACCAGGACCTTCTCTGGTCCTGGACCAGAACAAGGCAAAGGGATTCAACCAAGGACCAGGAGCAGCTATGGATGTTCAGTTGTGGCACCCAGCCCACCAGCAGCAGCTCCAAGCAAGAGCCCTGGGTTTCTGAGCAGGGATGGGAGGCTGGCGAGTGCTGCCCAAGGAGCAGGACCTTCTCATTTAACTTCACTGAGGTGGTTTGGCTGAGGAACATCATTCGGTGCTGACAGGCTGGGTAGGACAACAGCATCCAGTGAGGTGGGATGGTCCCCACCACCCCAAATGCACCACTCCGCTGACCGGCGGGTACCAGAGGGAAATCAATAAAATAAATTCAGATTTCAGCCAGAAACGCTGTATTTGGTTTCAAAGCTGCTCCTTCAAAGGAGCCCATTATTAAATCTAAGTAATGCAGAAACACAATTTCCCTAAAAACAGTGAGCTGGTGCCTAAGTCTCCATTAAAAAACAACAAACCAAACAAGGCAGCAGCTCAAGACGAAAGGCGATGGTTGCACAAAACCCCGCTTCCAAAACAAGGCTCAGCTCCGTGTTTTCACGTTTCGGAGCGCCTTGCCAGCCGGACTCTGACAGGATTTTCCTCTAAGGCAAGAGGAAAGGAATTTTCCCTAGCTATTTTTAGCAGAGCCTGGGTTCCCTCCCTCCCTCCCTCCTCCTGAAGAAGAAGAGATTCCTACCGCCCGGAGCTCAGCCCTCCACCCACCGCTTTCATCTCCGGGTGCGGAGCCCGAGCCAGGCTGAGCCGATGCATCTGGAATGGGAAGCTGGAGGAAGAGTTTGTCTTGACTCAGCTTCTTGCCCAGAAGATCCAGACCCAGGAGTTCCCCCTCCGATGTATGTTGATATTGAGAGGTCACAGAATGGTTGGGATTGGAAGGAACCTCTGGAAATCATCTCCTCCAGCCCTCCTGCCAAAGCAGGGTCACCCAGAGCAGGTTGAACTGAAGATGTGGGGCAGGACAAAGCTCCTCATTAATTAACAGAACCAAAGGACACCTCAATCTTGACATTGTGCACAGAAACATGGGTTTGGTAACACAGACCACTGTGAGCCCAAAGTTCTAGGAGCTGGGGAAGGGAAGGAAGCGGTGACAATGGGAATGTCTAAGCTCCTCCATAGAATGGAGGTTGGAAGAGACCTTAAAGACCAGCCAGTCCCACCCCCTGCCATGAGCAGGGACACCTCCCACCAGACCAGGTTGCTCAAAGCCTCCTCCAACCTGGCCCCGAACACCTCCAGGGATGGGGCAAGCCCCATCTTCCAGCACAACCACTTGAGTTCCACTTTCCAGACGATTATTCCCATGTTTTGCATACTGAAAGAGCAAAGGTGGAAGCCCCAGACCTGTGATCACGTAGGTCCTGGCTGAGAGGATCCTTTCACAGGGAAATAACCTCGGCCTTGACTCGCCGTAGCCATAAACCACCCGACGGGTTTCTGTCCAGACGGTCAGATAAAGGATCCGGGGAGGTTCCTGGCAGCAGGAAATAAGGTCTGGTTTGTTTTAGCGCGTTCTCTGGAATTCATTTTCATCCGTTGAAGGAGCCAAAATCCCTGCGTTAAGAATGTGCGTTTGCAGCTTCCACACCTTGAAGGGTTTCTGTCCTCGGGACACAGCGTTGGAGGCACCAAGGGACATCCTTCTCCTCTACCCATAAAAACAAACTTGGACCAGCTCCTTCAGGAGTTCTTGGAGAAGAGGGGGTTTGTGATGTCCGTGTAGTCAGATACTGCTAAGGATGCTGCATCCAGGCATAGAGGCTCGTGGGCTGACGCTGCTGGTAGCCGGGGAACCCGCTGCAGAAGATCCCTGAGCTGCTTTTCCACACCAAAACCACTCAAGGAAACCCACTGAGATGTCCAATGTCCCATCTCCCTGCTTGGCTACTGTGTAGAGCTGAAGAGTGGTGGGGTCCATACCTTCAAGGAAAAGGTATCCAAGGATCGTTATTTTGGGCAGCCCACTCAAGAACAGAGTTCTTGGGATCACTCCCCAGGGTGTCCATCCCTTTAGTCCCTCTGAGGACACAGGGAATTCATTCACAACATCCCTGGAAAGCCCCAGCACATCCCAAACCCCACATCACTGAGATAACGATGTATGATTTACAGCACGGAGGAGAACAGAGGAGTCACGTTGGGCAACTTGGGTTTGTGTCCACATGGCTCAGGGATGACTTCCCAAGCTATTTTAGGACATCCAAAAACCTCCTCCTCCCAAACCCAATCTCCCTCTGTGCCCAAAGACCTCTCAGCCAGCGTTTTCCATGAATGACACCAGTTGAAGAGGCGGTGGCGCTGGTTTCTCTGTTGAAACTGGTTTCCCAGACAGATCCTGCAAGGAACATCTCCCGAGGTGACATCCAGCTCCCTGAGGGCAGAGCTGCTCCCCTAAATCCAGCTTCAAAAGCAACTCCAGCTGTATTTAAAGGCTTCCAAAAAGCAGCTGGCAGCCTGTCTGGACCCCCACATCCAGGCATTCCCACCAGAGCTGAGGTAGGCACCTCATCTACCTTGGATGGACACATCCTTCAGACAGGTTGCATTTTTTCCAGCAGGAAACAACACAAAAAAGCTTTTCCCCACAGGGAGGCCCCTCACCCTTTTTTCTTTCACGTCAAAGGTCCAAGATTTCATGGCAGCTTTGAAGAAATCCAATTTTTACTAAGTTCTTCCTTGTCCTCGTAGTATGTACCGGCTCTTCCTGCAAGGCCAAGCTGGCCAGAACCCCCAGGGAAGCACATCCTGCCAAAGCTGATGATATTTTAAGCTGCTGCTTTACAAGATTAATGACCTTATCAAAGAGGCACCGGTTTTTAAGAGATATGGACCATAGCCACCACATTAGCCATCCTGGCATCTGCTGCAACATCCATCTTCAGCCTGGGTGTAGAAAGCTCCTTCCTCCCCTCCAAAGGAAGCTTTTGGCTGACACACCACGCTCATCCCACCAAAGCCCTTGGCTTCACCAGCTCTGCCATCTTCTTGAAGAGCAATATCCACAAAATCATGACTGTCAGACCCATCTCCAACAGCCCAGCAGGTCATCACAGGGAGAGGAAAGGGATTAGACCCTCCCCTTTGGGCAGCACCAAGCTGCCAGACCAGGTCAAGTCATCTCAGGTGACTTCCAATGCGGAAAGCAACCAAGTCCTCAACCTCCTCCTCCAATTTTGCCTCCCATTTAGGGCTCCATTCACCCAGCACACGACGCTTCCCAGTTACACACCTCCCAACACACATAAGAGCTCAAAAAAGGGGTTTCTGATGGTAGTGGGATTTCAGAAGAACACAAGCCACATTTGTTGAGCTGAGCTCATCTCCTGACCTCCACCAGCAGCCAATGACCAGAGTATCCCATGTGCTGGTGTGTCCCTCACCCCCAGACACCTCCATCCAGGGCTGGGTGTCACCCCCTCATGGACACATCTCCTTCCCACCAGTGCTGTACCCTGATCTTCACAATGCCTTGGGAGAAGAGGAGCCTTTGGCTTTCTCCAGGCTTCATACACACCCACGTTGCCCTAAAGCCCTTCCTGGCAGCCTGGAGCTATGCAGATACCCTGATGCTGTTACTAATTAATGCCTCCAGTGCAGCGCTAATGAGGCCTCAGCTTTCTGTTCCTGCAAGAAAAGGATGTGGAGCCCCGA
Organism: Bartramia longicauda; assembly: GCA_028566575.1. NCBI lineage: Eukaryota > Metazoa > Chordata > Aves > Charadriiformes > Scolopacidae > Bartramia > Bartramia longicauda. The sequence goes on along the minus strand of JAOXNH010000012.1, from coordinate 549,712 downwards.
CCGATCCCACCCAAGAGCAACCGGAGCAACCAACAGCTGGAAAACACTTATAAGGAGAGTCACAGGAAGCGTGGTTTGGGAAATAAAGTCCCAAATCTGCTTTAGCAGCAGGGCCTCTCCAATCCCCACCCACAGCAGCGGAGAGAAACCCTCCCAAGAGGCTTCACACCTCCAATTAAACCAGGAAAAAGGTGGCCATTTCCTCTTTTTAATAAAGAAATGGCTTTATTTCACTGACTGACAGGGTTAGAAAACAAAAGCAGGGAAGCCCCCGAAGGTCACTGTCCCCAGGCAGCAGCACAAAGGGCACTTTTGGTGCCGGTTTTGGAGGCTTCGAATATTTATTTACTTGGGTGAACTTCTGCTGCATCAGCACCAGAAGGGCTTGGTATTATCCTTCTGGGAAGGCAAACACACAAAGGTGCTTGGGGAGACAAAGAGAAGCCCATTAAAAGGCTGGCGACCAAGGCTTCAGACACGGCAAAGAATGGGAAGGACTTTATGGAAAACACCGCTTTTAAGTCTCTTCTTCTGAACGGCATCAAAGCTGGAAAAACAGGATAAAGCAGAGCAGAATTTCATGCAAGTCAAACTAAATTCGAAGAGACTTTTCAAGGAGCCTCTAATTTCTCTTCTGAAGATCTGGGCTCACCAGATATTCCCTATGGCTGGGGCTCCCGGGCAGTTCCCGGGGAGGGGTTGGTTCAGCCATCCAGCGAGCAGGGACACGGAAAGCCGAGCTGGTTTGAAGCAGGGAGAAGCCACACGGGAAGACAACAGCTCTCAGGGACACGATGACATGTTTCTGGAGGGGAGGTGACAAGGCAAAGGAGGGGAAACTGCCCCAAACCACATCTCCTCCAAGCTCCCGAAGCAGAGTCTGGAGTCCCTGCTTCCACCACCGCTCGGTCTGGCTCCTGCCACCTCCTCTGTTCGGAGCCAGCCGCTCCAGAATATTTATTTACTTAAAATTTTGCCAAGATTTTGAGAAACCGGTGATTTAGGAATCCTTTTTTCTCCCATTGGAATTCCTGCCCAGAGGAATTCAGGGGAAGCAAGAGCTCTCATTACACAGCCGGGCTCTGACCTTTGTGTCTCGCAGACTCTGGCTTCGGCAATTAACTTGGCAGTTCCATCGGTTTCCATAAATCCTTTCACTGCTTTCCTGCCAAAGTTCATTTATTTCAGATACTTTTTTATTTTTAGTTTATTTACAGTGCTTTCCAACCTGTAAATACACAGACAGACCCACTGGAGATGACAGCTACCTCCAGCCCGCTCCTCCTGGGTCAGACCCAGGCCTCCCATTTTGCCCAGTTCAGCCACCCAGAACTGGGAGCCGCGATAAGGAAGTGGCACAAGCTCCCCTCACGTAATTAATCCCATTTATTTCATCCCCTAGTTCTGCTTTTACCTGCCTTTAAGGCACCGTAAGACAGAGACACCGGGGGATTTTACAGTGGTTCATCTTGGAAATACCCATGGAGCCGACGCGGTGATTTTTGGTTACCCCACCTTGTCCCCGGGGAAATCTCAGGGTCTTAAAAGCATCAAAATAGAGATTAAGGCAGGAAGCAGCTGTAGTTTGAGATCAAGAATGTAAAACATGCTTAAAAATCCATGTGTCAGGCTCCCTGTGAAATCTTTCACTGGTGTCTGGGCTGGTCCCGTTGGCACCGAGTCTCCCAATTCCTGGAGAGGAGGAAAAAGGCAGCCACACGCTGTGCACTTCAGCTTGGAAAAATAAGCTGGTTTTTAAAGTCCACCACGGTGTGGGGACATGAAATAACGAGGTAATGCTCTCCAATTTGGAGGTGAGGATCACAAAGTTGGTTTAGAAAGAAGAGAAATGGAACAAAGTCACCCAAAACCTAATGCTGGGAGGGCTGGAGCCCCTCTGCTGGGAGAGTTGGGGGGCTTCCCGGAGAAGAGAAGGCTTCCCGGAGACCTTGGAGCCCCTTCCAGTCCCTCAAGGGGCTCCAGGAAAGCTGGGGAGGGACTCTGGATCAGGGAGGAGAGCCCTAGGAGGAGGGGGAAGGGTTTGACACTGAAAGAGGGGAGATGGAGCTGAGATGTGGGGAAGAACTTCTTTG
>JAOXNH010000012.1:462024-473720 GCA_028566575.1 Bartramia longicauda | reverse complement strand
TTGCCAAAGATGTCGAACATTATTTGGGGGCTTTTGTTTCGGGGCTTGTTTTGGGGAGCAAAAGGGGCGGTGGGCTGGGGCGTGGGGGTGCTAAGGCATGGGTCAAAAGGGAGGGGTCATTTGAAGGTTTTTCTTTTCATTTATTTGGGTTTTTTTTTCAATTCTTTTTCTTGTCAAGACTGAAATTTGTGATTTTATTCTAAGTTAAATGGTTGACTGCAACACTTTTTATTTTTAGATTAGTTAAAGAAACATGCAATAAGACTGGCGTAGTTCAATATCTGTGTGTCTTTTCATGAGAGTGACTGTTACTTGTGGACATTTGGTTTTATGTAACCTTTATGTGAAATAATTATTTGTAAATATCTACCATAATTTTATTGGTTCCTAAAATAAAAGTAATTTTTTTAAGTTCAAAAAGTCTGCTTCCACTCTTGTTTTCACCTTGTGTCCTGCATCTCTTGGAAGAAATGCCAGCTGGCTGCATTGGAAATGGGGTTTTGGTGAAAAGGCATCCCTGGCGCAGGGCTGGGGGCTCACCAAACCCACCGCAGCAGCTGATGGCATCTTCTGACTGCAGCCACGCACATCCCGTGCCCTGTGGGGATTGAAGTGACGCCTCCCAGGGCCAGTGCCCACCTCGTTGCTGCAGGCTGCATCAAGACATGGGTCCCCCAAGCGACCTGGTGTCACTGGACAGAACAGGAACCCCTGTTCTGCCCTGTCAGGCCTGGGACACTCAATGTCCATTGGTGGTAACACCTTCTGGGGAGGAAGGAGAGCCCCCAAGCCTTCAGATCCCTCCACATCGAAATGGACGGCTTACCTCCCAGGCAGCCAGACCCCAGAAGGGGTCTTGTGCTCGGAGACCATGACCATTGGATGTCCTACGGCATGGTATGGCCAAGTGCAGGTCCTAGCACTTCATGAAGAGGGTGGATGAGCCTGACCACCTTTCCTTCCCAGAGTCTGGGCCATTGTATGTGCAGCGCTTAAGGGAGATTCACGGCACTGCAGCAAAGGGGCTTTCATAGAATCATAAAATTGTCTGGGTTGGAAGGGACCTTTCAAATCATCTAGTGCAACCATCAACTCAACACCGACAAACCCACCACTGACCCATGTCCCTCAGCACCACGTCTGCCCAGCTTTTAGATACCTCCAGGGATGGCCATTGCACCGCTGCCCTGGGGCAGCCTCTGCTAACACTCGACAACCCTTTCCAGGATGAAAATTTTCCCGATATCCATCCTAAACCTCCCCTGGCACAACTTGAGGCCAATTCCTCTCATCCCATCACCTGTTCCCTGGGAGAAGAGACCAATCTCCCCTGGCTACCCCCTCCTTTCAGGAGTTGTAGAGAGCAATGGGGTCTCCCCTCAGCCTCCTTTTCTCCAGGCTGAACAGCCCCAGCTCCCTCAGCCACTCCTCACAAGACTTGTGCTCCAGACCCCTCACCAGCTTCTCTTCTCAGTGTTGTCCAGTGACAGGACAAGGGGTAACAGGCACAAATTAAAACATGGGAAATTCCCTTTAAAACCAAGAAATATCTTCCTTCCTGTGGGAAAGTTGTCTGTCCTCATCTTCTTCTTCCTGACCAAACAGTCCGAAGCAGGCAAGGTCCACCCTCTAATCCTAACCCATAAACTCTCAACCAAATCATAACCCGTTCCGAAGCGAAGCCCCAAACATTGCTGCTGCAACACCACCACTGTTCTCAGGAATTCCTAGGACATTGTGGACCTCTGCCATGTTTGCGAATCAGTGCTCAAAGAGATGCTCCCAAAATAACCTTTAAAACAAACTTATTTTAGGGTTACAACCCCCCTTTTCAGACATGGCTTCCTGACACCTACAAAGCTCCTTTAAAAACACAGGAAGAGCATTTCCTCTGTCCTCATGGAACCACTAAATGATACAATCTCAGGCATGCTCAGAGGTTTGTGGGTTTTTTTAATTAAGAGAGAAAAATACTTTTATGATATCCAGTGTCAATTCAGGGTATAAGGAAGCACCGATCAGTGGGAGGAGAGTGAATGTTCGTTTATCTGTGACAATGAGACAGTCTTTGAGTACGACAGAGAACAGCATGAGGGGAAAGACAGATCAAAGCGTACATAAAGAGGAACAAAAAGACTTGGACAAGTTACCTGCTATTTTTTCACCTATAGAAGGGAATCTGACTGAGTGGAATTACTCACTTTCCACAAAACCAGACCTGAGTTCAAATACAGATATGAAATGAGAGATTACATTTATTTGGGAGCTTCATCTCAGATGCTGGGAGTAACAAAACGCCCACCAATGTGCTGAGATTGGCCATGTAGATGTTGGAGATACTGCAGACAATACGGTGACCCAAGCTGTAGGTATCTCTCAAAGCTTCTCTGGCGTTTCAGCCTCTTACCTTTGAGAGTAGCCGATGTCTGTAATGTCTTTGGTTCATGCTGGTGGATGGTTTTGATGATATCTGGGTCAGCATTGAATCGCTCGCGGTCGTTCTGCCAGAAGTTGCCTGGAGACAGCAACAGGCAGCCGTGTTCGGGAAGCAGATTCCGCAGCTTCTTGAGGCCGGGCAGAAGATCCGTTACCTGAAGGCAAACTTCCTCCAGGCTTTTGACACCAGAACTGAAAGGCCAATAAAAGGTTAGACAGTGTTAGATGTGTTGCAACTCCCACAAACAAAAGGCAAAGCTGCTGAGATGAACACCCCAAGGTGCCATCCACGTTACTGCTCTTGTTCTTAATAACTATGGATCAAGAGCCTCGGGCCACAGACTGGGATCTCACTGGGATCTCACGTGTGCAGACCCCAGAACCCCATTATCATTTCTCTGCACACTCTGGCTGTAAAGCCTTCACTCTTCACCCACCCTAGGTGCCGCTGCCACAATTTGCAGTTTCACATTTAAAATATCTCCCATCTACAGAGAAATTATCTCTTGGAATTCTCCTACAAAGACCCTCTGCATACTTATTTCCATATATACAGAGGGACACTTTATGGAAATCTTTATTAACCTTCCTGAGGTAGATTATTTAAGGGGTACAGACTGCTCTAAAATGTACAGAGGATTCAATATCTGCAACTGTGCAAAATGTTTTCAGAATTCCTCTGCGCTGTAGGGAAAACAAAATGCTTCACAGGTTCAGAAATCAATAGAGGTGGAACTGGTATGAAAAGGAATTTGTGTTAAAACTTCATTTTAATGCAATTACATCAGCTTTATCAACCAGTAATCAACTAGAGACTCGACTTGGGCTCACGGTAGGATCTGACTGTGGAGGTTTAGTGACAAAACCTCTCAGCCTGCAATTTGGCTACAGAAGGAAGAGCTGCTGATCCAAAAGAGAACATTTCCCTCAGTGTGACATGGGCAACCGGTGGGATTTGCCCAGAAAGGGTATAATTAATGAAGGTTAAATTAAGATGCAAGAGCCCAGTCTTCCCTGGCTCCAGCCTTGCAGATTATGGTGGCTCCAAAAGACAACTCAGTCAGGATCCTGTTGTAAAATCCCTTCTCTAGAGGAGGATTTTTCGATAATGACAACAAAGAGCAAACATGGGAACCAGGCAATGATGATGATGATTTATGTCCTTGTGAACGCTCCCTCCAGAATCTACATCCTGTTGCTGTGTGGCAGGATACCTAGAAAAGTCACACCTATCAAAAGAAAATACTAACAAATACTGTGTTTATAGGAATAGAAACTCTCTGAAAGATAATTCAAAGGAACTGATGCAGTGATGCCTTTGATAATAGCTCCAGGAGGGGTAACATAACTATTGTTTGGTATTTCTGCTTTAGCTGACTCTGAAACATAACAGTGGTAACAGTTTATAGTGCAGATAAGCCTAACTATATTCTTATTTGGGAAGCAAACTCACACAGCCAATGTCCCCACCAGTACAATACCAAAAACCATGAGCTGGAACAAGCTACAAATTCCAGCTCACTTCTCGTGTTTTACAAAGGACTGCTCCAAGTTTGAGCAAGCTGATGGGAATACAATCACCTTGTGCTTCCTATCCCATTGTCAATAATCTTCAGCTCCTTCTGTACTTTAGTACCAAAAAAATGCCTTTTTTCATATTAAGAAAATCAGCTGCACTTAATTGAGATTCTAAAATTACCCCGAAAGTCATTATGAAGCTCCTTGTTGTCAGTATCAATCTCAAAGTTAGATGTTTCCTGAAATATTTGAGTCTGTCACCAAAGTGGGAGCTTTTATCCCAAGGTTTAGGCCTAAACGCTTAAGTCTTTTTTTCTGGTGGCTGCACAAGTTTAATTTTGCTTCATCAAGGGCAACACCAAGGGGAGATAACGAGACACCACACTTGCCCTGTTCTCAGCATCATTATTCTCACTGAACACAGACAGACAAGCAGGGGTGAACCTCTGTCCTTCAATAAAAACTTAAGACATGGAAGGAAACGTTGTTTTAAAAAACAAACAGAGGCAAATTAATGTGTATGAAATGTATTTTTGCTTTACAGAGAGAATATGCCAAACTAATCTGAGCAGTCTTTTCTTTAAAATGCCTGACTTCTTGGATGGGGAAAGACCAGCAGGTCTCATCTGCCTGGGCCCCAGTAAAGCTTCTGATGCAGCACCGCACAGAAAATGCACAGGAAAGACACAAGTTCACACAAAAATGGGGACGTGGCAAAGAAGTAGGTTAACAGGAAAACGGTCACGGAGCTGCTGAAAGGGGAACCACCATTCCTGAGGAAAACAAAGTGGAATTTCTCACAGACAGTTCGGAGGTCCAGGATTATTATGTATTTTTATTAATAATCGTGGAATAAGATACAGGGATAGCTGGCAATGACACAAAATAGAGAAACGGCGTTAATACAGAAAAGGAACAGAGTATCTGCAATGGATGACAGGAGGGCTGGAATAAACTCAATCTCCCTTCTATTAACAGCACAAAGTACAAGACCTGGGGACTAACAAGGGTTTCTGCACTAAGGTGGGAGCTCATCAGCTGGAAATGACAGAGAGGGACACGGAGACATTGATCAATCACTTCATAACGTGGGAAATTGATGATGACAGGGATTTGGGGTGGAGAGAATGAGTTCTCCCTGTAAATACCTGGAAGCAGAGGGAAAGCTATTTTTGTACAAAGAGTGTATCAGGACAAAACCAAGCAGGTATAAACTGGTCCTAAATATAGAAAGCCAGGAGAAGGTTCCCAACCATGAGAAATTCCAGAAGAGCTTCACAATAGGCAGGGTGGGGGTCAAATGAATGTGCTTTAATACAAAGCTCGTGTGTTTATGAAGGGATTATATGATGCTGCCATCGACTGTAACAGGCCTGGGACTCTGCCTGGAAGGTTCCTGACAATTAGCAGTGACTAGAGGACAGGGAAGTTGTCCAACACAAAAGCTAAACATGCAGGATGGATACGATGCCACCTGTTAGCAGCGACCTCTTGTTTTCTTTTAATTTTGAGAATCTTACAAATTCAGAGCTAATAATCAGACTTAGGAGGCAGTAATTTAGAAGATGGGTGTGTGCAACAGTGGGTCAGCCTGCCTTCTACACCAAAGTTAATGAATACTAATTAATTACCTGTCTCTCAGGGCATGGTTTCTGATCTCCTCCACCAGCTGGAAGACGCGGGAGAGGGGTGAACGAAACACATCGACGGCGAGGAAGTTCTTCTGCCACGGGGAGACAGTAGCTTTCACAAAGATCTGCTGGATGTAGGCCACGGGAGCACCGACATACTGTGGGGAAAAACCAGAGGGAGAATGAAAACACACGGAAAGCTGCTCAGCGGAATTAGACCCCAGCTTGGCAACCTTTCAGGAAGGGGTTTGCCAGCCTATATTTTCCTTTCCCAAATTAGAGGTGAAACATGACAGTACCAACCTAGCAAGAACAAAAAGAGTCTGTTTCTCAAAGAGGCAAAACGCCACTGACTATTTTGGCATCGTTTTGCGCCTCTTTGTGAGGCAGAGGCTCACAGCTCCTGCTGAATTTGGTACAGGGACAAAAGGCAGGAGCAGGAAATCTCTGCCTCTCACAAGGCTGTGATTCCCCCCAACCTGTGCTGGTTCTGCCGTGTGCCATTTAAATCTTCCTGGTCTCTGTGCCCAGGCTGCTGATCCCGCTCTGGGGAATTCCACATGCTGTGGCAGCCAGAACTTTTGTCCTCTATTAGCTGAACTAGGCAACAAAGCAGAGAAGGGATGATTTAATCAGCCAGCAGCAGCCCGAGGTAACAGCACAGTGCAGAAAAAGCTCTCAGTGGCACCACGGAGTGTAAAAGGCGGCAAATGATTTAAATCACAGTGAGAAGAACACACGTGGAGAGAGTAGAGAGCTGAAGGCACCAAAAGCATTAAGCTAACAGGCAATTTCTACTTAAGAGAGACCTTGGAATGAAAAAGAACAATGCAGGTTACAGAGAATGGTTTTGTAATTGTTTCCTGATTTCCTGGACCAGGTTATCAGCCTCCTTGGAAAGCATCAGGGCTCCAGTTTGCTCATGCAAAAGAAAAGTCAATTCCTTACCCTTAAGATAAGGTTGTAAGTCTAGTTTACCTGCATGATACATACTGGCCAAATGAAAACAAACAAACAAAACCAACCCTGACTTTTAGATTATATTCCATTCAGAAGGTTCTTCAAGCATCCCAAGACCACACTGTAGCAGCCAGCTCCACAGCCAGTCCTTGGCTGCTGAAATTCTAATTAAAATGAAAAACTCTTGATTGTGACTGTAAGAAAAAAGCCTGTCTTGGAGGTGAAGCCCAGACTATCGACAACATCAGAAACAAACCCTGCTAGATGCAAGATTTTAAAGCCAAAAGAGAGAAAATTGCAAGCACCGAGGAGCTGGACATTCTGTCTTCCACCTCCATGTCAGACAGACATTCCCATTCCGACAGCTTCGAAGGATATCCGATATATCCAATCTTCGAAGGATAAGCTGGTTGAAAACCAGAACTCAGACCCCTTTGGAGAGAGGCTGACAGCACCATAATCACCGTCGGAATTACTGGTGACATCTCCACAGGCTGTCAGGGCAGTAAAGGGCTGACTAAATCCTGTTCTCACCCTTCAGAGGAGGCCAAGGGCAGGTACGTGAAGCCGTGTGTGTCAGCAGGATGCTTGTCCTCCCAGAACCCATCGTTAAACTTATTTAAAATCTAATAACTCTTTAAAAATCATACTCCTTGCCTTAGGTAAAGTTATCCTTGAAAAATAGGCTCTTAAACACCATTTCAGAGCTTTTGGCTCTTCCAAATGCCTAGCATCTGTTTTTCTGACAAGACAAACACAGCCTAAACTTAGCAGTTACACAAATATTACTCGATAAACCCGGGACTCACCCAGTCGGGCCGCTCGCCGAGATCCCCTTGCTGCAGAGCCGCCTCCGGAGAGGGTGGGGAATAATCCTTCACGGGGGTGCTGTACTCCACAGGTCCCGTTCCAGGCAGCGGCAGCTTCAGCAGCGGGTAACTGCAGTTAAGACATAAGCAAGAAACATTGTGGTTGGTTTTTTTAAAGTAGGCTTTTAGACAAAAGAGCTCAAAAAATGAACGGGTCGTGAAAGATGAGGCCACTCCAGGTTAATCCAAGCTCTGCAGGACAGGACACACGGCTGCGATGGAAGAGGGCGTTAGGTCTTGTAAGAACTGTTTGTGTTTCCCCAACCCAAGAGATAATTGGGTTTTTTCTCCATAGAAAAGGATAACTGGAAGTCCTGGGAGAAAAAGAAGGGAAGTTCTTGCAGGACCTCACCTGGATTACTCTCCATCACCCCAAAGTTAGCAGTGCTAAAACCATTGATTAAACACAGCCACGTCTCAACTATCCCGCACAAAAAATGAGACACTCATTGTATTCAGATGGTGGCTTTCCTGACCCAAACCCCACATTAATCACCCCGTTTTCCTCATTAAGATTTAAACTATTTCCAATATTGTCATTAACTTCATTGGTCCTCGAAGCACTTTTAATAGTAGCAATGAGCCACCAAACCTTATCTTTTCGCTACTACAATCTCCAAACGATTGTAGCGGTTACCCCACAACAGAGACTTCAAACTATCTGAAAGTTGAGAAACTGCAGTTTCAGGGAGCTTAGAATATTGGGTTTAGCTCCAGAAGTTCTCACAAGCAATTAAAACCGTACCAGAATTGAACTGGTGGAAAAAAGAAGACTGATATCGACCAAGAAGCTGGAATTATCAGCACCAAATGAACCAGAGACCTGCATTTCCCGGGCTTTCTGACGATACAACTTCTCTCTCTTCGTTCTGATGCACGACAACCTCTCAGGACTTAAATTTCTGACATATTTCTCCATTTACAGCTCAGCTTTCCTTGCAATATCGCCAGAATAAATATAAAGGCCTTGGGATTGTTTTCCTGCAATACTCTGCCCATTTCATTAAGGATGTGCCTGAATCATCAAAGGCCACGGAGGGGACAAGCAACAGCTAAACAATAAAAGGCTAAAAAAGAACAATGAAATCCGAAGCAAAGCTTGTCTGGTTTGCTACTTTATTGAGTCTGACAAAAAATACAACATCTAATTATTATTATCATTTCATTGAGCAACTGGAGGGAAGAGCAAAAGGAATAACAAAATCCTATCGTAGTACAGCAGAGGTGAAAATGCCTGAGAAAAGGCACAATCTGGAGACATCCCCCTTTTCTCTCACAATTGGCAATCAGTTTTAGTCCTTCGAGATGACACATCACACCTGCTTGTCACAAAGGAGCTGCTGAAACCAAAGCCCAGGGGAGACACCCAGCAATCATCCTGCCTCTGCCCGAGGCTGAGACAGAAACAAATTAAAATTAAAATAATTGAGTATATGCGATAAACAAAGCAGAATGAGTTGAACAGGTGACCGAGGAAGAACCAGTTTTTCACTAAATGATTGCAACGTTGATGACTGAGCGTGGCCAGAAACCTAAGGAAAACTCTTTAAATTCCTACTACGTGCTTAGCCCGAGGTGGATTTCCCTGAGCAACTGCCTGTCAGTTTTAAGGAGTCAGAACAATAATGTTTTTATAGAACTTAACTCATTTAGAGGCACTGAGTCTGACCAAGCAGAGTACCAACGGGACAGGCTGGTTTTGCCTCACCAGCGCTGGTGGAGCAGCGTAGGCTTCAGAAGCGATGCTTCTCTGGTTCTTCACCTCTAGGACCAGGCTACTGTCAGAAATGCCGGTGCAGCACCGGATCAGGAAGCCTCCATAGCCAGAAGCTACAGGAAACGCTGATGGTTCCATCTCCATGGTCCACGGTGAAGGCCTGACCGCTGCCAGAGGTCACAGCTACGGCATCAAGCGAAGGGTGATGGAACCACTGAGGTCTCCTGGATGCCGAACGTTTCACAAGTGCTTTCTCCTAGTTTAGCTACCTGCCAGGAAGATGTCCCACAGCCCTCCCTTCATCCCCGTCAACCATATCCAGCCTGAGGAGCAAGGAGCCTCCTTCTTCACCCTCTTCATCCAGTACAGCACCCCTAAAGCCAGCGTGAGCAGGGGGGCTTGGACCAGATCACCTCCAGAGCCTCACCAGCCTGTGCTACCACAGCCAGTTCAGTGGAGGCCACCAAAACGGTGATCTGGCAGGAGAATGTAGGGTAAAAGGAGACATTGGGTGAACTGGACTCATCCAGCATGGAGGAAACTGAGGAGGGAATCCAAAACATAGCCTTCAGCTAATTTAATTAGCGGTTATGTCTCAGGGGTGCATGAGGAGATAAGCACAACATGGGAAATTTCACTTAAGATATAAGGAAAAAATTTGTCATGATACGAGCAGTCAAACACTGGAAGAGCCCAGAGTAGCTGTGGACTCTTCATCACTGGAGATATCAACCAGACAGGGCTCCGAGCCCAACTTTGGGATTGGTCCTGCTTTGATCAGTGACCTCCAGACATCACAGACCCTCCATGTGGAAGGGATCTTGGGAGGGGTCCAGGGCAAACTCCTGCTCAAACCAAGAGGGCAACAAGAACAGGCTCTTCAGAGCCGTGTCCAGTCCGGGTCTGTATATCCCCAAGGACTGAAGTCCCACAGCTTCTCCAGGCACCTATTCCAGCATTTCATTGCCGTCATCATTAACGCTTTTTTCCTTAGATCCATCAGAATTTCCCATCTGTCCACTGCCTCTTGTCCTTCTACCATGTACCTGAGAAGAATCTGCCTCCACCTTCTCTACACCCTCTCAGAAAGTAGTTGTAGGCCAGATACTTGGTCTCCTCAGCCTCTCCTCTTCCATTATAGGCCACAGCTCCTCACTCCAATAGTTCCCCTGGATTTGCTCCAGCACATCAACACTTTCCTCATACTGCAGAGCCCCAGCATGGATGCAAGACAGTGGTTTCACAAGGGCCAAACAGTGGGAAGACTCTTGCTTGCTAGGGCAGCCCAGGACGCAGCTGGTCTTTCTGCTGCAAGGACATGCTGCCCAACTGATGTCCAACTTGTCCTTTGCTGCAAAGCTGCTTTCCAGCCTTTGAGGGCTTATTCCATGCCAGGTGCAGTGCTCTGTGTTTGCCTTTTTGCCTTTGCTGAGCTTCCCTGAGGCAACTCGAGGCTGCACCTCTGAACGACAACCACGCTCTCCACCGTACCGACTGCTCTCCCACGTCTGCTGTGATCTACAATCTCAGTGAGTGTGTGCTCTGCTCCTTCACTTAGGTCATTAAGAGCGATGTTAAATAGATCTCAGCCCTGCTGGTGGAGTAGGGAGTTAACGTGAAGGGCTGGAAGAGCTGTGGGAGCAGCAACTCACAGTAGAACAGCAGTGAAAGATGAAGAACCTGAAATCTCTGCAGCTGCCTGCAAAACAACCACTTGGCCATAATCACACGTGTTCTGCCAGTGTTGAACGTGTCACATCAAGCAATTCTGGATTCTGCCATTCCCTTTCTGCACTTGAGGCCACAAAGGAAGGCCTTAACACGCCAGCTTACATACCACAGAAACTTGGAAAAAAAGAGTATTTCTACATTTAAAAAAACAACTAGCCTCTGGAGATGGCTGTCAGTTGCTCCACCATGTTGGTTCTCAGCCATTAGTACATTTACATCTGAATAAAACCAATTCATCGCCAAGAAATGTGCCCGTTGCCAGAGTGGAATGGAGATGTGTGTCAACTCCTCGACTATCGAAGGATTTCCTCCTCCAAATGTAGCGGCTCTTCACGGCAAGCCTTGGCTCTAGCTACGGAAGCCACCTGAGAAGTTGGGAAGGAGGAAGGTTCATTTAAACAACAGCAATTTGTACACAGCTTCCAGTGGGCTCGGGGTTACAGGAGGCCTCGGAGAAGAACGCAAGACACGACAGGCTGTTTGATGGCAGCTAAGAAGGTGGTCAGCTGAGAATCCACTATTTGATTTTTTCTGTTGTTAATAAAAAAGTTTATTTTTCTGTAGAGGAAACAAACCACTCCCATCCTGAAAGTCAAGCCACCTCCCAAAACACTGGACACAGCAACGCACAGCTCCTTAATGGCATTTTTGAATGACCAAGATTTTTGTTTTGTTGGTTTTATTTTTCACTTTAGGATTTTCAAACTTGTCCAAAGAATTTGGAAGTACATGCAAATGCAACTGAGGAAAGGGTATTTGCCCCATCCCTGGAGGGGTTCAAGGCCAGGTTGGAGGGGGCTTGGAGCAACCTGCTCTGGTGGGAGGTGTCCCTGC
>JAOXNH010000012.1:448508-458829 GCA_028566575.1 Bartramia longicauda | reverse complement strand
AGTCTGACAGCAACTTCTTAATGCAGTGCCATTTAAGTGGGGTGATGAAAATGATATATAATAAAACAGGACATTAACTAACAAGCCCTACACCTAGTTCAGCAGAAAACCCTCCCTCTGAAGCGAAGACTAACTTGGATTTTCAGACTTAGATTGAAACTGTAGAGTAAGAATGAGTCATAGGAATTTTTGCTTTGAATATTAAATTTACAGTGTCTACACAAACGACTTCCAAGGTTGAAGACAGAATGCGCTCAACCAACCTGTAACAGACACTGCGGTGACTGCGCTGCCTGGTCCTTCAGACCAGATCTTTTTGGAAAGGGATGACACACACACGATTACTGTTGTCACCTTGATTGAGAACCAGGACTGATACCAGATAAATTGTGGACCATGTCATTTATGTCATTCATTTATTTACTTATTTTTAAAAAGGTTATCTGAACACAAAGATGGTCATGTTTCACTGAGGTGGCAAGGAGGAAATCAAGAACAACGGAGTCAATTCCTTCTTCAGTAGAATTTTACGAGCTCTCCTTGATTCTGGGTGCACACAAGTGAGAAGAGAAAACTCCATTTATCCTCTCTCCCTTTCAAGAATTCAGGATGTAGGATCCAGCCTTGTTTCCTTTAACAACAGGATTTATTTATTAACCATGTTTAAGGCTGAAGAACAGAGAATGCTTCCTTTTTGCTCTACCACCTTCTCTCCTTTTTCCACCCACTTCTTCAGGGATGGGGACTAACCTTCTCAGCAACATGGAGGATGACCCTATTGACACAACTCAGTATGAAACCACATGACCACTCATAGACTTTCTCTCCTCGTTAGAAAGATTTACAGTTCCTACTACTTAATTGGTCCACACTTGTTTTGGAGACTAATCTGCATTACTACACAAATGGTGCTGAGGGTCCCTTATAAATCACACTGGACAGAAACATCACCCAGGTGACCTTCTACCCTGAAGCTGGGCCTTGATTCTTTCCACCAGGTTCTTTCTCCAAACTTCAGCACAGTTCTCACTCGTATTTTACAGCGAGGTGGATGAGATGAATCGATGATAAAAGTTCTGACCTAGTGGGCACAAGGTTTCCGAGCAGAACGAGGACAGCTGCTGGTAATCCTAGATCAGATTTCCTCTTGTCCGGGAAATCCTAAATTTAGGAAAGGGAGTTTTTGTTTTGATGCCTCCCAAAGTGCAATGTTTGTATGGATAAACATTTTATACTGAAGCAGTTGCCTTGCATTCCTGCATTTACCCCAGCAACAGCGCCCGAAAGGTAACTGAAAATAGGAGCTTAACACCGCTGGAAGCGCTGACGAAGGAATGAGCCAGGAAGAGCACTGTGGCGTGGCAATTTGGTGATTTGGCTCATGGTGGGACTCCGTTTTGGCTAATGCAGGCCTGACACGGGAAAGCAGCAAAGCTGAAGGCAGAAGATAGCGCAAACAGACAGATAAGATTGCAACTACATCAAGAGAGATAACCAGGATGTGGAATCCGCTTGCACAGACCTTGTAGATGCTTCATATTTCTATAGAACAAGAGATCTGGAAATAAAACTTATCACTGACAGTTAAAAGAATTCATAAGCAGCAGTGAAACGTCAGGAAAGTGAGGCCTCGATGGCTGCTCACAACCTTGAGGAGTCACAGGCATGAGAAGTGATCTCATAGGTTTTCAATACGTGAAAATAATCACTTCAATAATCTTTTAACAGTAGATGTGAGAGAAGTCCGTCTTTATCCACAGTGATGCTCGGAGAAAAATTTCTGTCTGTATCTGTATCAACACAGAGAGCTTTTCTGAAAGCAGAGGAGTAGGGAACATCACCACACAGGGTTTATTTTCCCAAAAGAGACAAGATGCTTAGAATTAAACCCTTGATGACAGAATCTGTCTGTGCCCAAATCTGAGCACAAAAGTTCTCACCTCTAGTAATCATAATGGCTTAGTGAAAATGATTGAGAGGCTCGTGTAATATTTCTGATCATGAAAATATATTCAGCTGCAACTCCTACCCAAATTAGAGTTCATAAGGAGAATGGAGAATTTACAAGAACAAACAATACGTGCGTGCCAAGGCAAGGGCTGGAAGAGTACAAGCTGCAGGGAGAAGAGAACAGGCAAAGATCAACTTTCCTTCTCCCTATTTTTAATTTATGGCTTTGGAGTCCACCACCAGGTGTTTGGGGATTACTTTTATCTTACTTATTGCTTTACTTCACTTATCCAATCAGTTTTTACTCTTACCTTATTTAACCACACAAAGATACTTCATCTCTGTCTTCTCTCCCACACAAAAAGATAACAAAAAAATCTACTACATTTAATAAAAGGGTAAAAAGAAGAGCTTCTGGGACGGCCCACAAGACAGGGAAACCTGAACCGGCTCGTGGCATTGCTCTGACATCCCCACAGAGCAGCAGCCCCCTGTGCCAATGGGTACCGGGTGTGACTCACCAGCAGGCCAGGATGCAGAGCCCCGTGAAGAGGATGATGGGGATGGGGTAGGAAGCACACAACAGCCCGTGGTTGTAGAACGCCCGCGATATCCTCTCGCGCAGTTTTTCAGTCAGGGTCATCCTCAACCGTCGTCACCTGGCTGCCATCCCGGAATACATCAGGGGGACAGGCGATTCCAGCATGTGCAACGCTTCAGCAAAGGCACTGTATCCAGCTAGAAATTGGGGGAAAAAGCAAGCAGGTGAGGAAAAATATATAAATAGAAGGAAAATAAACGTTACCAACTTGATTTAGAAAGCTTTCCAGCGTTGTACTTCCTCAGAAGGGAGAAACAGACACCACACGCTGAGCACTTGTTATGAGCCTACAGGCAATTCGATCAAACGACTGGTTTTTGCCCGGGGGAAGGAAGGGCTGAAAACACAAGCGGAGAAGGAACAGCAGCCCAACAGACGTCAGGCCCCGCTGCCGTGAGCCACTGGTCAGAGAGAACAGGCAGGAACAGAGCTAGGAACCAAAGGGGCTGAAAGGAAGGAAGAAAAGGAGCTTAGCAGTAAAAGAATTAAGCAGTATTCCGAGGAGATGCCAAAATGCCAATTAGAAAAGCAGGATTGAGGCTCGCTGTCAGCAAGGCAGGCTGGGCTTAAGGGAAGTGCTCTTGGACACCGACTGAAGCACTTCCAGCACTTTCACTATTAGCAACACGCCAGTAACGAGGGACGAGACCAGAACAGGCTTTAGCACCCAGACAATCTAAAGAAAGTTATTTATTTTTTTGCATGAGGAAGGAGAGAGGGAGGCACAAGCAGCCACAGCTCAGAAGATTAAGCCGGAGCACGCCGCACGGTAAAATAAACGAATGCAAACGCTTCTCCTCAAAATATATTTCGAGTTGACTGTAAGACTTAGGAGAGGGCTGTTTGCCAAGCGCAAACCGAATCGCAGATGTCAGATCCAGTCAACTTCAACTTGCAATTTGATTTACAAAGTATAAAAAAAGCCCGCAATATCAAAAGCCCTAAGAAAAGGTTAAGGGAATACATTAAAATAAAACCCAAACCAAAATTCTAGGAAAGATGGAGCAGAAGACGCCTACCCTCAAAAAGTCTTCTTTTTTTAAATCTCAGGCTCAATGCAAAGCATGTGCTTCTCCACAGTGTTCTGAGAAGCAAAAGGCTTGAATGCAAGACTTCTTTTTTTTCCTTATAGTTCAAAGCTATGATTATCCAATATTTTTTATATTTTTATCTGAGAGGAAATAAATACATTTTTCCTGGCTTCTCCAGACTAAGGCTGAGACAATAAGAGACCAAAACCATATGAAATAAGTCATTTTGTCCACAGGAAAACGCCAGAGAATTCAATACAAGACCTAAACCCAGGCTGCCCATTAAAACCAGTTGGTCATTTGACATTTGGAACAATTCACTCTCACTGACTTAAATGGAAAAAATACTAGAGGAGAAGGTCCGACAGGTTCACAGAGATAAGAAATCCATCAAGGGTTTTTATACCTATCTGTCTCAGGATTTCTGTAAGCCCCAAATATTTAGAGGCAGGGGCAGGCATCACAGGTGCCCTTTTGTTTTATGTTCTTTTCCAAGCATCCACTTCCAGCGACATGGGAGAGAGCATAAGAGGGAAGACAAACCCTAAGTACAGCCACTATGCGTTTAATTCCAGATTAAGTTCTATTTAATGCCCACAGGACTATTTTACAATGTTCTACCCATTTCCCTGCTCCTCCAGTAACACAACTAAAAACAATCAGACTTTTAGCAACAGAAGCACCAGTATTTTGGCCTAAGGACCAAATGGAAAACCTGGATAAATATTTTTGCCCATACCTTTTAGCATCTTTCTACATCTTTCTGTAAGAATCACTATCACTTTCTTAATTGTAGACAATTTTCGTTTGCCTGAAGTCCAACACCAGCAGGAATGTCCCAGGATTTTGGGAGAGGGGAGGGATGAGAGATGCTCTCTCGCTGCCTGGAGATCTTGCAATGCCAAAACACTGTACACTGAATTACTGCGGAATAGAAAGGTTTTGTCACACAGAGAACCTACAATATGGTCCCCACAACAGAACAGGCATATGGGACACAGGAATGTGTTTAAGAGTTGCAGAGGTTACAGCAGAAAACGATCAATATTGAAACTTCATATTCACTTGCTTCACCTGGTGTAAAACATCAGGGTTCATTAAGAAGAAAACAGGAAGCATTCCAAAGGTAATATTTGCTTTTGGGGGTTGCATATTAAATTCTGAAGTCTTTATTAACTTTATGCTACAACAGTGCTCTTAAAAGTTAAAAGCAGGAAGCGTTCCTATTCAAAGTCATTTTTGCAAACAAGTATTAGCCAAAGCAAAACAAACCCTCTGATTGTAGGACAAGTGTTGAAGGAGAATCCATTCAGGGTCTGTCTTTCCTTTTGCATGACTGCAAATCCCAGACAAAGCTTGCCTGGAAACAAGAGGGGATGAGGATGTTCCCTTAACCTTGCAATAGAATATGGTGCATTCCTGGTTCGCTTCAGGTGGAAGAGCCAGAAACATAAGCCTTACTGAGGTTTAAGTTCAGGAAACGCAGTGCCAGACCTCTACGTGCAGACAGCAGCTTCTCCCGAGGTTTGCAAGCTCCAACACAGAACCCCAACTCCAAGGAGATGCTGAATGATACTACTTTTCCCCAAGACAAAAGCTTTTATCTCACTTAACAACAGTTACATGTTCCAAATTCTTCACATTTCTGCCCAAGAGCTTTTTACAGCCTTCACAAAAGGTCTCCCTTTACCTCCAAAGGGCAGGAAAGTCAGTGCTCTCATATGTAGATAGAGCAGCTCAGACAACAGGAGCCCACTGTTGGCTTAGAGACAAAACTATCCAACTATGAAAACTTTTCACCCTATAATAAACAATAATCTGTTCTTTTAGAGGCTATTCAACACCTCAGTTTTCCATACAATGTTTTGAATCAGGCCTTAGTGCCAGGTAGTCATAAATACATATTACTGAGCAGTGAAGAATGGGAAAACACACACACATATATATATATATAATAAAAATCAGTGTTGTGTAGTAATTTCACTTGCACTTCAATGCATTAAATAATTTTCTCCACCTCGTTGCCTATAGCAAAGTCCTACACCTAAACTTTCAATGTGAATTTTAACCCAGCATTTCCCATTTAAAATGCCGAGCTTGGTAAAGCAGGAACGGATCCAACACGGTCCTTCTGCCCCCCCCAAATCCCACCATCAGCTGCAGCATCCCCCCCCGGGGGATCTAACATCCCAAACGCATGACCTGTCTCTCCAAGGTACCTGCTCTTCGGGAGGGGAACAGCACATCACATCGATGTACCAGCCCCAGAGCGGATGCGGAATTTCAGAAGCTTCACCGCGTATTTGGGGAAGAAAAAGGGAGGAACAAAGGGGAAAGAAGAAGCATCTTATTAAAAATTAGGATTTATAAAGGTCGCTCAGTGGTTCTGCTGTTTCCAACAGAGCAGATCAATTGAACTGCTGTTTTCCTGGCACCCGAGGGCAAGGTGGGCACACGGACCATCAGAATAATCCACCCTCCTAACGCTGCTGTGGTTGTTTGCCAGGTGTCCATCAACCCAACACAGCTCCCCAGAGACAGCAGAATCAGCAGTGGAACCTCCTGCCTTCAAAGTCATCACAAAACAAGTGGAGACAGGCAGGATCGATGCTGCTGGAGAGAAAATTAGCCAGACTATGTCAAATTTGTACTGTCAAATGAGAATTTATTTTCTTTATCTGGGCTCCAGTTAAGATCTTGAGCTGCAGAACAGAGGGTCCAGAAAGGACAACACCTCATGGCAGCACTTCCACCGCCTGTGGGGACACATTCACACACAGCTACAGGAATTTCACGCATTCCTGGGCTATGGCCAGGACACACAAAGCAGAAAAGCAGGAATGATCACTGATACTGAGCCTACCATCTGATTTACAGCCTCCGCTCCACCTGGAAACATCTCCCTGACCTCTTTTCAGTCCTCACTACAGCTACGATTTCATGACAACACCGGAAACTCAGCACCACAAACACTCCCTGAAAATAAGTGAAATGGAAGAGTTTCCCTGCAGAGAGAGAAAAAGGCCAGGTATTAGATCACTCACACATTGGCAGAGGAAAAAAAACTGATTTTCTTGCCCTTTGTTGGGCTGCAGAGGTGCTTCGTACCCTCGAGATGCTTGAAGTTATCACCGCTGCGATCCCCGCAGTAAAATGACTGGTGTCAGTTGGTGCAGGAGATCTCACATCCCAGCATCAGCAACTGGGAGAAGGGGAAGGAAGAGAGGAACAGCCCTCAGGAATCCATTCTCCCACTCTTCAGCGAGTGGTGGCTTCTCCTCCAATGAGGGCCAGGGATGAAACATTCCTCTGAAGACTTCAGAGGTGGGAAAACAAGAAATATGCTCAAGCCACTAACCTCCCTTCATAGAAAAGCTACACAATCAGCTCTAACACCAATTTCTATTCTCCACTCACATTCCCATGAGAAGAATAAGGGGCTTTGTGCTGTGAAAGGACACAGAGGTCACAGGGACCAGAATACTTCCGATGGGAAAAGCACGACCAGAGCAACAACCTCCTGGAGTGTCTGGAATGGGTTAATCCCGACACTGCTCTTTCAGAACCAAGGCTCCAGAACAGCCTGTACCTTCACAGTGGAGTATTCTTCATAGAAGGGTACCTTTCATAATCAAAAAGTAGAAAATTTAATAAATTAAATTTCAGGCTGCATTCGCTCCACTCCAGCCGTACGGCCAAAACAGTATTTCAGCCTGAACTGAGTTTTTGAACCAGATTTGAATAGGCAAAACGTGCAGGTAGCCCAGGATAACCAGGAACACGCATCCTCAGTGCAAACCCCACCTTCCTCTGGTCAGAAACAAGTTAGTTTTGATGGGAACTGACTCTTTTTTTTTTGAGTTCTCAATCGTACAATACTGCACTGCAAAGATCAAACGCCTCCAACAAACCCTTCCCTTCTCATTTTTCCTTCTCCGAAGACACTTCAAAGCTCTTCACACTGCTCGCACGTTCGGACTGTGTGCTCTAAACTCACTTGGCAACTCATTTCCCTAAGTCAACTAAAAAAGCAAAACAAAAGCCAAAAAACCAACAAAAAACCCCCAAACAACCCACCGAAACCAAATAAAAGCACCTTTGCTGGGAATTCAAGAGGTTTCAAGATCAAAGAGTTACACCTTGATACAAAATTCTAACAAGTTAACAGTAACCACTCCATTCCCACCTTTTTGCCTGTTTTCCTCCCTCTACAATATTCATTTTTGCTTTGAGAGTTTAAAAATCCAGAAGTTATCTGAAATAGACAGAAATAGGCAGAGATACTGCCACAGAGATTCAAAAAGAAAGCACTTAAATAATCTTAACATCCCAGAAAACAGCTGGACTTGATGATTTTAAGGATCTTTTCACACCTGAATGATTCTGTAATATGTTATCTGCTACTAAAGAAGGGAACGACATTCAAAACCAGTTTCCAAATCTATTTTCAGGACACCTTTTGGACTTTTCTGACACAAAAGAAGAACTTCAGGTAAATTCCCGCTTAAGAAAAGCAATTTGTTGAATATAGTTTCTATCAAATGTCCTTTCTGGCTTCCTAAAACACTCCCAAGAGCGTCAGACAACACCTTATTGGTGTGGATGCAATGACAGCATTTTCCACATGAGGAACCATAGAACAGAGAAGTTGTGAGATCCGTAAGAAAAACAGAAAATATCCAAATTTAGAAAAAAAAAGAAACACAATTTCAGTACACTGACAGCTTACCAAACACCAAAAGATCATAGAAAAAAAGCTATAACACTACCTGAATTTATTTTCACAGAAGACAAGCTACGGGGCAGGAAGCTTCTGTCCCAATGTCGTTGCTGAAAGGTGGGACATATTATTCCTACTTTTACTGTGGAGTATCTGGGAAATTACAGATCATTAAAGCAGATATTCTAAAAAAGAATGAGTAGAAAATAGCAAACAGAATTGTTTGATGGAAGGAGAGTCACCACACATTGAGGAAGAGTCAGCATCATAAATCTCTTCAGACTGATTTCTCCAGAGGAATAAACAAGCACGTCGTGCCGAGATCCAATTTAGAAAGCCTACAAAGACTGCTAAAAATGCCTTAAAAAAAATACTGCTCAAGGGGGACTTCTGAAAAACTAAGTTGTCACGTTCTTATGGCTAGAAGGTGATTATAAGAGAGGTTAAAAAGGATCCTAACAAGTATCTGGTTCTTTTAATGGAGGGAGGTAACCAGCCCCAGGGAGCCGTGCTGGCTGACACGCTCACAACTCACCTGGAAAAAAGAGGTGCCGTGTTGACAAAAATAACACTTTCAGTTGCCTGTTATTCCCGGTGGCAAAGATGGGGCCGACTGAAGAGTTGGCAGAAATAACTCCCACACCAAGCAACCGGGTAATAAAATAGGGAAAATAATGTTACATACACAGGAATGCATTCCCGACTGGCTACATCCGCTCGCAAACAAGATCCTGGGGTCCTGATTGTTAATTCTCTGAAAATGTGAACTCGATGCAGTCAAAAAAAGCAAGCTGTATATTAGGAATTGGTAAGAATGGAATGGAGAACCAACAGAAACTATTACATGACTGTGTAAGCCTGTGCTACGCACACATCGAGAGCTATACACACTTCTGAGGGCATTCTTCTCTACCTCTGCATCTCACAAAGGACGTGCAGAAGAACTAGAAAAGGCAGAGAGAAGTTCAACCCTTAAGGATGATCAAAGATACAGAGCAGCTTCCATAAAACAAAAAAAAAGGATGGAAAGAGTTTTCAATCTGGAAAAGATTTTATCAGCGAACGGACACAACGGACCTCTCTCAAAATCAGATGATCTGAGGAAACCAAAGAGGGAAGGGCCGCCTCCTTCACTACGGGAATAACTCAGCTTCAAACGCCAACTACAAAGTGGCGCCTCAAAATAAGCACAGAGTTAAGCGGTGGAAATCTTCCCCCCAGGACATCGTCCATGTCACGCGGGTTAAAAAAGCAAGCGGAAGAATTTGTGGAAGAGCGAGCCGGGAAGCACAATTCAGCACAAGGCCAAGGCTTTCCCCTGGCTCGAGAAGCCCCTCGGCCATAAACCACTTCTGCCGAACACGGCGCTGGCTGCCAGCACCCAACATATGTGTCCTCTCCATACGCTCTTCCCCTCCACTAAACACCAGCCATGCTCAGAAACCAGATATCAACCTGAAGAGGCCGTCAGCCTGAGCCAGGAGTTGTCCTTACGCAACGCATCTCACGTGATGGCTTTTGGAATAATCCCCTTCTTTTTGTTTATCAACATACCTGCTCCACTGCAAAGGGCTAGGGAATGGCTTTCTCCTCAAAATACGGAAAGACTGATGCAACACCCAGGTGCAGTTACACATCAGAGCTTCACCATTAAATCCACCTCTCATGCCATCGAGAGCGGGCTGTGGCCAGTCCCAACTCAGGGGCTGGGCACAGACACTAAGGAATTCCATCAACTTTTCACTCTTTGGCCTGTCGGGGAGTTCCCAGCTCCAGCTGTATAGAAATTAATCCCAGGATGCAAACAGTGACCAACAGAGAGCATCTTTGATCTTTTTTAGGATTGATCTTGTCTAGATGAGTGCACCAATCAGGCATCTTAAACCCATATTTTAAACTTTCTGAAGTATGGAGAAAATTTGGGCCATGAAGATGATTCAAGGGCTGGAGCCCCTCTGCTGGGAGGACAGGCTGAGAGAGTTGGGAGGGTTCAGCCTGGAGAAGAGAAGGCTCCAGGGA
>JAOXNH010000012.1:428545-440342 GCA_028566575.1 Bartramia longicauda | reverse complement strand
CGCGTAACCACGCCCCTCGCCTCTAACGCTTTGACCACGCCCACTCGTCCCGGCAGGCCACGCCCCCTCCCCCGCTGGAGGGAGGGCGCGCCATGGGGCTCGGTGGTGGCGGGAACACGTGGAGCGGGGATGGAGGGATCAGATCGGGAGACGAGGGGCAGGGTGGGGACGGCAGGGAGAGGGCAGGGGGATCTGGGGACAAGGAAGGGATCCCAGGAGAGGGGATGGACCTGGCAGCGGCCACCCCGGGGACAGCGGACCCGGAGGGAGGACCTTGCCCCGGGAGCCTTGGGGGACAGAGACAAACCGGGTCCCCAGGGGTGGGCCCAGCCACCGGGAGCCCTGGGGGCAGAGGAGACGGTGGCACAGGGCTAGGGAAGGAGATCCAGAGCCCTGTGGATCCGCAGGGCAGGGATGTGCCCAGGGAAAGGGGCAGGTGGTACCCTGAGACCAAGGGATCCCTTCCACCCCTCCACTGCCCAGGAATCCTGATACCATCACATCCAACCCTTTCCCGAGGGACCTCTGCCCCTGTCCCACCACTCCCAGCCTTGGGGGGGACCTTTCCCCAGCTGCTGCCTGGCCAAGGCTCCGGGCTGCTCCCACCGAGGCTGAGGGAAGGAAGAGCAGAGACCTGGGGCCGAGTTCCACCTGCTTTATGGCTGGAGACGTGGTGTTGCACAAGCTCTGGCTGGCAAACAAAGCTTGGGTGGCCCCGAGCGCACAGATGGTGGCTGACCCCGGGCAAGGCCACCCTGTTCTGCCATCCGTCCCATCCCTCTTAATCGCCGCTTTCCGCGCTTGCCTTCCCGCAGCGTCAGCTCCAGACCAAGGTCTTGGTTCGGTCATGGCCACCCCAGGTGGCCTTGGCTCAGCAGAGCTGCCAGAGTGGCCTCCAGCGTCACGTCCTGACGGCAGATGCCACCTCTGGGCAGGGATGGAGGACACACCGGGCTTGGTCCTCACCACTGAGAGCCACCACAGGTTTCACCTCCCTTTCTCCAGGAGGCATCTCCCAGAGTTTGCCGGGCCAAGCCCTCACCAGTGCACAGCGCAGGCAAAGAGCGGCTGGTTCAGAAGGGCCTTGGATCCTGGAGAAACATTGGGGAACATGGGGACACCAGGGGCCGGGGTGCTGCTCCCCACACAGTGCCCAGACACTGAGCCCAGGGCAGCCTCTGGTTTCTGGCCCGGATGCAGGCATCAGTCCGGGCAAAAAAAAGCCACCAGCTCTGAGCTCCCACGGCTGGCAGCTGGAAAAGGGGTTTCTACCCCAGCAAGGCACAAGAGGCACCAGCTTTGTGTGACATGGGAGGAGACGGAGCCACCAGGAACCTTCCCAAGGAGCCCCGAGCAGCTTGAGGACAATCGGGACCCCAAGCCACGGCAGTGTCCCCAGCTATGCCTCCACACAGGGGTTCGGGCACAGCAAGATCTGGACCCGGCTGCTTCCAAGCTGGCTGGGCTGGGCACCCCAAGCCCCGGGATTTTCCAGGCCGTCCCCAGATTCAAGCCAAAGGGGACCATTCCCACCCCTGCAGCCGGACGGGTGACTGGGCCGTGCAGCATTTCTGCATGGAAGAAGCAGAAACACATCCCATGGAGTCGTCACCCCATCTCCGGAGCCGCAAAGGACCCGGCAGGCGGCTCTTGTCTCTCACAAGAGGGATGTTATTTATCTCCAGCATCTCCCAGGAGACCTCTGGGTCTGCTCCCGGGACTGTCCTCACACCCACGGGGACAGAGGGACCCAAAGCCACCTCCTCACCCAGGCTCAGGAGATGCTCGTTCCTCTCCCCCATCAAGGAGCCTGTGGGGAGCGGTTCCCGTACAGAGATCCATAGTGACCTAATCACTGCACTCTTATCTAATTAAAATTAGTGATCAGACCCCATTAGTGCTTCATAGGGGCAGGTGACAGAACCGCTAGCCATGATCTGAGATGGGGAAGCAGTGGCTGAGGCTCCTGCACCAGCGTCCCTCCGTAGCCCAAAGCCAAGGAGGAGCTTGGGAAGCCACAGGCTAAAGAGACGGGCACGGGCACGATGGTTTCACGTGGAAAGAGGGGAAAGTAACAAAAAAAAAAACCCAAAAACCCCAAAGGATAAAGCAAACAAAGCAGCCTTTGGGTTTTACAGCAGCACGATGAGGAGCTATACACGGAGCTATAGATTTTTATTTTTATTTCTCTGGAAGCTGGGAGTTGAGCAAATCCCTTCTGCGCCAGAGCTGGCAGAAAGGTAAGAATTGCGACACGCTCCCAGGCCATCCCTGCCTCCACCCGCTCTGTGTCATCTCCTCAAAGGGTGGGGTGAACCTTCCACCAAGCAGCAGCAGCAGCGGCGCCTGGCACTGCCATGCCCTAACGCAGGAGAAGGTGAGGTGCACCCAGCCCGCCGGGCACCTCCCCCCTGCCTGTATTGACACGTTTTTAAGGGCCATTCTTGCAAGTTTCTGCTCTTCCTCTTGGCAGAGGAAGAGAACAGGGATGGGAGGACAAAGGGACAGAGCAAGCTGTGGGATGGCTAATCCCCTCCTCGGCACGCAGTTCACCACGCAGTTCAGCTCCCCTCCTGGGTCAGTTGGCTCCTGGAAGGTGCTGGTGACACAGCCAGGATGGGTTGGTGGCACATCCAGACTAGAGGTTCCGGCCTCGGCGTTGGTCTCAGGGCTGTGCGGTGTCACAGGACTGCAGCCGACAGCCCTCTAGCAAAAAAGGTGACATTCTTGTCCTGGATCTTATACTGGTAGATCTGGACGTGATCCTGCTCCCCCGTCAGCTCCAAGGACACTCTCTTAATTATTTTGATCTGCAAAGGGAAAGGAAAAGGAATATTATCCCTTTGGCTGCCAGGTTGGAGGGGGCTTGGAGCAACCTGCTCTGGTGGGAGGTGTCCCTGCCCAGGGCAGGGGGGTGGCACTGGGGGGGCTTTAATGTTCCTTCCAACTCAAACCCTTCTATGATTCCAACTAGATGTCCCTCTGCTCTCACCCTGGGTCAGGAGTCAGCCTGCTCCGCAGCTGCTGTACGAACCCCCTCCAGCTTCCAGGGGTGGGGGAGTCCCCAGGTGGCAGGATGTCCCTGACCATCCCCGCAGACACAGCCGGGTGCTCCAGCAGATCCTGGTGACCACGGCAAGGCTGCTTGTTAGCCCTTAGCCACACCGCAGACCGGGCTGGTCCTGGGCCAGCTCCCACAGGGCAGATGCCACGTGTCTTGCCTACCCTTGGGCCCACAGATGGTGGTGTATGTGACATTAACGTGTGTCACCTCTCCATGCTCTCACCTCCCCGTGAACGTCCTTGCAGAAGCCGGTCGCCAGCCCCTCTACCCACAGGATCAGGTCGCTGTGATGACACAGGGAGTTGACAACCAGTTCATTTTCCTCGTCTTCTGAATCCTCATTGCTGTGAACCAGCACCACGATGTTCCCCTGGAAGGAGAGCACCAGGGAGAGGTGAACCCCAGGCTCCTTCCTAATACACTCAGGGTAAGGAAAGGGAGATACCAACGGGAGCCTCCACAAATGCTAAGACATCCCCCGCCATGGCAACTGGTTTCCCGGCCCACCGGGAGAATAAACAGCAGATACAAACTGAAAACCCTGAAACACACAAATGGCAACTCTCTGAATTCAGAACAGCTCAATAAAGACGAGGCCAAACGGCCACAGCCGGAGCTGCGACGCTCAGACCTTCACAGCTCTCACAGGGAGTGAAGAACTCCCCCAAAGCAACACCAGCTCTTATTAAAAACACATCCCGAGAGCCTCTGCCTCAGCCTGTGCAGGTCACCAAGGACTTAAAACAACATGAAATTCCCAATGAATTAAAAAGTACTTCTAAAGCTTCAGAACACCCTTTACAGAAATAGCAATGTGTTAGCATGATTTATCGTTTTGGGGTTTTTTTTAGCTGCTTTGGAGGTAAATATTCTCAGCAGCACGGCCCCTGCCAGCATTTGCAGCACAAACACCCGGCAGCACACGAAGAGCAGGGAAACAAAACCCGACAGCGTCTACTTTTATTTCTCACTCAAGCAGCGGGAGAAGTGGCTGGGGTCGGGAGAGGGGGACATGCTGCGACGTAAATAGCAAAGGATGGAGGTGACTGTAACGATTTTTGGCTGCGATGGTCACAGGAGTTAGCGTATCCCTGGGGAGATCTCTGTGGAAGGGCCGTGTTATCACACACCCTTAGAAACCAGCCGGCACAAGGCAGAGCAATGCTGGAAACTGCTGGGAGCAGAGACTCTTGTCCCCTCTGAGTGGACCTTCATCTCTGTCCCCCACGAGACTCCTCAGCCCTTCGCCACCTTCCTAACGCGTTTCCTCCCCTGCCCTCCCACCCGCACACCAACCCAAGTGTGAGTCGAGATCCCTGAAGAGCCAAGAGCTCTGAGAAACAATATTTTACACTTCAGAGCTCTGCTCACACATCGGGGACAGAAAGAGCCCTTCTCCTGGAAAACCAGTTGCAAATGACCCTACACAGCTTCTCCAGGGACTAACACAACTCCCAAGAGTGGCCCTACAGCAACGATTTGAATTTGTTGGTCAGCCAAAACTTTCCAGAACCTCATTGTGGAACAAGGAAAGAAAGGCAGGCTTTGTTCCAGAGGTTCTCTTGTCCAGGAGGCTGCGTGCGGAGGCAGCAGTACCTTCAGCTGGGAGCACACGGTGACTCTGCAGTAGTGGATGAAGTCCAGCACGGCCACCGGCGCGGCACCCAGGCTGAGCAGGACACTGAGGTCGTCCACCAGCAGCACGGGGCCATTCCAGGAGTCGCTGTCACTGGGAGTCAGGGAGGTCCGGACGAAGTCAAACAAGGCTTTGAGGTTGGAAGCGCTCTCACTGGAAGAGAAGGAGGTCTCAAGGGGCTTGGCCCACACACGCGTTATGTGTCCCCCTCCTCACCCACTGACCATCCCTGCTGTCCCCATGGCAGTGACAGTCATCTGGACAGGTCCTGGACTTCCCTACAGTCACTGCTCCTTTACTCACCTGTGTGGGGTGAAACCCTCCTGCCCTGCCCTGGCTGTCTGGGTGGGAACAGACCTTTAAAGGTCATTTAGTCCAAGCCCTTGCAATAAGCAGGGACATCTTCAACCAGGTCAGGTTGCTCAGAGGCCTGTCCAACCTGGCCTTGAACCCCTCCAGGGATGGGGCATCTCCCACCTCTCTGGGCAACCTGGGCCAGGCTCTCACCACCCTCAGCGTGAAAAAGGGACGTGGAGAAAGTGAAGTGGGAATAAAAACGAAAGCCAGCACTGTTCTCTTGGATAAGATAATAAAAAAGGAACAAAATCTCTCAGGTGGAGTTTTTTTTCAGCACAAACACTTTGAGTGCTGAAATAAATTTTCTCTAGACCTGTAACACGCTCAGCAATGAGGACTGGAGCAGAAATTGCCCCAAAATGGTGGAGAAGGGGGACTGGATGTGAGCAGCAAGGAGGGAGAGGGCATGACAAGCACAGCAACGTGCACAGCACTGGCATTTCCCTTCACTTAGTGTCCAGCCAGCGAGTCCTTGGGCTCCAGAGGGAAGCCCAATGGGAGCCAGGTCTCAGCCATGGATCTCGCTGCTGCTCTCGGTGTTGGCTGCAGTGACAGGGGACACAACTGGGGAAACACTCTGTGTTGGAGACCCTGCTGAGCCCCAGCAGAACCACCGACTGCTCAGGTTTACCTCATAAACTGGAGAGGACTGGGCTGTCCCGACTCCTTCTCCTCCTCTCCAAACAAGAGGTCGAGGCAGGACTTGAGGCCTTCCAAGAAGACAAGCTGTCCCCGCTCCCTGGCAGCCGTCAGACTGACTCCCTGGAGAGAGGAAAACGTGATGTTACAGAGCAAACAGTGTTGGAGGAAGGGTGCAAACAGAACCAAGCAGATCGACAGCCAATTTTTATCAGGTTTCATCCGAATGAGCTAAAAAAGTCAGTGCTTCAGTGGATGGAAGGGGCGGTTCTGTTACACACACTGGTGGACACATTCGCTTCCCAGTATTTTGTCAGGAGGGAACAAAAAATAATCACTGATATATGGGGGCTCAAACATCCTGGAATTGCTTTTAGGAAGGCAACAGCATTGTTGCACGGAAGAAAAACAGCTCTTTATGCAGAGGAAGGGAGAGGATGGGCACAGAGTTCCCCACGCTGCCCCAGGGACCCTGCAGTGAGCGATTTCTTCACCCTCCCTTCTTGGGTGATAAAAGCCTCTTTTGTTTTCACTATCTCCAAATCATGGCTGTGGCAATGATTCCCCTGGCACAACCCACACACCTGAGCGAGGCACGGCACCCCGACGCTTGCACAATGCCTGGGAAAGAGCAGCTTGGCCAGGGCTCCCATGGGAAGCAGCCTCAGCCCTGACTCTCCTTCAGAGAAGGAGGAGAGATCCCAACTCCCCTTCAGAGGAGGAAGGATCATGACAAACTGCCTGGGGCCATGACTCAAATTTAATCAGAGATTTCCTGCTCTCAGCCCTGCTCCCCGTGACTCTTCCGTGACCAAGAGCCATGTGCTGGGCACATCCAGCCCCAACGGAGAAAGCCCTGGAAGAATTCCAGCAGACACGCAGAAAACTCCAACTGGAGGTCTAGTTCCCAAACTCCCTTCTCATCCTTCTTTCTTCTTCCATCAGCAAGGGCTCCTTTCACCAACCTTTCTACAGCTCCTCAGCTTACTGGGAACTGCATCAGTCCATCTTTCAGGAGAAAATTCAGTACCTGTCACTGATGTGATCATACAGAGGTATCTCACTACCTTCAAAACTTGGCCAAACCGTGCATTTTTCCGGCAGGAAGAAGCACAAATTTGCTCGGCTTTCCAGTGGAGGTTGCTTCCCACATTTCCCAACGGGCCTGCTGTTTCTTCGAATGGAACCAGGGAGCATTAACGCCAAGATCCGTGGCATCTCGGCAGCCTGGAAATAGGGCTGTTGTGCAACGCAGCGGGTAGGTGGAGAAGATGGTGAGATAGATGGTATACAAAGAGTTCAGGAAGGTTTAGCTCAACGCAGTATTGCTTTGACAGGCCAGAAACATGGCCAGGAACCAGAAACGAGGATCCTGAGAAAGCAATTCCCATATCCCCCGAGGGAAGACATCCCTTCGGGATGCTGGGAGATTTTAAACCCTCTGAAGAGGGTAACTAAGCAAGACTGGTTAAAACCAGAGGCAAGTCCTAGGACAGGAGCAGGAACCCTTACTTCAAGCCAGGACTAGCTTCTGCCTGAACGCTGGAAGAGGCCCACCCCAGCAGCGCTGCTGCTTTTGACCAGGAAGGTTTTAAGCATTGCAGAAAATACAGATTTTTGCTTATTTCCTAAGGAATCATGCTGGGAGCTGCAGGACACTTGAGCATGGAGTCCGTTTGAGCTGCCCAGCCAGGGGAAGGCTCGTAGCGGCTCTTCCCCCAGGACCTCGAGCGCTGGGCCTGGCACCATCCCAACACCATCTTTTGAAAAGACCTTGGAGTTTTTCCAAGCATTTCCCAGTCCTCACGACACCCCGAGAGCCACCGCGCTCTCTTTGCTCACACACGAGAGGGAGATGCGGCAAAACGATGCCTCCGCTTCTGCCTCCTGCTTTCTACCATTTTCCTTTCACTTGCTCAACCTTCCTGTTATTCTGACATGGAAATACAAGCACCAACATATTAAACCCCTTTTTTTTTATTTAAAAAAAATATTGTAAAGCCACATTTTAAGCATCTGATCAGTGAGACGTTCCCTACAAGGGGCTGAGCCCAGCTGCTTTGTGGCATTTCCACCCGAGGACCTCCAGAGAGAAGGTCTGGGTAGATAAGGAAGAGCTCCTTTCCAGGAAGATTAACCCTGAGCTCCTGCGAGCCTTATCAGTTGCCACACGTTCGGTGCTAATGAGAGGAAAGACAGATTTCCACAGCTTTCCCTCCCAGCTGAAAGGAGAGGGAGAGAGATCCATTCATCAAGGCTGCTGCCAGAAAACGCCGTCTACGGCAATTAGAAAACAACGGATCGGAGGCAACGTCTTCCATCACAGCCGGGGGATACTCCAAGACAAAGGCTGTCTGACACATCCTCACCTCAGATCCAGCTTTTACATCAGCCCTGAGCTTGCCCTTCTTTTTTCCTGGTCTCTCACGCATGCTTTGGGAGGAAATTAGTCCCACCTGCAACAAAAACTCTGCAAACTCTGGGCAAGGCACCAGCCGGCACTTCCAGACATATCCCTTTTGTTTCCAAACACCTTCTCAATGAACAGCATTAACCACCAAGTGTTGCAGCACACTCTTGCCTCATCTAATCCGCATTGTCTCCTCTTTTTTCCCCTTCTCCCAGGCATGCCAGGAGTGGCAATTCCCATGAATGAGACTCTTACAGAGCACGGGCCCCTTCTCTCTCCCTGCCATGCCTCCTGCCCAGCAGAGATGGAGGGATTTGGCTTTTCCAGGTGATATTTACTCCCTAAAACCATGCCCGGAAAGCAGGAACAGAGAGCTGAGGGAAGTCTTTTGGGCAATTGCAAGCACACAGCATGGAAAAATTTGTAGCCAAGGACAGAAGAACCTTTATGTGGCAAGCCAGGAGCGGGGAACGGCCGGCAAATACCTGACGTGCCATAAAGCAGGGCTGGGCTGCACGGCCATCTCACAACCCTCATCCTCCCCTGAATTTTTGGAGCCCACGGGACTCGGCACTCGCTGAAATGCTTTGCTCCAGCAGCAGTTAAATTCACTATTAACATCAATAATTCAGAAATTGATTTTAACTTTGCTTTAAGAAAAGCATCCCCTCTTTAAAATACCCAGAAGCTTCACGCTGTGACAGCAGGGCCTGCCTGGATGACAGAGAGAAGGGCCACAGCACGAGGGGAAAGCAGCCAGGGGCAGTGTGCTCATGGAATTCAATCCCCTCCGTGCCATGACGTTCCTGGGTGGACCCAGCAAGTCCAGTCTCATTTTCCAACTGGGGAACCAGGTCCCAGAAAGACAGCATTGGATGGAGACCTGGACTCACCCCACTGCAGTCATTTGGCACAGCAAACCTCCGCTTGGCTCCCAGCTAGCGGCATGTCTGATATAACCTCTGGAAGCAGCACAGGAAGCATCAGGACAGCTCAGAAATGGTGGAAAAAAAGCGCTCAAAATGGCCCAGGGCACCTGCCTGACTGCCACAGACACCACACAGGTCCCTGCTGCAGAGACACAGCGCCGCAGAGCACCCAAACAGCGCGCATTCCCAGCCCTGAAAGCTTTCATTATCTCGCAGCACCACGCTCCATTATCGCCGGGAGCGCACAGACATTATCTCTGGCAATCTGTCATTTATCGATCAAGCCCTGAATGTTCCTGAAACAGCAGCTCCGGGGGGTGACTGGGGGCTGGGAGCTCCGCAACGGAGCGCGATTGTTCTCGTCCATCCGGGGTGCTGCCAGCCCCAGCATCCTGCCAGCAGTGACATCCCTGCAAACCAGAACCGCCGCTGGCCGCTTCAGAAGGGAAAACAAAATATTTGTGGTAGAGAATTAGGAATGGAGCCCGCGAGGCAGGAGTCAGCAGCTCAAACAGCAAATCCAGCCACGGTACAAAGTGCGACGATCTGTCACCAGGCCAAGGTCTCTCCTCTAGTACAATTACCTGTGGGAGAAAGCAGAGGTGACCAGGAGATGTCCTCTGCTCCGTGATCGCAGCACCGTGGCAGGGGAGCAGGTGAGAGGGAGACCAAACGGGGACAAAAATGGTTTTCCTTTAAAAGAAAACAAACACTGTACAAATGAGGGTGGAAACACCAACCTGGCAAGCTGCCCTGGTGCCATTACTCTTGCTACAGCCCAGCATGTTCTCTCCAAGGTCATGACAAATAACATTAACCATCCCTTAAAATTATGTGCAGATCCTCATGAAAAGAGCGGGATTTGCAGAAAAGTGTGAAGCCAGTATTGCAGAGCCAGCACGGGCACAAAAAATCCAGGGAAGCTTTTTCCTGCGAGTAAAAATATATCACTGCATTTAGTTAACACATAAGGAACTGGTTCTGGACAGGTGAGACCTGACAACACCGTGGGGAAGCAGCATGTAAGGTAAGTATTACTTCAGATATGTATAAATATTCAGTATATCACCAAACAAGGTGCTACAAGGACCAGATCCACAAAACATTGCTGTAAATATCTAATACGACCCTGGCTCCAGGCCTGGGACCACCCAAAGCAAGGACAAGATCTTACAGAAACTCGGAGAGATATAAATAACTGAATGTTACGACCTCCAGCTCCTCAGAGCTCCAGAGGAATTCACAGCAACCAACCACACCGGCACCTGTGGAGTTCTAATGTAAGAGTGACTCAGACTTGAAACCAACGGGGACAGGGACAGCTCATCGCTGCGGGCGAGTGGAATGGCGAGGCAAACGCTATTGTTCTGCTTATCACCTCCCTTCATGTCAGTTACCCTTTCTGTTGAAGCATCAGACAGCAGATCATTTGGATTTGCATGGCACGCGTGCTCCGGCTAATCCTCACCTTCTCCCCCTTCTCAGGCTCTCTCCCACGAGGGAGATGATAACAGCACCTATTAAAAGCACACACACCAGGAAATCTCACTGCATTAGGAAACACACCAGCACACATGATTCTGCTTTTAGAGCCAGCAAGGATCCTGTATTTAACAGCTGAATCTCTTACCCATACCAGTTGCTACACCCCGTTTCCTGTCCCACTTAGCAAGCTCCCCCCCAAAATTTCCCTCCTGCTGCAACACCAAGGGCAGAACTGCTCAGAACTACTCCCCACTCAGCAGGGAATATCACACATTGAATATCTGCCTGTGAGTTAAAGCTCCACGTGGAAACGCTTCGTCTGCTCAGTCCATTTTATTTAACTTAGGTCTGAGCTCTCAGACCATGGATCTCCTTTTAAAAGGTGAAAACTGAGTAGTAAATAAAATGCAGTTGGTTTAGCAAGCACCGAAACTCAACCCACATTTACAGCGGGGAATACCTGGCAACACCTGGTTCTTCAAAACCTGAAAGTCTTTAGAAGCAGCAGCACCGCTGGGATTTCCAGCGGAACCAGAGGAGAGAGGACCAGTGCAAGGTCACCTGGAATTCCCAACCGGAGCATTTCACATCTGAGCATTGTACAAAAAAAAGCTGAGAGATGCAGCCTAAATCAGTAGCTTTGCTGATTTGCTGACACTGGGAATGACCAAGCCTACTTTGCTTCTCCGTTTCCTCGTTTCAGGGGACACATAATCCTTTCCTGACTCACCACGGGAAGGAAATCCCAAAGAATGTATTTGGTGGCTCCTCAGATGGATCAAACCCATGGCTTGGCCCAGAAGACAAAAGAGGCATAAAGGTGTACTTCTGAATCTACAGGTGATTCAGCTGTTTCATCACAACGTAACCATGGGACAGAGGAGAAAGTCACCTCAGGACCTCCTGTGGCGTCCTGCAGGCATAGAGAGGCCCTAGGGACACAGGCACCATGGCATTTTTCTCCCCGAAGCACTAATGAGACTACATCTACCAATCTGGGCCTCTTTGGGGAATACTGATCTCCAGAAAACATTTCTAAGCACAAGCAAAGCAAGCAGCCATTCTGCTCTGTCCTCTCTGGGGCAGAGCCCGGTGGGGCCTTTGCAGTGAGCCTCATAGCCAGGATTTTGCCCGATATCACATCCCTTCGCCAGCAAGAATCACAGCATGGTTTGGGTGGGAAGGGACCTGAAAGACCATGCAGTGCCACCCCCTGCCCTGGGCAGGGACACCTCCCACCAGAGCAGGTTGCTCCAAGCCCCCTCCAACCTGGCCTT
>JAOXNH010000012.1:310487-321077 GCA_028566575.1 Bartramia longicauda | reverse complement strand
GGGGTGATGGGTACAAGTTACTCCAGGGAAGATTCCGATTGGACACAAGAGGAAAGTTTTTCACCATGAGAACGATCAGCCATTGGAATAATCTCCCCAAAGAAGTGGTGGATTCCTCATTTTGGAGGAATTTTTAAGATGCAGCTGGAATTTTTAAGATGGTGCTGGGCCATCTTGTCTAGACCACGCTTTTGCCAAGAAAAGTTGGACCAGATGATACTTGAGGTCCCTTCCAACCTGGGATTCTCTGATAAATAAATACCCAACATTGCTTAGTGTGGTTGGTCAAGAAATCCCTGTCCTTCCCTCCCATGGGGAGCCATAAGGATTCTCCCCCGTGCTGCAGAGACACCTCCAGTCTCCATATACGCAGAGTCCTTTCCAAGGCCAGCAGAAACTCACAGTCTGCAGACTCTGCTGCAGAGGAGTTGTGTTTTGGAACAGTTTGTATGAAAACGTTACTTAAAATTTACATTCCATAAATACTCAACAGATTTATTTAAAGGACTTAAGAGCACATGGGATCAGTTACAGCCAACAATATGGGAACAACTTGTTTAGAAGACAGTACCAAAAGGAAGGAAATTTTTAAAGTATGAAGATGCCCTGCATTATGGTAGCAATATTTGGAGGCTACTCCGGTATCAGGGGCTGAAGGGCAGGAGGTCCTACACCAACAAGAGTTCGTGGAACTGGGTAAAGGGAGAGGAGGTGGCCTGAACAACAGCAAAAACCAAAGCTGGAAAGTAAAAAGGATTTAAAAGTGTGCAAAGGGAAAGGAAAGAGCCTGTGCATTAATGAAGAAGCTGTGAAGTGTTTAAGGAACATTAATGGAAATTCTCCCTTCATTCCCCATGAGCTAAAGACACTGCTCTAGAGATTTAATTTGAGCTTTGTAAGTCAGATCAGAACGTTACCCAATACACAAGAGATGATCAGGAATTCCCCCTTAGATGCCGTCTCGACCAAAAACAAAGGGATGGATAACTTTACACTAAAACAGCTTTTCTGAAAGATGGAAGCAGATCGTAAGGCTTATTCCCTGCCTCTGCTAAACTGAGGGTGACTGGAAGCTAAAGACATAAGGAGACGGAAGAGTTCTCTACCCACAAAACACTTCTCTTGAAGCAGATAAATAAATGCTAAATCTCACTCATTACCTGCTTTCAAGTTCCTAAATTATTAGCGTGGCTCCTCTCAGAAGAATCCTCAACATTTATAAAGAACAGCAGGAAAAGCGCGACTACCAAAACTGGCATCTTTCAGCACTCACTCATGGATGTAGCACACCGAGCGCTACAGAATTCCTTTATGAAAGCAAAATTGAATAGTTAACTCTAATTTAAGCAATAGCAAGGACCCTGAATCAGCTGAATAGTTAAGAGTAACTTGTGAGAAATTGCACAACTGGAGTTGAGATGATGGTTCATAATCACACCACGGGAAACACATTTAATCTGGGAAAGAAAGGATTTACTTTGGCTACAGCCATGAATTATCAGCACAAAAGGCCATCAGACCATCTAGAGTTCACATTCCAGAACACTTCTCTCAAGACAAGTGAAAAGACTGTTTACGTTTTTTAAGAGACGAAGCTATTAATCTTGTCCGATTCATCACTGAGTATATCAAACCACAACGGCAAGACACTGGCTCCCTCAGGAACGCGGTGGCTGCCTCACGAGGCACAGACCGTTGTTGCTTGTGTCCCATTCAGCACAGCAAGTAAAATAATGCAAAAAAGGTAGCGATTATTTCAAGATTAAAGTTTCCTTATGCTGTCCCCACATTTCTAGAACGGTTTTATTCCACACTACCTCCTCCTTTGGTCTGTGATTTGAGCAAACGATGAGCTGCTGCTTTCTATAAGCAGGTATTTAACTTGAAACGCATGAGTTGGCTGCAGGCCCAGGCTGAGACACCACAACTGCTTTTCACTTTAACAGCAATTTCAGATTTACGTTTAGAAGAGAGTTGTAATTCACTCTCCAGGTGAGGAAAACCACCAAAGGCATTTCACAAACGACAACTTTCTGGTCTTCACTGACTTTCTGCTGCTGCCCGGTGGTGTCAGACACAGCCCAGATGTAACTGACAGGCTAAAGGCAGGCAAATGCATTTTATCTTACAGTTGATGAGGCATTTGTTTTAAGATGTGCTATTTAACAGTTACCTGGTGACGTTTGACAATATCCTTCAATTTATTAGCCAACTTCAACTCTATATCTGGAATGAGGTAGATGGTCGGTCTGCTCAGACAATTGTTCTGGTGGAGAGAATAAGAAGTTAAATAAGAAATTATTAGGCCAGGTGGGACATAAATCAAAAAAAATCCTATTAAAATTCCCAATGCTTGAAAAAATCTCCAACACGTATCAGCTCATGGCACAGCACACTAGCTCCAGAAACCCCTATGACAGCCTATGGCCTTTGCCCAGCCCCCCAAAAAACTCCTATCCTGGGTTTCTTCCCGCAGAGATGCTGTTGCCTCCGTCGGAGACATTATCAGGGATAAAGGGACCATGTCACTGTTCTCACATTCCCGCTTTCACAACAGCATCTTTAATGGAAACCACATCTGATTTTTTCCAAAGAATTTCTGACAGGCTTGAGAAGACTTGACTTGAAAGGGAATTTCAGTCCCCTGTGTGTCATCCTGCAAATCGGAACCCGTCCTGTCGCGCTATGGTGTGGATCCGTCTATGCTCTTTGAAGGTAAACATCTGTTTTATTTCAGATTTTAATGTGCACTCTATTATATACTGAAACCACCATACAATGGCAATAGGATTTTTTATAATAAGGGTATTGTTTCCTTTTGCTGTGCCTCCAACTTCCATTTTTGACAATCAGCTGAAAGTTACCCCTGGACTATGGTACACGCTGAGCTTGGGTTTAAGAGTTTGATTAAAAAAAGTCTGTTATTCACACGCAGCAGTTAAAAAGAAATTATATCCCCTGAATACCAGTGAAGACATCCTCAACTTTGCAAGTGGTAACATGGGATTGTGACTAAACCGTGTGGGAGAGGGAGGCAGGGAGTATAATATCCCTACAGAAGCCCCGGGTGAAACTCTTCGGAGGGTCAGGAGGGGGTACACAAAGAGGTGGTGAATTCCCCCTCTGCCCCGAGCACGCGACCACACACGGCTCTGCCCGAGTCTCTTGCCTGCACCAGTGTTTTCTCAATGTTCATGAACATCTCCACGTTTCGATCCATTCGGGATGGATTCTGCAGGTCAAACCTCCGCCTGTTAAGGAAAATGATTCAAAAATATTAAATTCCACCCCCTGCCGTTCAGCAGTCAAGAATCTTTTCATGTTTTCCACGTTAAAAAACCAACAAACAGTATATTGTGATAGCTACATCAGAACACAAAGCACAATCACAAATATTTTGACTTCACCCGGCAGCCCTCACAAACAAGAAAAATCACAATGAACCAAATCAACAAAATGCGACCGATTAGTGAAACGTTTAGGAATAATGAAGGGTGACATTGTCCAACAACACCCCGTGGCAGGGTTGTGCATTCCACTACAGTCACAAAGGACAATTAAACAGAAAAAAGTTAAATAAAAAGTCAAACGCTCATGATGGTTTTCAACAACTAGATGAGAAAAATCCATGAACAAACTCTCACGTTTCTCTTTACTTCTACTTGCACCACCCACCAGTCCCAGATTGGAATCCAGGAAAAACACAGCAGTTTGTTTGCCTGACATTTTCTATCTATTTCTATCTCTTATTTTTTATTCCCTCCCTATTTCTATCTATTTATCCATTTGAGAACAAGTCACTCCCCCCCAGCATACGGGTAGCTCATAATCCACATGAGCGTTTTATGACCATTTCTACTGGACTCTGGTAAAATTTGCTACTTCATTAACAAACTAATTAAAATTCTTGAAATAACAGTGCAGAATTAAGTGTCTATCAAAAATGGGA
The DNA here is from genome assembly GCA_028566575.1 of Bartramia longicauda. Lineage (NCBI taxonomy): Eukaryota > Metazoa > Chordata > Aves > Charadriiformes > Scolopacidae > Bartramia > Bartramia longicauda. Next base: position 317,128 of record JAOXNH010000012.1, on the reverse strand, counting down.
GGAGATAACACAAAATCTGAGAATTCCTATACGGAAAAACCAGGAGAGCCCCCAAAGGCTTCCATTCTGCTGCATCCCCCCCAAACCACACATGTATTTCACAAATTGGGGATGAATCAAGTGAAAGGAGGAGTGTGAACGGTGACCCCCCCAAAGAGCCAGAGAGGGGGGACAGTGTCAGTGTCAACGTCAGTCCCTCACCCGCAGGGGACCGTGCTGGCTCTGTCACCTGGGCTCCTCACCACCAGGAGCCTTTGGAAGGGATTTGGGCCTGATCCTGAACAATTCAGCCTTTTCCAAAGCACGACGATACATTTAGATCATCAGGTTGTTGCCTCTCAGCTGTAAAACACCACCTGGTGCCCTCGTGTACCTCCCAAGGTTTGAAAAAAAGGCTGTTGTCGGAGTCTGAAAACACTGTTAACTGGGGTGTTGGGTGTTCAGGAGGGCAATTTTGGGAGAAGGGATTTCAGTGTGTAAAATAAACAGGATGGAAAAGTCATGATCATCATTACCATGGGGTGACCCGTAGGCTTCGAGTTAACGCCCCGACTTCAAATACAAGAATTTATTCCAGTGCCCGTAACTAACGCCAGTTTCTCTGAAATACACACTTGTTTCTGGTAACACCTCAAATCCTTTTTTCAAGTTTATAAAAAATACAATGAAGGTAAACCAAAGCCAAGATCCATATTATTTTTTTTAGTCACAAACCCCACTATCACACAATCACAGCACCACATCAATATTACACTACGAAATTAAACAAAGACAATGCAGTTTTTCTTCACTTGAGGCTCTTCAGTATTTTCAGACAGAAGGTGCCCCCGCAGAGGGTGCTGTGTAAATATGTGCTGAGCAGGACTAGACACATTCACTATTAAAGAATTACAGTTTCTACCCTAAAATGGTATTTATGGACTCTTTTCTTCACACTAAGGACCTGGCACACAACTTAAGAGATAATATCCTGGCACATTTATTAGAATCGTCTTTCAATTTTGAATTATGACCTCTTCAAATAGCATGTGGAAAGCTTTACACTGACTTCTAGAAGTAGGGCCAGGCACCAGTGAGTCTCAGCTCACTGCACAACAATAAAGTATTTTATACCTATAATACATAGGATTTTAAGAGCCAGGGTCAAGCCCCTTCTCCAGGATTCACCCATTGACAGTTTCATAGGCCGTATTCAAAACGTGCTTCTCCAACGTTTCAGGGAAAAGAAGGAAGACAAATGCTAAATAAACACTTTCCTAGACACCTAGTGAAGTCCTCAGTGCCCAGGAAACAAAGATACTGAAGGCATTTGAGTCTGACCAAATTTTTTTCCATTTGGTTGCCTAAAATCTAAACTAATTATTCCTTTAATGCTATACATGCCCCCCAATTTTTGCCTCCTTTTGAAACCCATACCGAATATAATGGATGGAGAATACATTGCCAATGGATTAAGAAACAGCACTTTCTTTAGTTGCCCGTTTAGATAAAATAGCAGTGTTTGTTCTTCCTGTCCTTAGTTTAACTGACACCCTCCGAGAGGCTTTAGCGAACAACTACTCGGGTTGCAGGGAAAGCCAAGGTATGTCCAGCTGCACTGGGTAAGTGCATTTTTCAGACATACCTATTATGACGAGGAAAGGTACTTCTCCTATAAGACAGATCATTCACAAACAGGTTAAGCAAGAGCGACAATGCACAGCATTAAAAAAAAAATCAAATCAAAATTATCATATTTCAGGCAAAACACCGCATATTATTTGGTTGAGTCAGTGAAGATACATTCCAAGCTCTACGTCTGATCCTCAAGAGTTAAATCCAAGTATTACTTCCCTCTACCTCCCACATGCACAAACACAAGGCACTACCCACTAGTTCGGAGGCAGCAGCAAGAGAGGGAGAGGAGAGGAGGCAACCACGAGGTGAGCTGAGTTTTGCCAGCAAATTTCAATGACTGAAATCGAAATTTGTTTGGAAAATAATAAAGGAGGAGCTATTGAACTCCTTTATCTTAAGGCAAAGAGGTAGCAAGACACTCCTGAAAGATGCCCCACACAAAGACCTAGTGTGTCCCAGGTGTTGGCAATATTGGAGTAGGAAAAACCCTGTCAGCGGCTCCCTCGTACCAGCTTTCTGCTATGTCCACCCCAGATACCTATTTAGCTGCTGTGAGTATAAACAGCTCCTAAACCCAACCAACCGAACACTAAAACAACTGAATTTTGGCCTTTTAATTTGCTCTCGTGGGTTAACAGAAAGAAGGCCAATTCCTGAATGCTGTCAGGGGTCTGCACAGCATCAGATCAGAAACCGAATTAATGTATAACAATCTCTGCTGACTTACCTATCGACTTTTCAACCTCAGATTTTTTTTCCAGAGCTCCCAAATCCAGTAATTTGTGCTACTGCTGTCTCCGAAAAGAGATTATAATTTAGGAACAGGTCAAAATGCCGCTGGGATTTAGTGCTAGTGTCAGTAGCTTCGTGGGCAGTGTTTCTAACGACTGACTCTCCCCATTTATGGTGGTTGATAAACAATGGAAAATTGAGCATTTCTTCGTGTCTGTGCAATGCTTTGTGTCCTCCTAATTACAGCTAAACCCTGTACTCAATGCAGTAAAAAGATTCACATCTTAGAGACAGGAAACAACAATTCTAAGACACTGATTACTTTGTTCAGTCACACAGCAAATAAATGGTCAAGTAACAAAAAGTCTCAAGCTTGGAATTAACTCCCAAGACCTTAAACTTGGACAATTTATGGTTACATTGAGAAGTGGGGGGCGTGTGTCTTTGAAAAGCTACCATCAGCAAAACAGGAAAAAATATTTCCTCTTCCCATCTCCAACTCCCTTGCCTACCCAATTCTCCAGAAAATATTAAACTTTAAGTAGTTTGCATAGGCATTTCGTGTGCTTAATTTCATGCAAAAGGTGTGGAAATCAAAATAAAAACTTACCAGCCCTGTTCATTCTTATATTTGTAAGCAGCACCAAGAATGTGACATAATGTACCTCCAGCTTTGAAATCCATGAAGCACTTTGCCTAGAACCAGAAAGAAATGCAAAACCACCATGACACTGACCTTTATGTCATTATTTTAAATGAATACAAACACATTAGTTGATTTTTAGGCATCTAACTTATCAAATGCATCATTTAATTCTCAGATTAGTCACTTTTGGAAGTCTACGTTCTCCTTTAAGGATGCTTCAAGAAGATTAAACGCATCTGGTGTAAGGAAAACTCAAGTTTGCGAGCAGAACCTGATCTGTCTGAAAGCTCCGAGTCCTCCCTTACATGAGTAGCTTGCAAAAAATTCCTTGCATGGCTGTAAAACAGAAATCAGAACCGCTCTTTGAACACCCATTTCACAGTAAATTAAACCTAAAAATCGTAGCTGCCAGTTAAGAAGCTCTTCATCTGTATTACGCGGACTAAAACAAATCATTAAAACCAAACATCTAAAACCCGGGCTCCCAAAGCTCTTCATTCTCGTTTCTCCTCCATCACAGCAACAGGCTGGTTGTCAGGATTTGAGAAGGCCACTTTCCAGATCTGCCCCAAAATATACCAAATCCAACCCGTTTCTTCACTATCCATTTTAGCAGAGTACAGCGGAGTCACGTGTTTGTAACCGGGGACTCTGAATCCAAGAACTGAAACACCACCAGGAGCACGAGGAGACCAAAAAGCTCTACTGAGTCCCACCAAGTCCTTCCTCTAAAGGGTTATTAACAAAACAGGACTCTTTTCTACACAGAGGGGTACAGATTTCTGAGAGAACTTTAGTCTGAAATTATCTTTGCTCTTTTACTAATATCTCTGGCCAGGATGTTTGTATGCACTCGGGAAAAGCAAGCCACTGTCAAAGCCATCTCAGAAATGGAAGCCAAGAAGATGGCTCTTTACAAATCAATCCGTTTGACTAAATTACAAATAAAAGTTTGGGTGGTTTTGTGTTTTTTGTTTTTTAAATTCCTCCCGACGCCGTCAGAGGGGCACAGCAGCCCAGGGAAACTCTGGGGGTGAGCCCTTCTGAGGTTGCTCCAGCCAGTATGAGGTACCCAACTATTTACAAAAATCAGAAACAGAACCTATTTTTCCACACACACGCTGAACATATAGACCAGGATGGCTCTATTTTGTGTTCCTCAATAAAAAGAAGAACAAAAACCATTCAAAAACCAGAATTTGGGCAGCTGTTTAATGGCTGAGCTCTGGTTACCAGCACCTTTCTGCAATCCACCTTCTGCTGGGATGACAGCAAGCATGAAGCTGGAGACACCGCTGTAGTTTTTCCACGTCAGGAACGTTTCTGATCGAGCTTCTGTCTTACTTCTTACAACAAAACAGGTCATTTTCTTTAAATTCCATTATATTCCACCTCGGGAGTATTTGCTACCACAGAATGAACACCAATTTACGGTCTTAGTGTTACCGACAAGCGTTTTAAAACCCTCCTGCAGCCGGGCAGCTAAAATGGTAGCACGGGATTTAAATGAAACATCGCCTTCCTTGGCTCTGGAGCGGAAAGCAACGCAGTTCTGGGAGACATCAAACACAGCAGCGGCCAAGAACAACATGAAAAAAGATCCTTCATAAGCATTCAAGGAGAACAGAACCGCTCCTGCTCGACCATCTGTTTAGAGCCCTACTGTGCAGGGAGGGCTAAAGAGGGCTCAGAGCCACCGTGCGGGTACTCACCACTTTCCGAGCCCCATTTTGGGACTATTCTTAGCAAGTCCTGGGTGGATGGAACAGCCTCTGATCCGAAGCTTGAATGAAAACCAAGTGTTTGAACACCAGTTCACCTCCAGTACTGATGGCAGAGACCAGGGTCCCTTTGTCACGGGCTGTGCCAGCGCTGAAGGGCAGACGCTCCAGAGGATGAGTGTGAGGTACCCCTAGGACTGGGAAAATAAATCTAAAGGCTCTAAGGTGAACTGGAAGGACAACCCTGGTTTGACACATTCTCATCAGCAGGTGCTCCTGGTGAGACACGTCCTTGGGTTTTGCAACAACTGCACTTCTCAAGACCAGCACTTAATCTCCAGTAAATCGTGTGGATTAACGGAGAACAGCATCACGCAGGGAACGGACTATCAAAGCAGCCTTCAGCCGTGGCAGTTATGGGCAGAGGTCACAAAGTGAGGACTCTGGAGTCATCTGCAGGCCCACAGAACCCTGTTTTGATGGCTTGGGGGTTGTTTCTTTCACTCAAGCACGACCTCCTCCTCTTCAGCTTCAGACCCATCCTCGCCAGAAACACGCTGAACAGTCACTAAGACAACCACAAACTTTTAACCTCTTTTAGCTTCATCCAGTTCCTTTTCAGTGGAAACCTGGAATACCTTTGCAATGCATTTTTGGAGATTAGCAACATCGCTAGAGACACCCATTCACAAAACCTCTCCTTCCCGAGCCAGACATAGTCCTGTAAAACCAAACCTTTCCACACGTCTTCAAAGTGCTACGGTAGAGTAATAAACCCTCCTTAAGGTACTAAACCCCTGTCTTAAATTGCACAGCCAAAAAAGCGACAGCTAACCTCCTCCCAAGAGTAATACTGCCTTTGCCCATAAAAACTAAAGAAAGATGCACTGATGAGCTGTCTTCTGTGGGACGGAACTGAGAGCAGAGAGAGCCAACTGCTGTGAACTTCAGCTGACCAAATTTGATGGGATTAGCTCTTCAAAATAGCAAGAAGAGTTAAACGCAGGAACGACATCCTTACAACACCATGGAAATCTTTATTACCTATTTTTAAGATAAGACAAATCGATTTAAGGCTTCAGAGCACTCAAAAGGTTTATCCACTCGTTGAATGTGGGTACAGTCTTATGGTCTGCACTGCAAAATAAAGCACTGCAACGTTCACCTCTGTGTCCAAAGCTTCCAATCACGACCAGAAGGGAAGAGATGGTGAGATACATCCTGATGGCACCTCGTGGTGCATCTCTGCGTGTTCCTAAGCCCAAGAAATTAACCCAATAAGTTTGAAAAACCCTTTTCTGGAGCAAAATACACACTCCTCATGAAAAAATTTACATTAACAAAACCTCTGGGAGGAAAAAAATCACCATAAAACAATAAAATTTGCCATTCTGTAAATGGGAGACCAAAGACGACAGGAGAACATCCAGGATTTTTCAGAACTTCAGTTTATGATTCTGTGACCAGTTACAGACATCTCCAACTCAGTGTGGATATCTAAACAGAGCCTACAGTGCAAGCCTTAAAACACTGATAATTTTTCTCTATACCAATATCCCAGTGACTGGAAAACAAGAACAGGGTAAAGCCATTTTTCAGCACTGACAGAATCACCAGTTTGATGTTTAATCAACTAAAACGTCCAACAGAAACATGATTGTTTTGGAAAGTGCACGTTATTCACTCAGGTTAGGATGCAAAAACCCAAACAGATTTGACTTAAAGCTTACCAGTTTACATAGAATTTTACTAGAAATCAAAACCTTTCCACAGTATTCAGGAAACCGCTCCCAAATGGGCTGACCTGCTGGAGAGCAGCTCTGAGGAGAAAGACCTGGGAGTCCTGGGGGACAACAGGATGCCCATGAGCCAGCAATGGGCCCTGGTGGCCAAGAAGGCCAATGGCATCCTGGGGGGCATCAGGA
>JAOXNH010000012.1:287796-300660 GCA_028566575.1 Bartramia longicauda | reverse complement strand
GCCTCGCGGCATCGCCTCAGGCACGGCGTGAGGGAAGCGGGATGAGCAGGGGGCGCGGTGAGCTCCGGGCTCGAAAAAACACCGTAAGTGCCGTTAATACCGGCTGAGGTGGGCTCACGGTGTGCTCCGGGCCTGAAAAAATGCCGTGAGTGCCCTTTATACCGGCTGAGGTGGGCTCACGGTGTGCTCTGGGCCCAAAAAAACACCACAAATGCCCCTGGTACCGGCTGAGGCAGGTGCGTAGTGAGCTCTGGGCCCAAAAAATCCACTGCGTATGCTCATAATACCAGCAGAGGTGGGCTCACGGTGTGCTCCGGGACCGAAAAAACAGCCATGGGTGCCTTCAATACCGGCTGAGGTAGGCACAGGTGTGCTCTGGACCCAAAAAACTACCACAAGTGTACTTAGTACCAGCTGAGGTGGGTGCACAGTGCACTTCAGCCCTCCAAAAAACACTGTAAGTACCATTAATAGCAGCTGAGGCAGATGCACAGTGTGCTCTGGACCCAAAAAACCACAGTGAGTACCCTTGGTAGTGGCTGAGGTGGGCTCCAGGCAAGAAAAATTGCTGTGGGTGGCTCTAATCCCTGCTGAGGTGGGATGCTGAGGTGTCCTGAGAGATCTCACCTTCTCCTCACAGCTTGGCCAGTCACAGCAGCCCTGTCCACCCACGGCAAGCTCACCCTAGGCTGACTTTTCAAATTGCTTTATTGCTGCAGGAAGAGTGCATTGATGATTTGGGGTGCTTTTTTAACTTTAAATGACACTTTCTTGTGCTAGTTTGGCTTGTTCCTCCCTGGTTCAGCCTCCACGCAGGCTCAGGCTGAGGTGGACAAGGCACTCCTGGGACACCGGGCTGTGGAAGCTGCAGGTCTGATCTCCTCCAGAGCTGCCTTTTAGTCGGACACATCATTGATGGAGAGGAGTGGGGTATGAAGGGTGGAAACCCCCATTTTTTCTGTTCAGTTTACCCTTTTTATATTTGCTCCTCCATCTTAAGGACAGCAGTGAAGCATCAGACCTCCACAAAGGAGGACAGGACAGCTCATCCTCGGGTGCAGCTGAAAGGATGTGTCACCACACTTGGGATTTTTTTCCCCTTTTGTATTTCTGAAGGCAATTGTCCCTTTCCTACTGGACAATCCTTTCATTCTCCTAAACAGAAATTAAACGAGCAAACACCTCACAGGCTTCAGGCACCAGCCCAGGCTGCCTGTTCTCCTAGTCCAATGGAAATGAGTTACTATGAAGCAATTCTCCACAAATTTCCTCTTTTAAAAACATTTAGTTTTTAGCGAGTCTCTACTGATGTTTTATTCGCAAATGTGACCATTGAAAATACAAAAATTCATGAAGCGACAGGCAAAAATAAAATCTGTATGTAATAATAATACACAACAAATTGAGTACATTTCCATGATTCACTCCTATCTATATTCAACTCCAGAAAAGCAAGAATGATGGAGCTGGGGGCTTCTCCAATTTTCCTGTTTTTCAAACCAAACTGGAGTAGCAGCAGAGTCCTTGGTCCACACAAGCAGTGACACACCTGCACCCAGGTGTGGCAGTGCTCCACTCAGCTTCGCTGTTTCTTGTGAGATTCTCCATTTTGTTCCACCTGTACATATTTTTATACAAATTAGATTAATTACCTCCAGCCACCAGGATGCTGTTACCTGTTTGTAGGCTGCAGGAAGTGCACTTCACAGAATGTGACGCTTGGGCATTTTACTGCCATTTTTATCAAACATTATCAAATATAGAGCCAAAAAGCTCATCATCCAAAATCGCAACCCCTATATAAGAACATCCCTGCCCTTCGGGTAGGCTGCAGGTGGCCCCTGCGCCTGAACACACCAACCTGGAAAGAAATACTTGCAAGAAAAGACACTTCTGGAGACAGAGAGAGTAATAAAAACCAACCAAACATCCAGAAATATAAACTTCAGAGACCATTTTGAAGGCAAAGTGAGTACATTCTATAATGAAATGGTAATAAGAACTTTTTCTTTAGAAAGCAGGAAAAAGAATCATCTTTTGCTAAAGATAATTATTAAGTGAGAAGCTTTAGTCAAGCTGGTTCCTGGTCACCTTAATAGAGATTCAAGTTGTTAATGGCAGAATTAGTTTTGCTACATTCTAGTGGGACATTTCCCAGATGGATCAAGTTTTAAGCTCATGGATGAGATCGGATCCCTGCCCTGATCCCCTTGAAATGGCCAGAAGCTGGGAGGGCCCTGTCACAGAATGCACTTTTTTTTCCTCAGTTGGATGGCTTTTCGGTGGCTCATTGCCAAAAGCCCTGAGACAATGTCTTCACTCTGAGGAGAGAAGGCAACTCAGGAAAAGATACAAAAACTGAGAGAGTTGTAACATATCAATTTTGTTACAGCAAGACAGCCCTGTGTTGAAGCTGACCTGCACTTTCTGGGAAGGGAGCCGATACAATTACACAGGGCAAGTGGAACCTGATTTTCATCTCATTTTTGCATCTCATTTTTCAAAGTTGCATTTTAAAGCACAAACCACACAGCCTTCTCCTTCCCTCTTCCTCACCAGGACTTTGGTTCATACCAAAGCCATAACAAGTCTTCCTCAGATGTCAGCATTTGGATACTGATCCTGAGCGAGCACCACCTGGAAACCTACCTTTCGGAGTACAAACAGAAAGAGTCGCCTGAAAGCAGAAAAAACAAGTTATTTTGGTAAACACAAAGTTTCCTCTTCTCATATACACAGCGCTGCCCACACATCCTCAGCGATTCCTGTCTGGTTTTCTACCCAAGCGTGGACAAAGTGACACAGCTGACTCCAGGAAGCGTGGTTGGCCTCTGGCTGTCTCGCTCCACGCGTGCTGTGACCGAGGGAACAGGATGGTGACCTGCTCACCAGGAGATAGAGAACGAGGTGGGAGCCAGAGCCCAGGAGGACCCTGGGGACATGCTCTCGGGGTGTCCCATCTGCACAGAGGCTCTGCGGTGACACAGGATGCCAGAGTTGGGGCACCCACAGCTGCGCTTTGTGGCGAGGGGTTTCAGCAGCTGGCAGAAGAGAGGAGGTCAAACATTTAAACGGGGAAATGTGCTTCAGATTTAAGTAAAATTAAAGTTCAGACCCAGTATCTCCAGTCTGCTCTCTACTGGTACACTACTCTCCAGTTGCTAAAAAAACCAAAGCCAGGCAAGGGTTGAAAAACCTGAAAAGCATCTCCAGTATAATCTTTCCCCAGCACAACCAGGGGAAAAAAACCCCAAACAAAAACCCCAACCCAAGCCCACAACCACGCAGCAGCTTTGCAGGGTGAAAAATAAAAGTCAAGAGCCAGGGTCTGTGCTCAAAGAGCGTGCAAGGGTGTTCCCACGGGCCCTTCCTCCTCCCGACCACGGATGAGCGGCCGTATCAAAATAACGCAGTGTGTTAAGGGACACATTCCGTATGATCCTTTACTAGCATTTCCAAGCCAGCAGAGCTGCTCCTGCAGGACCCCAGTGAAGCCGTAATACTTCATCACTGTCTTTTTAAAACATCAAACACCTCTGTGCCTTTTCCCATGCTGTTCTTCCTCATCTTCCTTAAAGGCTTTTTGAGCTCTGATGCTTCCCAAAAACTGGATAAAAACCAGTCAGGTGAGCTGACACCACCAGCAGTGTCCATTATCTGACCAATATTGTCTTATTTTCCATTTTTCCCCACTCGCCTGTTCGGAGGATAAGCTGCAGCAACAGCAGCCCCCATCTCTTTGTTCCACGGGTTTTTCCCCACCCTGTCACTACCACAGGATGATGCCCCTTCCCCATGGATACACCAGGTTCTGTAGTAACACTCAAACCAGAAGAGGGAGCATTAATAATGCTTTTACCTATAGCCTAAGCAGAGTGAATTAAATCACGCTGCCTCTGCGCTCCGGCGAAACAAAAGATCAGAGAGGGAAGAGTAACACAGCTTTAATTTTGTCTTAAATCTGCAGCTTGTGAAACACCCGTTACTTGGAAATCAACGTTTGAGGGAAGTGCTACAAACAAGCAAGTAAGAAACGAGCAGCGGAACAAACTACTGCTTGTCAACTGGTGGATGAGAGCACACGTGTTCTTTGTCAGAATTAATATATTAAACAGCTTTTTAATCATTGGGTAACTCCCAGCTGGGTGTCCAAGGAGCATTTACTCCATTGGGCTTGGCAGCTCAGCCAAGCTCACCACAACCCAGTTTCACTCACTCGCACACCCACTTGCCAAGCCTTAACTACAGTTACGTATTTCTAGGGGGTTATTTTTGGGTGGCTTGTGTTGTGGTTTGGAGTTTTTTTGGGGGGGCGTGGTGGTTTATTTTTCCCTGGACAATTCCAAGGGAATCAGCTCCAAAAGGGAACTGGCAGCAGGTCAGTGCCCACGCTAACGTCTGAGGTACACTCCGGTCATCAGTACTCAGAGAACAGCTGCCTGATTTTTAAGAATGGAAATTGAAAATCAGTTTCTAAACCACAGTTAAACAGAAAACTCGTGAAAAGAGAAGTGCCCAGAAAACACTGCATTAAAACCAGTGGCCAGTGTTACTATAGTTTTTGCTAAAAATAAATATGACCACATAATTAAAACACAATGTAGTTTAGTAACTGTAAGGCAAAACTTTCACTTACCACCCTGCTCCAGAGACAGCGAGGGAGCCCGGACGAGGTTGTGCTGCTGGTACTCCCAGACTGGGCAGGCTCCGGCAGCGACGCAGGTACCATCCAACACGGCAACGGGGCTGGGAGATGGGATTTGTTGTCCAAGTCTCTCCTCAACATTCCCACTGATGGGAAACCCGCTGCAGGAACTTGGCACAGCTTGTGAAAATCCACGCTTTCAAGTCTACACACGATACAGTTTTCCTTCCAAGAGAGGCAGAAGCTTCAAAAGCCATTACTAAATTAACAGAAACAGGACAAGTGAGCTACTTCAGACAGTGCTTCCAACATAGAGGATAATTAAAAAAAAAAATCTGAAGAGACAAAATATTTAAATTTGGGGGTCTTGTTACATATCCCTCCTCCTTTAGGAGTGATCAAAGGCAGACCGTACTACTCTGCACAGGAACTATCCACCAGGACTTATTTTTATGAGTTCCAGAACGGAAATCCTGATTCTGAGTAAAAGCTCAAAGACGTTTGGCCTCGTCCCTGACAAGGTCCTAATGAATTCCTGTATGTGACACAAATTCCAGTTTGGGTACCCAGAGTTTCACGCTTGAACCTGGGACGCAAACTGGACACAACCAAAGTTGTCAAGCACCCAGCCAATTCTACAAGAGATAGAGACCTTAAAGACCAAACCCAAAGACTGAAATTTGCCCTTAAATCCGGCCGCTGGCCCTGGCCTCTGCTTTTACAGCGCGGTGGAGACCTTTCAAACAGAGCAAGCGGTTGTTCAACCTCTCTGGTTTTTCATGGGCAGAAACACGCACTGCCAATTCAGTTTGTTTTATCAAAATTGGGAACTTCTGTGGAATAAAATATACAATCCTTCCTTGCAATTAAGAAGATTAATTGCAAAGGCAGCAAGCATAAAATTTCATGGACTACAGAAGCACAAATTAGTATTTCAGCTGGGTTTAAGGTCACAATATACTTCTTAACTCTTCAAGTATGAAAGAGACCCAATACACCAGACTGCAAGATTAAAGTAGCCATTTCAACAGATTTAGACTTTTATAATCTGGTCTGATACTTCCAGAATCCTCTGGATTTCTACAATGTAAGCCAAGAGAACATGAGGTTTATTATCTGCAGAATTAGCCCAAAATAAAAGCACAACTACTAAAGTATCTACCTTCAGAAGATTAGCACCATTACTGCTGGCAGCTCAGGACTAATCTGCTAAGAATTTATTAGCCTCTCAATCTCTGCAGCAGGAACACAGAACTAGGTGTCAGCTCGGAATAATCTATACTCTCTAGTCCTTGTTCTATTGCAGTTCAATCCATTCTAGGCTCAAACTGCCACTGTTAAAACACAAGCCAGGTTTACTGATTGAATACAGCAAGAACAACCTTTACCGGAACCATCTACAAAAGAAAACCAACTCTTCCCCAAGAAAAAACACAAGATGTTTTATTTCTTGGCAGCACATCAGCCTGAAGCCTCTGCGGGTTGTGATTAGTCCAACTTCAACTCCCCAAGACTAAAGCCCAACAGATTGATTCTAAGAGCATCGGGTACCTCAGGAAAAAGGAGCTGACGATTTGCAAAACCCATCATGCTGGATCAGACCAAAGCTCCATCTTGCCCAGGATCCTGCGGAGGAGTTTGTACAATCCGTCCCCTACTGCTCTCAGGAATCTCCCAGTAGCCCCAGTGGATTTAGCAGCCTCCAATGAATCTTTTTACCACGCAGCAAAACGCAGACTGCATCCTGCTTTTCCAGTGGCTTCACAGGAAACGGAATGGTGACAACCACCTCGCAGAAAACATAAGGAAAACCCCACAAGAAATAAAAGCGTCAAGTGCATCAAATTTTACTCAATTTCATTAGCAACTTGCCACAAACCTGATGACATATTTGTCTGAAGTGATGTCAACTGCAGCCCAGTTGGTACTATTCCCAGGCTGATGCGGCTTGACAGAAAATGGAAGCACAGCGTATCAAGGAGCACTCAACGGAATGTGCCTTCTCAGTCAGGGGGTTTCAAATTCTCCCTCACTTTCAACATTTTTCCACTGAAGTGCCAACCTGTCTTCCTGGGCATCGACACCTCCTTAAAATGAACTTGCTCATCTGTCTCTGCAGGTCCCTGCGTCCAGGGCTGGAGACTGAAAGGCTTTTCTCTAGACACAGGCAAAGTTGAGAGCGGAAAGGGAAATTCATTTGAGGCCCTTCTTTGTAAGGGCTGAAGGCTGGAACGGCAGCTGAGTTGAGCTATCTGCTCCAGAGAAAGCAGCAACATCTGGTGAGGGAAAGGAAGATTTTCTCTATATAAATTCAGTGCAAGTTTCACCGCGGTGTTGTCTGTATCGGGTTTACAGCCCTCCCTCCCCATCTCTTTATATTTGTTCATGATCAGATACAGTGTGAAGAAGTGAGGGTTTTGGCTTGTTTCGAAGCAGCATTAGTTCTTCCCTCATTCCCCTCCCAAGAATAAGGTGGAAATAGGTGGAGAAATCTTTAGAGAAGCAAAACAGAAGGGAAGGAAATGAGATGATAAAATGTGATATGATAAAAAGTATTTTGGTTTTATTTCCACACCATTAAACCCCGATACCTGCAAGTCCCTGCGTTCATACATCTACCTTAGTGTTAGTTAAACAACAACCCCCTGTCTTCCTTGGGAGAGAAGATGAAAGCGAGAGTCACTTATTGCTTAGGAGGCCACCAGTGACACAGAACCCGATCTGCCCTGCTGCTTCGATAGGTCACCAGGCTGACAGCCACCACCAAGGGCTACCGGGCCCTGGGGATAAAAGGTGACACTGAATTCCACTCATAGAAGCCACAGCACAACAAATACTCTGAAGGGGAAAGAAATGACTTTGGAATTACATTTCTATGACAGCTTCATTAATTCCAGTTCTAACCCAGGGGAAGCAGTTTAAGGAGGAGACACCGCTAGGCCAACACCAACGCTGTTTGTTTTTCCCAGAGGAGCCATCCACAACCGTGGCTCACAATTAATGTGCTGCTTTCCGGGCCCTCCGGCTCTGCTCACAGCCAGAGGGAGGGATAACTGAGGAAGGAAAATCCAAGTATGACAGCACCCACAGGACATTACTTGCTCGGTGTCATTGGTCATGGACCAGCAACCTCTCTAGTGGCTGCTACTGTAGAGTAGACTATTCCAAGAACGTAGACTATTTAGAATAACGTGGCAGTAATTAATGAGTACTGCTCAAAAGATGATGATTGCCAGGATTAAGACCACCGTCCTCCTTTCACACCATTTCATTTCCATTTTTACAATGGGCAAAGAGAGATGGGCACTCTCCTGGAAGGTCCCCAGCCTGAGGGAAGAGCACTGCACCCGCTGGTGACACAGAGCCGTGGGAAGGCAAACCAAAGGCTTCCTCAGAACGGCTACTTTAGCCAAAGAATTCATAGGGGACCAGCGAATGCTGCAACATGAAAACCCATAATAATCAATTGCAAGAGGCTATGTTCATGTAAATCGTGATTATTTAGGGCTGGGGAAAGCATCTCACCTTTGTCACATCAGCTGGCTACACGTTAGAGGAATAACAAGGGACACAAACGTGTGACTCACACCAGGTTGACAGTTTGACTTAATTTTTCTTCCTAGAGCCCATGGGACACTACCTTTACTCACATTTTCCATTCATATTTTTAAGGCACGGACTAACCTTTCCCAGTTGCTGTAGAAGAATTAACTGCAACAAACTCAGCACACAAATGAATTCTTCAGATGCACCTTCCTGAATCTCCGAAATCCAGGCAAGTCCCCAGAACACCCAAACAAAAATAGTAGGATGCAGTTAGAGTTTTGAGATTCTTGTGGAACAGAAAATTAAGAAAATGCCTGTAATATGAAAAGGAGACTTGCTGTAACAATAGCAAATTGCTCTTGGAGAAAAATCATAAAACAAATTAGATGAGATACCAAGCATTCTGAAAACATGTGAGACAATCTGTGGGAGCATTCGTATGGATAATTAGCTAAATTTATAGTAGATTTACAACTACCATTATGCAATTGTCACAAACAAGCACATTAGTATCTTTGACATATCACAGCCTCCCACAGCCTTGATAATAATTACTATGCTTTAGTACCAAATCAATTAAAGCTTGGATAACTGTCAAACAGATTTTTTTCTTTATTTCCCTAGAGAAAGAGTAGCAAACAGACAGGTATTGAAATAAGTCTCATGGAAATTTTAACCTTCCAGTCCCTAGAGGGACTCCAGGAAAGCTGGGGGGGACTCTTGATGAAGGAGAGGAGGCGGCAGAAAAAGGTTTCCCAGCTCTTTTACCACAGAAAAAGCCGATATCCTGCAGAAGCACTACTAAAGCGATGCTTCAAGAACCCGAAAATACACACTTGCGTGGCCCACGCTCCTTAAGCAACTCTGCAAGACTCCAAGAGGTGCCTCGCCAGGGAAGGGCCGCGGCAGCCCCCCGTCCTCGCCCTGGGGAGGAGGCGGCGGGGAGGCGCTGCCCATCGCCCTCTGCCTCATCCGAGCCGCCTACAGGTACCGGGCACACCCGGACAGCTAGTGCCGGGCCCGCAGGCGGCGGTGGAGGCTCCGCGCCCGGCTCCACAACCGGCCCCGAGGGCCACGAGGCGACGCCGCGCCTCAGGGGGAGCGCGAGCGCCTCCCGGGAAGAGCCCGCGCCTCAGCATTGCGCATGCGCAGACCGGGCCCGACATCCCACCCTCCTCCCCCGCGCCGACCGCTCATTGGCTGCTGGAGCACGCGCTCGCTACGGCACCAACCAGAGCGGGTAAATAGTGGCAGCACGTGCTGGAGAGGGAGGAGCGGTGAGGAGGGCGTGCTGGTGAGCCAATCATAATTGTCGGCCCACCCCCGAGGCTATATAAGGCCGCGGAGCGGTAGAGCGTGGCCCTGGCGGCCATCTTGTCGTGTCGCTCTGCGGGAGCTGCCGCAGCGGGCGCTGAACGGGCCGGGCCCGGTGCTCTGCCGCCCCCAGCCATCCCCGTGGCCGCCCGCCTTGCGGGCCCTGGCGGAGACAGATAAAGAACACCTCCGGTACGCGGCCCGTATCCACCGCGGAGCCCATCCTCCACCCTCGACCCATTTTATACGCTAATCCAATTATAGAAGCGTCTCAGCCAGTGATTAATCCAGCCCAAGTAATGAAAAGTCAACGTTCAGGCGGCGCCCTGAGGGGTTTCCGTCTTGTCTGGGCATGAGGGAGGGAGAGTCTCCGTGCTCCCAGCTCGCCCAGGGCTCTCAGGGCGGCGGTAGGGAGGAACCGGGTCTCCCCAGCAGGTAGAGAGCAAACCATCAGCTTTCCAGAGCAAAATTCTGTGTGGGGGGAATTCAGAGGAGTGGGTGCAAGAGGAAAACTCAGCTCACTTAAGCGAAAAAAAATAAAAGCTAAGACTTCTTTGTTTTTACAACCCTTTAGATGAGCGGATCTTGGATGCAGTCAGGGAGAGCCTGAGGCTGTGTGGGAAATAAAGACAGCAGCCACCACCAAAGTCAACGTCTCAGGAATACATCACAGTCTGCTCCGTCTGGTCTCTTCCAGCCAACATCTCCCTGAATTATCCTTCCATAGTTTCCTGTAGAATAACACCGCGAGGCAGAAAACCAATTAAGGGTGACAACACCAGGAGAGGAATCTGCTCTGTGGAGAGTAACACCTGGAAACCACATAGAGACGTTGCAGAGAGCTCCCAAAGTACACCACAAGAAACACTAGGAGTGAAGAAGCAATGCTTCCACACGTGCTCATCGGAAGATGGGATAGTTTGTTATTTAAAGAAGGGACAGTAATAAATTTATTTGAAGTTTTATTAAAAAAGGTCACAGAATTGCCTATTGTACCCTATCGTGTTTCTTTAGGGGGTTGTGGCAGCTTGTTTTATTGATGTAGCAGAGAACATGGTTTCCAAAAATGTTATTTAATACCTGCTTAAATATTTTTGCTCAGCAAAAAGCCAAAAGCAACATTTAAGAATTCAGCGTTCACGATTGTCTCATTTGCCCACCCAAAACCTTTTCCTGAAGGTTTCCTTCACGGTGCAGCTGGAGAGATGGTGTCATTGCTGGTCGTATTCTCAGGCTGATGTAATTCAGAAGAAAACTGTATCCATTTTAACAAATATTACACCACAGAAAGGTGCCTGAGACAAGGCAAAAAAAAAAATGTGAAAAAGAGCATTTAAGAATGTAAAGAGGAGATGTTTTTTCCAAGATCCTTAATGAGCCAGTTTAAGGATTAGGATTTTTCTATTTGTTATACTGATGTTTAATTGGGAACAGAATATAAAGTTACTTCATACAGGGAGGTGCCACTGGGTGTTCTGTATTTCGTACTGGGGGTTGGGGGGGTAAATCCATCCATTTTTTTTCATCACCAGCACAGAACTTATCCCATGTCACTTTTTTCCTGTCCCAGAATTGCCCACACCCTGTCACATCTCATCGTGAGAGCCATAAAGAGATACCAGAACCGAAAGCGTGGAGTTTCATATAAAAAGTTAAGAGGTGATGTATTATCCGCTGACAATCCAGTCCAACAACTTCCATTAGAGGCACTTTCTACGTGGTTTTTAGCAGTTGACTGCACAATTTTCTTTCACAATCCTTGGACTTAATTTAAAAAGCGATTCATCACTTTGCTCCAGTATCTCCTTTTCTGACATTTAATACGTTATCCAGATAACCAGAAGGTACAGCAGGGAATTTTAACATCCTCCTTCACGACAGAGGGCATCAGGAAATGATCTTAGTTGTTCCGTTGATTACAGTTAGTGTATGAGGCCAGACACGTTTTCCTTTTTTGGGTTTGTGATTTTTATTATTTTTTTTTAAACCAGCTTCCTGCTTCCAGTGTCTTTAAAATACATTTTTCTTGCTTTTATCACCTTTAGTGGATCGTTCATCAAATTCCATCTCAGAAGTTGAATTTGTCTTATACTGTTTGTTGGCCTGCATTCACTGCCTTCAGCAGAATCTCCCCTTTCCAATTCTGAAAGAAATCAGTTTATTCAGAAGAGCTCTCGAGGCACACTATTTCACTAGATGGGTTTACCTGCTTCTCTGCCTCTCCTTTGGGGAGTTACGTTCACTTTCTCAACCGTTCACTTCCCAGAAGTCATTCCTAAGCCAAATTCAGTGATTTTGTGTTTGATTTTTCTGGGCTACAGCAGTTTGCCTTTAAGATTCCACATCTGCAGCAGCTGCTGGTAGGATCCCACGGAGGAATAAAAAAAAGAAAGATTCCTGACATTGTGGTAACAACGATGAGCTCAACAATCGCATTAATGACAACTGAGCTTTAATGACGACTGACCTTCTAAGGGAATACTCACAGGAACTTTTCAAGTTAATCCTCACGGCTTTTCCAAAACCTGCATTAACCTTTTAATATACAAAAAGCCCCAAAAAGCTTGAATTAAAATGGAAATATTTCCCTCTATGCTACCATATTTTTCAGTAACCTCCAGGTATTGTGACGGAAAGCAGCAATCACTGAGCTCTTCTGACAATGAACTTTGATAAAATTACATTAATTTAGAATTAGATCCTTTGTCTTTAGGACTGCAACAAGAAAATCCCAAAAGCCACGTATGACCACATGCAGAACCTATGAGCAAACCTGCAGGACACTCTAACGTAACTGGATTGTAAAGGTGTCAGGTCTTAGAAGGTCTAAAAAGAATATCAGCTCCTCAGTTAATTCATTGAATGAGAGCTACAACGTCTGGGGTGGAATAAGAGAGAGTAAACGAAAATCAAATTAAAAATGTTCATGTTCTACCAGAATTACAAGAAGAAAAAATTGTTTGAAATTGAAAACTGAACAGTTTTCAATCTCAGAAAACAGAATCTTGTGTGTGTGTGTGGTTTTTTTAATACAGTATTTTTATCATTTGATATCAACTGAAAACATCTCAGTTCTCATTCAAGGATGGGCGATGGGGATCTCTTTTCTCCTAAAGCAACACCTTCCCTCAGATGGTGCTGACCCTTTGGTACCTTTTCTGATGACTTTTAGACTGGCTAACTGATTTCAATTAACATCAACAGAGACATCTAAAAACCGCAAAGCCCTAGGAGGAGGGGGAAAGGTTTGACACTGACAGAGGGGAGATGGAGCTGAGATGTGGAGAACTTCTTTGGTGTGAGGGTGGTGAGAGCCTGGCCCAGGTTGCCCAGAGAAGCTGTGGCTGCCCCATCCCTGG
>JAOXNH010000012.1:250173-260178 GCA_028566575.1 Bartramia longicauda | reverse complement strand
TTGGAGCAACCTGCTCTGGTGGGAGGTGTCCCTGCCCAGGGCAGGGGGTGGCACTGGGGGGGCTTTAGGTTCCCTTCCCACCCCCAAACCATTCTGTGATTCTATGAATTGTGGCTGCTGTTTCTCTGATGGGTCCATTTAAGACCTTCTTGTGAGCGTTGTGTTGGGGGCAGATGGCAGTTGACTCCAGAGTGTCCGTTTCACTGGGCTTGAGGTGGGATCACGTCTTGTTTCTTGCTGTGGCAAAGTCGGGAAGTAATGGATTTGGGATACAGGGTATCCAAAGATGTAAGACCCCTGTGCTCGATACACCGGCGTTCCTATGCCTGATGGTGATGTTTTCCTCTTCCTTTGCAGAGCCTTGGCTTGGTGGACAAGAACAACAACCCCCTCAGCCACGCTATGTACAACATGACTTCACTCCGGGAGCTCGGGGAGAACCAGAGGAAACCCTGCCACATCAAAGTCCCCGAAGCAACCCTGCGCAAGATCGAGAACTATCTGAATCATGTAAGGCTTGCTCAGCTCCCCGAGAGACACTTTTGCCTGATCTCATTGTACTCCAGGAGTCACACGTGGGCTGAGAGCTTCATGTCAAAATGTTGAGGGAATTCATAACTTGATAGTCCACCAGGAAAGTAAATGTAAAGTAAATGAAGCAGTAGGGAGTGTCCTAAGAAGCCAAGAGAGTGATGAAGACTGTTTCTGAATGCCCTGCTCTAAGTGGCTGAACTAAGGGCTGGAAAAGTTAGAAAAATAGCGGCGTCTTTCAGGAGCTTCAGTTCTCACATCTCGTTTCTCACACTGTGACCACGAGCTGTCACACCGTGCTTGAGTTTGTGCTTGTCACACCGTGAAAAGCTGGAGTTTGTCGCTTTAATAAGGCCAAATCTAAAAGTACCAATCTGTAGCTGAACTTACAATCTTGTGAACGTCTGGGCTGACACTTCCATTTGTGTCCTAGACAACTCCTGACCCCTTGCTGCTCCTTTTAGTTCTTCCTGTGGGATGCGGGACTCCTGTTTTTTCTTTTGCCAAGATAGAATATTTCTGGCTGAGCTGAAGGCTTATGTTTTGTGTGAGTTACGTGTCTGGGCTTCCTGAGGGAGCGGAGGGTGGTGGTGTAACTTGATAGTTCCCAAAAGTTGTCTTTGAGGGGCTGTTGCATCACTTGTGCATGAGGCAGCCAGTGACTTGGAGAGCTTGAGTTACTGCTTTGTGCCTGTCAGTCCAGGCATCGGCACTAATACCCCTCCTGAAACAAGGGATGCACTGAGGGAAATGCAGGGAGCTGCCCGAGTTAGTGCTCACTTCAAATAACCTCAACTCAGGGTGTAAGGGGCCGAGTTACCTCAAATCTGAAGAGGCTGCAGCAGAGCTTCATGGGCACAGCAAAGCCGGTCTGGCTGAGTCTGTTCCAGGCACTTGGAGTCATGGAATGGTCTCAGTTGGAAGGGACCTTCAGGATCATTGAGTCCAACCACCTACCTAACGCTGACAAAACCCATCTCTAAACCATATCACTAAGAGCTACATCCGTCCAGCTCTTAAATCCCTCCAGGGATGGTGACTCCACCCTGGGCAGCCTGTTTTAATGCTTGACAACCCTTTCAGTGTAAAAGACTTCCTAATATCCATCCTAAACCTCCCCTGGTGCAACTTGAGTTTTTTGAGTTCAAGGAACTTGAGCTTGTTTCCTCCTGTCCTTTTTGGGACTGGTACTAACCTTTCTGTCCCTGCCAACTTTCTCCATCTCTCCCAGTATCCGGTGGACATCAGGGAATCCAGGCCCCGGATCGCCGATGACATGATGAACCTGAGCAAGGAATCTGGTGCGATCAGTGATGCGATCACGGGGAAGACGTATATACCCATGTTGGAAGCAGAGGAGGTGCGCCTTAGCCAGAATCTCCTGGCCCTCTGGAAAAGGAGAGGATCCTCGTGGCAGGAGAGCCACCCGCTGCCGGTAGATCCTCACAAGGACACCATCCTGTCAGCCATTGAGCAGAACCCTGTAGTGGTAATAGCAGGAGACACAGGCTGTGGGAAAACCACGAGAATCCCTCAGCTCCTGCTGGAACACTACATCCTGGAGGGACGTGGCGCCCGCTGCAACGTTGTCATCACCCAGCCAAGGAGGATCAGCGCCATCTCGGTGGCCCAGCGCGTGGCGCAAGAGCTGGGTCCCAACATGAGGAAGAACGTGGGCTACCAGGTGCGACTGGAGAGCAAGCCACCCGCCAGGGGAGGAGCCCTGCTCTTCTGCACCGTGGGCATCCTCCTGCGCAAGCTGCAGGGCAACCCCAGCCTGGAAGGTGTCAGCCACGTCGTGGTGGATGAGGTCCACGAGCGAGACGTCAACACCGATTTCCTGCTCATCCTGCTGAAAGGCATCCAGAAGCTCAACCCTGACCTGCGCCTGGTCTTAATGAGCGCCACAGGAGACAATCAGCGTTTCTCACATTACTTTGGGGATTGCCCTGTGGTCAAGGTGCCAGGTTTCATGTACCCGGTGAAGGAGTACTACCTGGAAGAGATCTTGGCCAAGCTGGGCCGGCACCGACACCGGCACTACGAGATCAAGGTGGGTTGTGCCCCGGGGTGGTGTAGCTGTTTCTGGGCGAGAGCTCGGGCCTGGAACCAGTCCCTCTTTCCTGGGGTTGTTGGACGGTGTTGGTTTAGCTTTAATTCTACGTCAGCCCTTGTGAGGTAAAGTCAGCTTAGTAGAATCCCAGAGTATTTTGATTAAATTATGGATAAAGATTACTTCAGATTTGGGTCTAAGTTATTTTTGTCCCTCTTTAATGTGAAGTTTGTTTGTGTTTGAGTAAGCCAGCAGCTCCTTGCACTTGTGTATGTGTGTACAGAGGTGCAGACTGCAAGGTTTGCGTGCTCCATTCAGACCTGGTCCAGCACCAGGGTGGTGGGTACAGCTCACAGCAGTCTCTTACCTAAGAGCTCACGGTCCTGCAGGACTGAATTCCCCAACTGCTGCTTTTTCCAACTGGTCTTACTGTTTCCCTGGAAAATGCCCTCCAGGCACGTACTCTGCCGTGGATAATCTTACCCCAGTTGGTCGTGGAGTCACAGAATTGTTGGGGTTGGTGGAGATCCCTAGCTATTTTCTAGTCCAGCCTGTTGGACCAGAAGTTGACAGCCCATTTCTCCAGCCTGGAGAGGTCCCTCCCTGTGGCTGTGTCACCATCTGGTGTATCAGCCTCTTCTCCCAGTTGTGAATTGGCAGCAAACTGGCTGAGGGTGCCCCATTGCCTTCAGGGCAATCTTTCTGTTGTGGCTGGGATTTTTACCTGCGCTTTTTAAGCTGCCCTGAGAGGTGTCTTCCAAATTGCTGATGGAAAAGCTGCTGCTCTCTACCTGCTGGGTTTGAAGTCCCAGGTGTACATGGCATGGTTTCGCCCCCAAAAATTTCATGTTAATCTTGGTTAGGTGCTGTGCAGTAGAGGTGCACGAATCTCAGCTTCCAAGTCTGGAGAAGGGGAAAGGGACTCTGTATTCTCCCTGCGCAGCAGAGCAAACTGGCAGCGGTTGTGACCTGAGCAGGTTCCAGATGGAGCCCAAACCAGGCTCCTGAGGTTCCTGGCTCCCGGTCCTGGGCAGGCCGTCCAAGTACAGGCATTTGCTCTCTCCAGAAGATGCTCTGGGAGGCTCTGTGCCTCTCTGCTGCCTGCTAGATTGCCGCTCCTTTATCTGTGTGTCCCCTCCTGTTTTTTCCAGCAATCGGATGATGAATGTGTCCTTGATCTTGATCTGATCACCGACCTCGTGCTCCAGATCGATGCCCACGGAGAACCAGGTAGGTTCTGCCTTGCCCCCTTGCTCTTCCCTTTTCCTGGGAGGGGAGAAAGGGTGAACCCTGCAGAGCCCAGACCCTCTGCAGAGAAGACACGGTGCTGAGCTGTCTTCTGCGAGGCCACCTTGAATTCCTCCTGAGCCGAGTGGTCTCGGGCAGTGGGGCAGGAGCTCATTCTGAGTCTCTGGGTGAGACAACATCCGAGTTCTCAGTGTCCCGAGACACAGCTGCTCCTGAGCTGGGGGGCAAGACTTGTCTGTGCCCCAGCGTTTCCAGCTTTTTGCTGCACAACTAAGTTATTTTTCTCTATGGGAATCCCATCCCTGTTAAATACCTTTGCCTGGGAGGTGCTGGTTTTGTGAGGAAGGCAGGACTCTCAGATGACTTCTAAGAGTTGTGTCTCAAAGCCTGGTAGAAGGTACTCGCTCTCAAAATACAGGTAACCCGGTTTCCTTCTGGCTTTCAAACCTTGCCCTAACGAGCTCACAGAAAGCAGATAGAGCACAGCAGATGAAAAGTCTGGACGAACGTTCCCCTGGGCCTGACTTCCCACGACGGCTGGATCCGTCATGTATTCACAATAAACGTGACACAGGTTTCCTTGGAGAGGAGCTGGCAGGGGCCATTGCAGACCAGGGCCCTGCTTTCCTTTGGGTTTCTTGGGCTAAAGGTTGCTTTGGAATTGGGGAAATAATCCCTTTTGTGCAGCAGAAGCAGTTTCTGTGTCTCCAGCTGGGGAAAAATGCTTGGATTTCTAGGTCTCTTGTTCTTAACTCTTGCTCTATTCCAGGTGGGATCCTCTGCTTCCTCCCTGGATGGCAGGAAATCAAAGGAGTGCAGCAGCGCCTGCTAGAGATGCTGGGATCCCAGAACAGCCGGTACCTCGTCCTACCAGGTGAGATGGCAACACCAGACTCTTTTTTTTCCCCAGAATTCAGGAGAATGGATGGGCCAACTGACTGGATGAGCCCCTTCAGCTCTCACACTCCCACACGGAGCAAGTTTGTACGCTCTGATGGGTGTCCCTGTTGTGTAATTGTGCGTGTTGAGCACAAATAACTCCTCCTAGCAGGGCCATCCCAACCTGTGCCTGATCAAAGAAGCTGCCTTCCTGTTTGCCTCCAGCAATCCAGAGTTAGGCGAGGAGGAAACTGCTAAATTCCGCGTAGCTGTGGCTGCGTGCTGAGCCTACACGGGAAAGATCTTCAGGACCTGTTTTGTGGGATGTGGATGTACTCTGCAGCTCAGCTTTGATTAGTGAATTTAAATTCTTTACCCCAGGAGGGAAATTTATAACAAAAGGCAGTATTGCTCTGCAAGGCTGGAAGGTTTTTGGGTTTGGTTTGTTTGGGGGTTTTTTTTGTTTGTTTTTAATGCTCTTCCCTATTCAATGTCAAATAAGGCCAGGCAGGAGCACAGTTTTGAGCAGCTCATTTGCTCAATAAATGCAGGTGTTCTCTTGTGCAAACTGCGTGTCCGTGTGCTCCCCTGCCGTTCTGTGCGGCTGCTGGGAGTTTCTCCATGGTATAAAAGGGTTCCAGGCCCTTGCTGATGATCATTTTTGACCAAGTGAGACCAAATGATGATAAGGATACCCATTCCCCTGCTCCAGAGGCCTTTTGAAAAGGGGGAGCTGCAGAACTGGACTGTGGGAGGGACTGGGACTCTTACTGGGGTCCAGGGATGTTCTGGTGATGCCATTATCCTCAGTGGGACGGGAGGCGACCAGAGCTCCTGCTGATGTTGAGCCATGTGTTGAAGCTTCTTAAGGAAGAATAAGGTCTTCCTTAATAACGTGGGGAAGCTTTTTGCTGAGGTCTGGCTGGCAGGAAACTGCAGACAATGACCATGGGTATCACAAGTGATGTCCCCATCCCTGTCCCCTGTTTCTGGAAGCAGGAGGTGGTGGTACCAAGGGGGCTGAGAATCTCTGCCCACCTTGGCCTTGTGCCGCGAAGCAGCTCAGCAGGGCAGGACTGACTGTTGTTTTTTTATCTCCCAGTGCACTCCAACATCCCCATGATGGACCAGCAAAACATCTTCCAGAGGCCTCCACCTGGCGTCAGGAAGATCGTCCTGGCCACCAACATCGCTGAGACCTCCATCACCATCAATGACATTGTCCACGTGGTGGACAGTGGCACGCACAAGGAGGAACGCTATGATCTAAAGACCAAGGTAGTGCTGCTTTCTCGCCTCTAAGTGCCTTTGGGACCTACTAGAGCAAATGGATGGTTTCAGAGCAGCCGTTAATTGGGTGATAGAGCTGCTTCCCATGTGGCCCTTGGGGCACTGGCACCGTGTCCCCATTTGGGGACAGTGTTTGATTCATCATCCAGAGAGTGTTTGCCTTTACCAAGCTCCCTGCCAGGGTCCCCATCGGCTTCTGAGCGAGCAAAACTCTAGTGTCTTCAAAGAACTGGAGGGCAGATCCTGCTCCCTTCCCATATCTCCGTTACACCGTTTGACTTCTGTAGATTTTTCACTTCTTTCTGCCTTTTTCTGTGATTTCATCCCAAACTGCTCTTGTTTGGAGCCATCCCACCCCAATGCCTGAGCTTGTTAGTCAGCTTTAAGTGTTTACACTGCCCTCAGGCCATGTTTCTGGTGGTGTCGGGTCCTGTGAAGGCTCTTGTGCCTACGCTTTCGTAAGGACGTGAAAAGTGGAATGTTCTCCCAAGGTGCCACTGTTGGAAAAAGGGATTCTGACCCCACGCTGCTGCCCCTTCCGCTCCCTCTGCTAGACCAGCACCACCATTCGCGCCTTGGCACAGTTCTAGTGTAAAAACAACCCAGTTTTAACCCAGATGAACTGGGTTAAAGGGGGACGAGGCAGGGCCCACGTTCTGCAGAGCAGCCTGGTGAGCACCACGGTGTGGAGCCAAGGCAGGTGTCCAGCAGATGGCATCAGGGTCCCATCCATGCACCGAGCAGCTCAGACCTTCACGCTGCTAGAGACCAGGATTGCAAGATGGAGAGTGGGAGAGGCTTCCCTTGGCCTTTAGGAGGATGGTTGATGAGTCTGAGGGCTGTGGACTGGATGAAAGGCTGCATTTGAACAGGACAGAGAGCCACCACAGCATTTGTGATGTCTAATCCTTCTTCTCCAAGGTGTCCTGCCTGGAAACGGTGTGGGTCTCCAAGTCAAACGTGGTGCAGAGGCGAGGGCGCGCTGGCCGCTGTCAGTCGGGATTTGCCTATCACCTCTTCCCTCGCAGCCGCCTGGACAAGATGCCAACTTACCAGGTTCCGGAGATCCTACGCACCCCACTGGAGAACCTGGTGGTCCAGGCCAAGATCCACATGCCGGAGAAAACGGTAAGTGGGACTGCAGCCACCTGATCTGGCTGGACACGGCCTGATGCCAGTCCCAGAGACAGGATTTGACCGCAAACACAAGTAGGAAAGACCCCAAGATGCTGATGACTTTAGTTCTTGCTTTCCCAAACGTAGTGCTGCCTAGTGGAGTTCAGAGCAGGAATTGTATAGATTATTTACATTACGGAGCGTGTCTAAAAGACTCGGTGAGAACAGAGAGGGCTGAGCTCATCTCCCTGTAGGCAAAGAGGGAGCCGTGTTGCAGCCTGGGGCCCTGGGGCAGGACAGGGGGTTCCCCAGGGCTCTCCCAGGTGCCCCTATGGGAAACATGCTCCTTTTTTTTGACTTTTCCCTTCTCCCTGCTGTGTTGCAGGCAGTGGAATTTCTCTCCAAGGCTCTGGACAGCCCGGACATCAAAGCTGTGGATGAAGCGGTGATCTTGCTGCAGGAGATCGGTGAGCCGTGTCCCGGTGTGGGTGTGATGGAAACACGTTTGCTGTCTGAACACGGGGAAGTGGGAGTTGGCACAGAATCCTGTGGGACAGACTGGGCAGGATTGTCCCTAGACAGGGATGGCAGCTGATGGGGTCTTCCCAAACCACACACGTTGTGGTGCTATTTTATTTCTCACGCTGCTTTGTTCAAGAAGTGGGAAGAGCTTGACTGGGGGAGACCGATGACGGAGCAAGAAGGGAAGTTGTGATGTGGATTCACAACTGGGGTCTTGGGGACATCATCTGGCTGTTACAGCCTTTTCTTTGGCCTGTGTGCCTCTTCTGGAGGTCACACACAACTCTTCCACGCCTGGTAGATGGGTTCTCCTGGCAGCTCCCTGAAGCCATTGGCCACCGCTTTGGCCCCACTCGCTGCTAATGGATGTGCCCTTGTGGGTACAATCTGCTCCGTTGCAGGTGTCCTGGACCAGCGAGAAGCCCTCACCACCTTGGGCAAACGCCTTGCCCAGATCTCCACAGATCCTCGGCTGGCCAAGGCCATCGTGTTGGCCTCCATCTACCGTTGCCTCCACCCTCTGCTCGTCATCGTTTCCTGCCTCACCCGGGACCCCTTCAGCAGCAGCCTCCAAAACCGTGCGGAGGTGGACAAGGTGAGGAGCCCATCATGGAGGAAGGGGGAGAGCAGGTAAGGAAGTGGCTGTCTCTTGACTGACGCATGTTTGTGTGTCCCAGGCCAAGGCTGTTCTGAGCCGAGAGAGTGGGAGCGACCACCTCGCCTTCGTCCGGGCCGTGGCAGGCTGGGAGGAGGTGCTGAGACGCAGAGACAGCCGTGCCAGGGACAACTACCTGCAGGACTACTACCTGTACGGCCCCAGCCTTCGCTTCATCAATGGTGAGTCCCAGGGGGGCCTGATTCTTCCCTCTGTCCCCCAAAAAGGCTGAAGAACATGGTATGGAGATGGGGTGGACTGGGCAGGTGACTGCTAGAGTGGGTGAGGGTTCTGGTTATGAGGGCAGAGGTGGCACTGGGTGCCCAGGGGGCCACAGGCAAGGACATATCTCCTGTCCTAGTGCCAAAGCCAGGGCTGGTGAGGTTATTTCACTGCTGGGGTGAAGGAGAAGGTGACTCTCACTCCCCTGGGGCTGTCTCCTCCCTGTAGGCCTTGTCAAGCAGTTCTCTGAGAACCTCTACGAAGCCTTCCTGGTGTCATCCCCGTCTGATTGTACCATGCCCTCCTCTGTATGTAACCAGTACAGCGAAGAGGAAGAACTGGTCAAAGGAGTCCTCATGGCTGGGCTCTACCCCAACCTCATCCAGGTACTGGCTCCTGCTCCGCCATCGCTCTCCCGGGTTTGCTGGTCACTGTGGGTGGCACAGGGAAGCGTCGAGGTGCCAGAGACACTTGTCCTTTCCTGGAAGCCTGTGTCCTAGCCAGGCTGCCTGCTCGTGCTTCTGCTTGCTGCCCCCATGCTGTCCCTGAATCCCTGCCTTGTGGGATCCCTCAAGGGATCCTGGATCCCTCCCCAGCCTGTGCTGGTCCATCCTTGGGTTCTTGTAGCTTGGTCTGGGAGCCATCGAGGCGGCATCTTCCTCCTCCTGTTGGCTGCCCATTGCATGGCATTTGGTGCCTGCCAGGTCTGGTCACCTCCACGTATCTACTCCGCTTGCTCAGCAGAGCTTCTGGAAGTGAAGGAACACCCAGAGGAGGGAGGGTTGTGGGACAAACTGGCTGTTTGTGGGCAGTGCCAGCTGGTTGGGCAGGTGTTGGGAGATGCTCCTCTCCTTTCAGGTGAGACAAGGCAAAGTGACCCGCCAAGGGAAGTTCAAACCCAACAGCTACGCGTATCGGACGAAGGCCGGCACCGTTCTGCTCCACAAGTCAACAATCAACAGGTGGGTGACAACGTGTGACTGTGGGAGGGTGGGGACCCCACACCACGCTCTGCTGAGGACCCCGGACCGTGTCCCATCTCTGCTGGTGGCTGACGAAGCTGTTTCCCTCTGCAGGGAGGCCTCCAAGCTCTACAGCCGCTGGCTCACGTACTTCATGGCGGTGAAGTCCAACGGCGGGGTGTTCGTGCGGGACTCCTCCCAGGTCCACCCGCTGGCCGTGCTGCTCATGACCGACACCGATATCCACGTCCGAGGTGAGCGGGGCTCACGCGTGTCCACCTGTGTCCCCCCTCGGGCCAGACACTCCTCTCCCACCACAGTTGAGGGGCTGCAGGGTGGCTACCCCCATTGCAGAGTGGCCACCCCTATCTCTGCTCCTTTTTGTTGCCAAAATCCGCCCCAAAACTATCGCTCTCCAAGCTGGGTTTGTAGTTTCGGAAGCCGATGTCGGTTCATTCCCAGCGCCGGGTGCGTGGGGGGATTTCTCCTGCCACCAGAGCTCTCTCTCTGATTTTTATACTCATTTT
>JAOXNH010000012.1:179975-195105 GCA_028566575.1 Bartramia longicauda | reverse complement strand
GAAAAAGGGAGGGGACGAGGGGGGACATGGGGATGAGGCCACATCCCATCACCGCCGCCATGCCAGAAAGGACACGGGGGGGGGGGGGGTACAACGCCTGTCCCCACAAGCAGGCAGGGACCCAAATTAGAGCCCCCCGGTTGGGGGTGACACCCGTGGGGAGGGGACACGGGAGCAGCTCTGGGATGGGGGGGGGGTGTCACTGTCCCAGGGCTCATACATCCTGCTGAAACCGGGGAGACTGGGATGCAGGGCCAGCTACTGGGATGTAGATGTGTATCCACGGGAGTGCATTTATCACCTGCGTTTGTTTCCCGCCAGAGGCACCGGCATCAGCCAGAGTGGGATCAGGATGTGTCCCCTGGTGCTGTGTTCCTTGTATCCAGATAGATAGATATTTATCCTGCCACGTCACCCCTTTCCCTCCTCCTGCCAGCCCCCCAGGGCCACCCGATTGAGCCCAGCCAGCCCCATGTCCCCAAGACCACCCAGACCAGCCCTGCCAGCCCCCCAGGGCCATCTAATTCAGCTCTGCCAGCCCCCCAGGGCCACCTAGGCCAGTCCCACATCCCCTGGGCCACCCAGTTCATTCTTACCAGTCCCATGGGGCCACCTGGGCCAGCCCCATGTCCCCAAGACCACCTGGACCAGCCCTACCAGCCCCACGGGGCCACCCAGTTGAGCCTCACCAGTGCCCCAGGGCCACCCAGTTCAGCCCCACCAGCCCCATGTCCCCAGGGCCACCCAGTTGAGCCCCACCAGCCCCCCAAGGCCACCCAGTTGAGCCCCACCAGCCGTCACTGCCGTCCCCGGGACGCAGGGAGACAAAAGGCCGCGCTGCCCTCGTGGGGCCAGGACCTGGCAGCAAGAGTTTTTATTTGGCAGCCCCGGTACAAAGAGCTCGGCTACGTGTGAAGCGAGGAAGCGGCCGGTCAAACCCCCTCCGGGGGCAACGGGCACCAAACGAGCCCGGCCCCATCCCCTGGGTCACCGTGGGGCCAGGGCCACCCTCTCCTGGGTGACACAGGAGAGGCGAACGCACACTGGGACCCTTGGCAGAGCACACCGGGACCCTTCTCACCCGCAGTCAGTGCCGGGGGGTGAGTCCACCACGTCCCAGCTTCTCCCAGCACGGGATTGTCCCAGATTTACCCCACAGCAGAGCCCGGCAACTCCTGGGCGGTCGCTGCAGCTCTGTTTCGGAAAATGCCATTATTCTCCCATAAACCCCAGGTTTTTCTGCCAGCCGCAGTGGAGGAAAAAAGCATAAAACCAGGAATCCCCATGGCCGGACACCGGCTGAGCAGACACCGGCGCGGACTTGAGCAGAGCCCGCTGGGTTCGTGGGCTTCACCAGTTCTGCAAATTACCTGGAAAAGGCTAATTAAGCACCAGGCGGGTGCGTCACAGCGGGGAGAGGGAGTGGGAGGGACACGAGCAAGGACGAAAGAGGGCGAAGGGGAGCGGGGCTGCCATCACTCACCCGACACGGGCTTTTCGGAATGGAAAACACTGTATTGACAGACTTTACAAAAAAAAAAAATAAAAATAATATAATAATAATAATTACAAAACACGATCACGAACCAGCAGCCGATGACAAAAACACAGCGGAAGAGACACCACTTAAAAACAGCCACCTCAGGAACAACACCGATTAGCGCCGAGAAGTCAATCCAATATTTACACAGACGGCTGAAAAAACCTGCGGTCAGTTATCTCAGACAGTTAAAGTGTTTTAGCTCAACTGGTGGAATATAGTGCCACACGTTTCCTTGTAGTATAATAATAATAATAATTAATAATTAATAATAATAATAATATAATACTACTTCTAGATTAACTAAAAACCAAACAGCTCTTTACAGGGGTTAGGAGAAGTCGCTTTCACTCGTCTGACTTACCTGAGTGTGAGACCAAACCCAGTTAAAAAAAATGATAATAAAATCACCTTCATTGCCAGGAGTTGGTGTGACGGAGCAGCGGCTCCCTTCCCTCGGGACAGAGGGAAAACCACGGCCCGATCGGTGCAGGTAACATCCTTCCAAGGAATAAAGACGCGTCCTCCTCAGGTGAGCGACCCGACCGCGTCTCCATGCGCTGCCCTTCCCCGACTCCTCCTGCTCCAATGTCCTCAGCCCTTTCCTTTTCCTCCTGCACCCGCTTTTTCTCACCTCGCTCTTGGCTGCTCTCTCTCCTCTCTGCTTTTTCTTCTCGCCTTCCACAAATCCTGCGCCGTGCCCCTAAACCACACATGGCCTCGCCTCAAATCTTCCCTTCATCCCAGCCCCGGCCTCGCGGCACCGAGGAGGGGGTTTTGCCGTCGGAAGGTGCAGCAACGCGAGGGAATTATCCGGGAATGGCACCTTCCTTCTTTCCCTCCCTCGCGCTTCCAGCCTCCTCGTCGGGTGAAAGGAGTTGGGGGAAAACAAAAAAGAAAAGCGAAAGCTCGTCACTCCTGAATATGCACAAAGATGGGTGGGGAAACGCCTCCTAAATACGGACTCCCCCCGGCCCCTGCCCCCTGGAAAATCGCTGGGATGACTCTCTACAGGCAACATCCAAACCTGCGTAGGGGGAACGATGAGTACAAGGCCCTACGCCGCTCCGTGCAAGTCTCACGTCACCCCGCGGGGGTCCAAGAGGTGGCCTGGGCCGTCCCACCAAGAGTTTTTGTTTTGTTTGTTTGTTGGTTTGTTTTTTGTTTGTTTTTTAAAGAGGAAATTTCCCTTGATGCTTCAACAAAGCGGGGCTTCGTAGCATGACCGCGTGGGATTGGCTTGCCATGACACGAGTTCACCTCCCGTCACCTCCAACCTGCTCGACCCTCACCGTGGCCGCCAGCCCTTTCCGCCCCCCCCGGCCTCTCCCCCCTCCTCACGCCCCCGGGGGGCAGTGCTACTGCTTAGTTTCTTTTTTCACGCAGAAATGGCCGGTTTGAGTTGCCGACTCCAGGTTGTGCTGCGACTCCTCCATGGGCCGGGGGTTGCGGGAGTGGATTTTCTGGTGGCAGTTGAGCGACTCCTTGTAGCGGAAGTGCTTCCCGCAGACGGGACACTGGTAAGGGGTCTCCCCGGTGTGGACCCGCCAGTGTTTGAGGAGGTGGTCCCGCCGGATGAAGCTCTTCCCGCACTCGGTGCACTGGTAGGGCCTCTCCCCGGTGTGGATGCGCTGGTGGCGGATGGCTTTGGAGAGGTCTCGGAAGTCCTTCCCGCAGTAGGTGCAGGTCAGGGGCCCGTCGCCCTTCCCCGTGTGGAGCTTCTGGTGGAGGATAAGGCTGACCTCCAGGCTGAAGCTCTCCTTGCACTGGGAGCAGGTGTAGGGTCTCTCCACCATGTTGTTCACCTGCCTGACGAAGCCGTACTTGAAAGCGGAGCTTTTCTCCCCGTCGGGGCGCTTGGAGCCCGGTTTGGAGCGAGAGGACCCTTGGCCTTTCGTGGAGCTGCTTTTGGATTTCTGCCTGAAGCTTTCTGCGTGCTCCAGGGAAGTGCAGGCCTCCTCGCTGGCGTGGGCTTTCTGATGGGCGGCGAAGAGCTCCTTGTCCAGGAAGCTCTCCCCACACTCACAGCAGATGTAGGGCCCCTCTACCGCAGCCACGTCCTCGGGAACGTCCTTCTTGGCCAAGTCTCTCCCGCGGCGAGAGGAACGCCTCAGCCCGTTGCCCGTGGGGGTTCTCTGCTGCGAGGTGGATCCGCTCCGGCTCTTGCCGCCTGACTTCATCTCTTCCTCTGGGCTGGAGAAAACCTCTTCCCACTTGCCTGCCAAAGAGCCAGGGAGCTCCAGGCTTTCGGGACCTTCCTCATCACACTGCTGTTCATCTGGCGGAGCAGAGACAGTCATGTCATTTCTCTGAGAAAAGAAACTGCCTCGTTAATTTTAGACTGCAATTCTCTGGGGTCTCTGCTTTGCGCGCTCAAGAGACTCTACGGGGTGGCAAGTCCCGCCTGGGAGCTGCAAAGGCAGCACTGGGGTCTCCACAAAACCAAGGTGTTTTGACTCAGAATAGCAGAATCACTGAGGTTGGAAAAGACCTTTTAGATCATGGAGTCCAACCACCAGCCCAGGACTGCTAAGACCCACCACTGACCCATGTCCCTCAGCACCACGTCTGCACGGCTTTTAAACACCTCCAGGGATGGCGACTCCACCACTGCCCTGGGCAGCCTCTTCCAATCCTTTCAACCCTTTCCAGGAAGAAATTTTTCCCAATCTCCATCCTAAACCTCCCCCAAAATGAGCTCTGTCCTTCAGAGCTTCTCTTAAAACCCATCCACGTAGTCTCTCAAGTCTAAGTGCTGAAAGGGTGAAAGAAACTGAATATTACGAAAGCCCTGGGCAATATTCCCACTTCCTTGGGCGCGGATGCGCTGCTCCGAACCAGGGATCCTTGGCCTCCGCACACTCGTTACCTGCGTAAAACGTTCGGGAGGAGCTTTCCTTCTCCGCATGGATCTGCCACTAAAAATCTGCTCCCTTGAACACAGCAGTGAGCCAAGGAAAAGAAAGGCTTCTGGCAGGCAACGGAAAGGCTTTAAAGATGTTGTTGTGGTTTTTTTGTTAAAGAAAAAAGATGCTGCCTTCAGCTTTGCCTTTATTTCGTAGCATCATGCACCAAGGAACATCACTTGGGCAGGCACAAGTTCATGCAGCGAACACCACTCTCGCTAGAACAGAGCCACTGCAGGTTATGCAACACTCATTAAAATCACAACTAAACCCTCTCCAAGCCCCCTGAGCAGCGTGCTGAGGTGTGCTCCTGCCAGGGCTCTGGGGACGTTAGTGGCCGTGTCATGCAAAGGGGCAGTGAGGAAGAGGGACAGGAGCAAACCTTCCTGCCCCATGACAAGAAAGGCAAAAAAGCCGCAGAGCGGCCCCAAGGGCAGGGACGAACCCCCCATCCCCTCCAGCGGGGCGGGAATTCACCCAAAAGGTGCCAGTTCTTCCCGAGGAAGGTTTGGAATGAGAAGTACAAGGGTAGTTTTATGGAAATATTTCGTCTGTGTTCATCCGTACTGAATTCTCCGTTTCAAAATTCCTACAGACTTCATTAAATTCTATCCAATTAGTTCCACCTCATTTCCCATGAGCACAGGGATCCTGTTCCCTGGCCACCAGCCAGGGCAAACAGTCTAAACCACTTCCCAGGCCATCCCCGGTCTCAACAGAGAGATAAAATCTTTAAAAAAAAATAAAAATAAAAATAAATCTCTCTCAGTCCCGCTATTGTTTCCTTAAACCCCTGTTCTAATAAAGATCTTTATTCTAGAAGGAAGCAGTTTTGTGGAGGTAGCAGTTCGAGGTAGCTCAAGGTGAAGGCATTAAGGAATGGCAGGAGGAGGAGCAGAGGGCTGCAGACAGCCTGAGGTAGGATTGAAACCAAACCCTGCGACTTGGTAGCCACCGAGAAGATTTCCTAGCCCTGGAAGAGGCGGCTCCCTGCCCACCAGTGGTGCCCAGAGCTCCCCAGTGAGCACAAGGATTCACCCTCACATCCCAGATGAAGGTGATGAGGAGAAGCTCATGTAACTTAGCATCCCCTCAATATTCTGGGAATATTAACTCTGAGGGGGTCAGAGTAAATAAATAAAGGAGGAATTGTGGAACTGGGAGCGAGCCGTCGGTCCGGCAAACCCTGGGGATTAGCGCTGTGAGACAGGCAAGCAGAACTAACAGCCTTTTTTTAAAAATCAGCCAAAAAACCACACCCCAAACCAAACCAAACCAAACCCACCCCCAGCCATGCCACGCTGGCTTGTGCCAGGGAGGGTCACACCGGTTAGGGGTTCATGCCAAGGCGGGGACAGAGAGCCAGGCCTGGCACGCAAGCGCCCGCGGGGCTGCCCACAGCTCACACGGCAAACACACACCTTTCTCTTGCCTCTGGGGCCGGATCTGAGCCCCGGGTCCCGGCTGCTTTTGTCTCTCCCGGTCCGGAGGAGCAGCCCTGGCTGGCAGAGGTGGCACCCCTCGGGATTTTGTGGGTCTCATGTAGCCTTTTACGGGTTCTGCTGCTTTAACTCTCTCCTTCTTGGCCTCCTTCACAGCTTTCTGTTCACGTTCCTCTTCTTTTTCTTTAGTGGTGCCTTCAGATTTATCCACTTCAGATTTCTCCACTTCAGGTTTCAAGGCCGGGGCATCCTTCAGGTGAGCTTCCCCAGCGGGAGCAGCGTCCTCTGCTGCCGCCTCAGAATGGCCTTTATTCCCATTTTGGGGACTTATCTGGGTTGTTTGGGCAGGTGTCAGGTTTAAACCAGCAGCGTCCCCTTCGGCCGCTTGATTGTCCAGTATCTGCTCGCCCTTCCTACCTCCACCCAGCTCAGCTTCTCCAGCTTTGTCCTCCCTCCGTGCTCCTTCCCTGCCGTCTGGTACCGCTGTGGGTCCCGGGGAGACGATTCCTTCTGGTTTCTCTGTCCCTTTGGTGTCTACAGGAGCTGCTCTGTTGTTTGAGCCTTCCACCTTCTGCAGAAGGGCTGGGGAAGCGCTGTCAGCTTTTTCCTTTTTATCACTGGTTTTTATTTCTTTATCCCCCACCTTCACCGCAGGAGAAAGGTCAACTTCATCCTTCTTGGATCTAACGTCCTGTTCAACCCAACCATCCGAAGAAAGCGCTTTATCCGTCTCGCTCCCGTCCCGGGAAGCAGCCGCTTGGGTTTCACCACCTTTCTTCAAAACTTCTTCTCCAGGCTCTTCGTGTCCCAGGTTGGTCGGTCGCTCGTAAGATTTCTGTGCCTGGATCTCCTTCTTCGTGCCAGACCCTGGTTCTTTGCTGCCGTCTTTGGCCACCGCTTCAGGAGGAGGAGGAGAAGAAGGAGAAGGAGGAAGGCCCTTACTCCTCGTCCCCTCGTCTCTCGGCTTTGGGAAGCCAGAGGAAACCTCGCCGGTGTCATCGGGCCCAGCTCCTCTGGGCTGAGCGAAGGATTCCAACTCGCTTCCTTTATTATTCCAAAGCATTTGAGGGCCAACGGGGAAGTTTTTAATATTTCTGTTTTCATCTACGAAATCCGTGTCTTCCAGCCCGTATCCCACCGCAGACCCCACGGGAGGCTGCGCTTCTCTCTTGTTCTTTTTTGGCTCGAGGAAAACAGGTTGCTCAGAGGCCTTTTTAGCCTTTTTGCTACTTCCATCATAACCCCTCTTTTGAGATTTCTCACTGGAAGCGGGATCCGCCGCTGCCGGAGGCTCTGGGACAGGAATTCCACCCCCTCTGACGCAAGGAGCTGGACTTTCTGCTTCACACGTGTCGGTTCCCTCCACGTCACGAGGAGGAAGCGGCTCCGCTCCCGCTTTATGCTCCAGAAGATGCGGCTGCTGCAAGTTGCCCTCCATCTGTTTGCATTTCTCTTTGTTATCTGCCTGGGATTTTTCTGGCTCCGGAGGAGCAGCCGGAGCTGGGATTTCAGCAGGATCCCTCGGGTCACCTCGCAGGCTTGCTGGAGCATCCTCCTCTTTGCCTTTACCAACAGACTGAGGCTGTTTAATATCTCCCACCTCTTTACCTGCCGCGGGGACGTCACCTGGACCCAGCACAGGGGGCTCGGGAATGTTTTCAGCCTTTTTGCCTTTTAAATCTCTGCTTTTTTTCTTATTCTTGTCCATCCCCAGTTCCCCGGGGGGACCACGTGCTGCAGCCGCCTCTGCCCCGTGCTCTGGGGGCGGCTGGGGTCTCCCTAGTTCCTCACCTTTATTCAAGGGCCCAGTTTCTTTAGCTTTGACTATTTCTGGCTCTGCTGCCTCTATTTTCTGACCTGAAAGAGCGGGTTGATCAGAGGAACCTCTTCTATCGTCACTCTGGGGCTTTTCCAGCACCTCTTTGGTCACACCTGCCAGATTCTCCACCCAAACCTCTCTTTCCAAACCACACACTTTATCTTTACCAAAGCTGGTTTCTTTTGTGTTTCCAGCTCCCTCCTCTTTGCCCGGAGAACGGCCTCTTTCCCCCCCAGCATCGGGAAGAGCTGCCTGCTCCAAAGGGCTTTGCTCAGGTTTTTTCCTTTTCCCATCACTACACCTCTTTCTACCTTTGTCTGCGGCATCAGGATTTATCGCAGCCGCTGCGCCTGCGGAAGTAATTCCAGCCTCTTTGCCTTTATTAATTAAACCTACCTCCTCCCTGGTGCCGACGGTGTCAGCCACAGCGAGATGCTTCTCCTCTCTCCTGCCCCCCAGGGGGAACGGTTGGGCTAAACCCCCCCAATCAGCCATTTCACTTTTCCTAACGCTTTCTTCAGGCTTCTCTGTGACCAACTCAGCTGACTTTGGCATTTTAGTTACATCGGATGCACCCTCCTGAAAATCCTCGGCTGTAAAACAGCCCCTCTCTCTGCCTTGATCCCTGACTCCCTTCGTTTTATCAGTTAGCTCAGGAAAACCGCTTGGCTCCACCTTAGTCTCCAGAAAAGGCTGCTGGAAAAAGCCTCTTTCGCTTTTTTTACTTCTTCCATCGCTGCCTCTCTTTTTGGGTTTGTCCGCAGGGTAAGCGTGGGTACCGCTTCCCGATGGGTGACCCCGTGCAGGAAAACCTCTGCCTTTCTCAGGGAAACTCGTTTCCTTTCTAATCTCATCCATCCTGGCTCCATCCCCGGGTTTGCTCAAACCCTCCGAAAGCATGGTCTGCTCGGGGAAGCTTTGGGTTTTCCTCCCTTTCCCTTCACCCCGCTTTTTTTTAGGCCTGTCCGTGCCCTGTGCCATGCTGGGATCTTTTCCAGTCTGCTGCTCTAACCCGCTCAATCCTCTCCCTTTGTCTGTCGCGGGGGAATCTGCTGCCGTGGCTCCGTCCCCTGCTCCCGCCCGCCCGGCCTGGAGCGTCGCCTCAGATTCTGCCAGGGGAAGAAACGGCTGCTCTGAAAATACCGCAGCTTTTCCACTCTGCGGAGCAGTGACTGCCTCGGCTTTGGGTGAAATTAAGGGCATAACAGGCATTTTAGTCCTATCTGCCGGAGTTTCTGATACTCCCTCCGAAGCACTAAAGCCAACGGCCACGCGCTTGTCAGAGGACACTGGTTTAGTCCCAGCAGCTGCCTTTGGCTCGTCGGGAAGTTTCTCCGAGGGGACCGCGGCCTCTGGAAGAGCAGGTTCTCGGGGGGATCCATTCCCAACCCCCTTGGTTTTGTCACCGCTACCTCTTTTCTCTGCTGCTTCTTCCCGTGCCCCACCGGGAGCCTGCAGCTCGGGTCGGAGAGCGTCACCGAATGCTTCGTGCCCGGGAGACGCGCGTTTGGCCTCCTTGGATTTATCAGAAAGGAGCAATTCCGGAGGCTGGGTCTCTAAAGTTGTTTCTACTTTGCTTAAATCAACGGCTTCCCAAAGAGACGGCACCGGGTCGGCACGTTTCGACTCCTTATGCTCCCTCTTCTCGTTTTTATCGAGAAAATCTCTCTCCACAGGCTGGGTTGGCGCCTTCACTGCAACGGATTCCTCCACCTTGGCCGTTCCCATCTCCTGTGAGGAAACCTCTCTTCTTCTGCCTTTGGATTGCGACACCAAACCCTCGTCTCTCCTGTCTTCTCTTTTCACAACATCTCCATTTTTTCCATCTGAGACAATGGACTCTAAGGGTACGTTGGGTTTTCGGGCCTGTCCTGGGGCTGGCACTGAGAAGGCACGTTCCTCATCCAGGTTATGAATTCCCGGTAGGATTTTAGCCTCCTTTGGAATTCCTGGAGGTCTGCTTCCTGAGGCAACCGCCTGCTCTTGGCGAGCTTCAGCTGGCAGGATGGGACAGACAGCTGGTTTTTGGGATTCAACAGCAAAGGGAGAATTTCTGGGAGCTCTGTCATCCCAGAACTCCATGGATCTTGGCAGTTGGTTTCTCTTTTGTTTGGGTTTCTTTTTCTTTTTCTTGGTGATGGCCAGAGAACCTTCCGCATCCCAGCTCTCCCTCGGCAGCTCTCTGCAGCTCTCCGCAAACTCCGACCCCGCGCTGGACGGCTGCTCCGTCGCCTTTTGAGGCGAAACCCTACTGCGAGGGGAGGTCCCAGCAAAGCATCCAAGTTCGGCTAGAGAACGGGGGTCTGCTTTTGGGTCAGGGCTCTTCCGGAGCGGGAGACCTACCGGCCGTTCCTCCGGGACATCGGCAATAGGCACCGGGGCAGGTTTTGCTCTGCCAAACCTGCGTTCACCGGGTTTGTAAGCGTGCCTTATTTGTGCAGTGGGTAGACCTGGAATACAGGAAGCCTGCTCAAACATCAAAGCAACTATTTGTTTGGGTTTTTATTTAAAAAAAATAAATTAAAAATTGATATGCTCTATATGTGATTTTAGCCACCTAAACCAGTCCATACAGGCACATACGAGGAATTTTCCAGCACCGATACCACACTCATTCTAAATCCACCTCAGCAGGGCTGGGATAGACATTTCCACGCAAAACCTATTCAAACCGCCACCGATAAACACGTCAATGCTAGTTAAAAAACAAATAAATCCATAATTCCTGCTACATGCTCTTACCCCACCGAAAAGCAAGAGTTCCTGTAAGGACATGCTACCTCTTTTTAAAAATGCATTAAGGATCCATTTTGCCTTTAGCGAGACAAGAAGACAGAGAGACTTTTTGTATCCCTCCCTGGCATCCTTCCAAAAGGTGAAAACAACAAATTAATCGGGAAGATGAGAGTGGGGAAGGGAGAAGGGGCGTGATGGGGAAAGGGGGGCAGCCCAAGGGTTTCCCACGGTGGAGGCGGTGGAAGGCAGAACCTCCGGAGCGGAAGCCGTTTGCCGCGCTCCGTTACGGGCAGCGCGAGGTTTCCTTAGCTACGAAAGCCACCGGTTTTAATGAGAGCATCAGTCGTTTGTCAATTAACCCCCAGCCCACAAATGAGGCTCCAGCCGGCGGCGTGAGCGTCACCAGCCATGGGAGAGGCTGGCAGAGGGGAGCAGGAAGAAAACAACATTTTCCTTTGGTAATTACAAAACTCAATTTGGAAGGAGGTCGGTCTTCAGCAGGAATATTGCAGTAAGAATTAATGGCTCTTTTTAATACCCAAATAAAAAAGGCAGCAAGAAATGGCAAAATGCTGGTGAGCTATTAAATCCTACAGCAGGACAGATAAACCACTCCCAGCGACGAGGAACCAGCAGCAGCACCCACAGCTGGGCTTTTAGTCCGGTAGAAAAGGGAGAGGAAAAAGCTCTCGAGGAGGGCAGGGATTAGAGGCAAAGCGCAAGGAGAGCCGCTGAGGGATGCAAGGAACCGCACGGCCGCTCGGTGCAGGAAAGATTTCTGCTCGCTCGAGTGGCAACGCGGCCAGGAAGAAAAGGTGAGGAGTTCACTGAGGATTTTTCCATTGCGAAGAAAAATAATAAATAAATTGAATTACGATTTGTGTTCTACCTGTGGGCTCCTGCGGGGGTTTCTCTTGCTGAGGTTCTGCGTGTTGGAGGTGGTTGTGTTCAGCCTCCTTCTCCGGAACAGCAACACCCGCAGCAGACACAGATTTGTCCGGAATGAGGTCTTTATTTTCTAGTGCAAGGGCTTCTTCTGCTTCTACCAGAACTGGAATATGAAAAAACATGAACAGAATGCTTCGGGTCTTAGGAACACAGGCAACCTGCAGTTTAAAAGCAAGGGTATAGGTTTTATTTTTATTTTTAATAGGAATAAAGTTGATAAGATCCGGTAATCTACTCCGTATTATCTCCTCACAATCCCATTCTAAGCAGCAATTTTATATCTTGGCAAAAACACCATGGTGGAGGGAAAACAGGAAGCAAAGACCATCGTGGGGCTCAAGCACAGGGTGAGGGTTTGGGGTTTTTTTTCCCTTCTTTTTAATCAATGAAATTCAGACTATACCAGCTTCCCCCTGGAATTCAAATCCCAAATATACCCCATTATCAGGCTGGAGTCCCCATCCAATGCTAATCATCTGGTATCCATATATATCTTCCAATATATCCATGCAGACACTACAAAATTCCCAGCTATACACAATTATAGCTAATTTTAATTTGCAAGACATCACTACATTGGAGAAATGTTCTCTATATAATTAATTGGAGAACAGTTCTCTATATAATTCATTTTAAATAGAAATAAAAATGACGGCAGGCGTTGGTACAGCCATGGAGGAGGAAGAAAAAGACAAGTTAGATGATGCTAATTTCAAATGTTACGGCCACCATCTATTGATAACAGACCCCATTATCAATAATAACGGGCTCCACACACACCAATAACAACCTTCTGGAAATTAACCCTTTGTCCTCGCGAAGGAGAGAACGGCGTCTGTGAGGAAGAGCTCGGGTGCCGGGGGAGAGCGCTGGCTCCAGTTTTACCCTGTGCTTGGCATTTCTCACCTGCTGGTTCCGAGCGATGGTTGGTCTGTGGTGGAAGATGCTCCTCCTGGGGACCGGGAGGTTCTCGACCACCTTCAGCTGCCTCTGAAGGACCAACACAAGCTCCTGGGACTTTCGATTCTTGGGTTGCTTCTGCAAATGGAACGCAGAGAATAAAAATTCACATTATTTTTAATTTAGATCAGCTCAAGCCAGACAAAAATCACTTCCTCACCTAATTCTTGTCTTCCAGGAGAAATTAAAGGTTTTCCTCGCTTTCAAAACAGCAATAATCTGCTTTTTAGGATCCCTTTCTACCAGCTCTCCCTTCCTGAAAGCCGAAGTGTTCTGCTAAAGCAAATGCTCCTGCATTGCCCGGTATTTACTCTGGCAGTCACCCACCTCTGCCTCTGCTACTACGTTCTGGGTGGGATTTTTTTGTTAAAACTTCTTTTTTGAAATGTATTCCTATAATTAAACTAAAGAGCATTAGAAGGGAAGAAAGGAAATATCTCACTCCAAGCCCTTCTGCAATCAATCCTCACCGACTGCCTCTGCCCAGTGCTTTTTCACTTATTTACATATTTATTTTTATTTTGAGAGTA
This sequence comes from Bartramia longicauda, assembly GCA_028566575.1. NCBI lineage: Eukaryota > Metazoa > Chordata > Aves > Charadriiformes > Scolopacidae > Bartramia > Bartramia longicauda. The sequence continues at coordinate 182,224 of JAOXNH010000012.1, read as the reverse complement.
ATTTTTTCTCCAAAAGGAGTGTCCTTGGAGAAATCTGTGCAGCACAGAAAAATCTATTGCCCACCATGTGGAAAAAACCAAAATGCCCACTTTGATGCCCAGAGTCCTTCCAAGGAAATGTCACAGAATTATCAAAGCCTTCAGTTTGCTCAGAAACCACCGCGAAAATAAGAACCTTGGTTTGAAAACACCGCATCCTACGGGGTCTGTGGAGATTTCCGTACGCGCCGAGGGTGACAGTGGTAAGAAAATTAATACAGGGATGAACTAAAATGTGGCTATGGTTGTCCTAAAAAACCACACATCGCTGCTGAGGATGCCAAGTTAAAAAAAATAAATTAAAATATTTTAATTTTATATTTTCTAAGCAAAAAATCTCATGAAGATTTCCTCAGTCTGGTATTTGACGGCAGAACCGAGCTCCACTGACGATGTTTTCTGCAGGGCGTATCACGGTCTTTACTACTGAAAAGAAATTAATCTGCTTTTCATTGGACAGCGCCAGGACCACTCTGCTCTGCGTGGCCACCGCGACGTGCTACCGGGAGCGTTGCTGGTAGGGCTCTGCCAACTCCCAGCCGCCTTTTCACACCTCCTGACGCCTTATTTCGAGCCTGAACGAAGCTTTCGGGCACCGACACTCACCTGCAGGAGGTCTGTCAAAGGGTGACTTGTCTTGCTCAGCAGAAGACTTGGGTGTCGTCAGCTCTTCGGATGCTGCAGCCTTGGTGTCTGCTGCAGAAAGGGACTTGGCTTCTGTGGAGGCAACCCCAGAATCCAGGGCAGGGAGAGGTTTGGCTTCTGCTGCGGGAGCAAACCCAGAATCCATGGCGTGGTGATGGTTGATTTCTGCTGCCGGGGCAAATCCTGCATCTTCTGCTGGGGCAAATCCCAAATCCACAGCATGGTGAGACTCCATGTCTGCTGCTGGGGCAAATCCTGCATCTTCTGCTGGGGCAAACCCCAAATCCACACCATGGTGAGACTCCATGTCTGCTGCTGGGGCAAACCCCAAATCCACACCATGGTGAGACTCCACATCTGGTGCTGGGGCAAATCCTAAATCCACACCGTGGTGAGACTCCACGTCTGGTGCTGGGGCAAACCCTAAATCCACACCATGGTGAGACTCCACGTCTGGTGCTGGGGCAAACCCTGCATCTTCTGCTGGGGCAAACTCCAAATCCATAGTGTAATGGGACACGGCATCTGCTGCTGGGGCGAAGCCAGTGTCTGCAGCAGGAGGAGCCTTGGCTTCTGGCGCAGGAGCAAACCCAACATCCACGGCCTGAAAAGGGTTGGCTTCTGCTATGGGGGCAAATCCAGCATCCAGAGCCTGAGGGGGCTCGGTGTCCCCTGCGAGAAGGGAGCCAGCGTTTTCCGCAGCAACGGCGGTGACATCCCAGGCAGGAACAGGCGCTGCATCTGCTCCAGGAACAGCCATCAACAACAACAACAGGGGGAACACAGTTAGCTCAAAGTGTGGTTTTACGACTGGAGAAGATGGGGCTTTCGCTGTCTCCCAGCATCACCTCCTCCCCCAGTTACCCCCGTGCACTCAGGTTGCTCTAGACTTTATTTTACACTTTAATTAAATCTCGTTTATGCCGTTGGCAGGCGGTAACGCTGCTGTCACCCAGCAGAAGCGCTGTCACTCGGGACACAAGCCACTGCCACCCAGCGAATCACCAATTGCCCTTTATTCTTTCACCCCTCGACTCGGCCTCGTTCATTTTTATTTTTTTCCCAATATCTCCCAAATACCGAGCTGTTGGTTTCAAGATCAGGTTTGTCAGTTCCCAGCACAATCAGATCTCCGCGTTTAAGTGAGCGTTTTTCTCAACATCCCCCTAAAGGGGGTTGTGGGTTGGTTTTTTTTTTCCCAGTCAGTTTTAGTTTAGCATCCCAGCTGCCTACAGGCAAATTTTCACAAATTATCCAGAGCCAGAAGCAGTGGAATTTCTCTCCGGCAGCGACTCACCGCAGCGGCCCCAAGCGCTGCCCCCGCTCCCCGAGCGAGGCAGGGAGCGACCCCGACGTATCAGATAAATCGCTGAGTAGGCGTTAGGAAAAAACCCCAACGTCTCTGCTGATAGCTCCACTCACTCCTAAAAACATCCTCCCCCAGCAACGGAAAATATATTCCATCTTAAATTAGATTCTTAATAAACTGAAAAAGGAAAGAAATTAGAAAAAAAAAATGGAAAAGGTTCCTTTTAAAACAGCCCTTTGGGATTCATTGGGATCCA
>JAOXNH010000011.1:6762319-6772738 GCA_028566575.1 Bartramia longicauda | reverse complement strand
CTCACCTTCCTCGTCCCTCACGTCCCCCAGGGACTCCCCGGCCCCCCTGGCAGAGATGGCATCCCTGGACAACCTGGACTCCCAGGACCCCCAGGCCCTCCAGGTCCCCCAGGCCTTGGCGGAGTGAGTATGGGGGGGGGTCCCCGTCGGTGCAGACCCCCATGGGGGTGTCCGCACCCTGCTCACCCCCTGCTCTCCCTCCTGCCTGCAGAACTTCGCTCCTCAAATGTCTTATGGCTACGACGAGAAAGCCGGTGGCATGGCCGTGCCCGGCCCCATGGTGAGCTCCGGGGTGGCAGAGGTCCCCACGGGGGGGACACAGGGGGGACACAGGGGAAGGTGTGAAGCTGGGTGAGGTGCCAGAGGCACATCCCTGGTGCTGAGGATGCTGCCAAGCAGTGGGAGGGATGGGGAGGGATGGAGAGGGATGTTGGTCCAGGGATGGGGTGGCAATGTTGAGAAATGGGGAGAAGGGTTGGGGTGGCAATGGGGACAGGGATGGGGACAGGGAATGAGTGCCAATGGGGACAAGGATGGGGTGGCAATGAGGAAAAGGAATGGCTGGCAGTAGGGACAGGGACAGGGTGGTGATGGGATGGCAATGGGATGGCAATGGGATGACAATGGAATGGCAATGGGGACAGGGAATGGATGGTGATGGGGACAGGGATGAGGTAGCAATGGGGTGACAATGGGGACAGGGATGGGGTGGGAAAGGGGACAGGGAATGGATAGTGGTGGGGATAGGGATGAGGTGGTGATGGGGAGAGGGAATGGTTGGTGGTGGGGATGGGGATGAGGTGGTCATGAAGACAGGGATGGGGTGGCAGTGGTGTAGCAGTGTGGACAGGGATGGGGTAGTGATGGGGACAGGGAACGAGTGGTGATGGGGACAGGGAATGAGTGGTGATGGGGACAAGGATGGGGTGATGATGGGGACAGCAATGGGATGGTGACTGGGGTGGTGAAGGGGCATCAATGGGTACAGCAAGAGGGTGGCGATGGGGACAGGGAACGGTTGGTGATGGGGACAGGGTGACATGGCAGCCACTCATCACCACTTGCTCTGCTCCCTCCTAGGGTCCAGCTGGTCCCCGCGGTCTCCCCGGCCCTCCTGGCGCTCCTGTGAGTATCTCCCCCCTGTTCCTTCTGGGGACAAGCAGCCTTGATGGTCCCTTTGGTGGTGGGGCCTGGGTGGAATGGGATGGGACAAGGACAGGATGGGGCATCCCACCCTTCCTGATGGCTACGGAAACACGTGGGGATGTGTGTCCTCACACCACCATATGGGGGGGCACCACCACTGCCAGAGGGGTCTTTAGGCCCAGTCTTCTCATTTTCTAACCCTTTTTTTTTTCTTTCTTCCTTTTTTCCCCACCAACTTGCAGGGTCCTCAAGGTTTCCAAGGTCCCCCTGGTGAACCCGGAGAGCCTGGTGCTTCTGTGAGTCCTGCCACCTCCTCCTTCCTCCAGCCTGATGTCCCATGGGGATGGGGACAAGGCTGCCTGTTCCCAGCCCTGGTTGTGACCACGCTGTCCCAATGCTGGGACATCTTGGCTGGGAACTGTGGGAATGGGGCTGGTGGAGCCTGGTGCTGCCCAGACTGGGTGGCAGGGTGACAAGGGACAGCCTGCCTTGTCACAGCATCCTCATCCCCGCCTTGCATCTCTCCTAGGGTCCCATGGGTCCCCGTGGTCCAGCCGGCCCCCCTGGCAAGAACGGAGATGACGTAAGTGACCTGTGGATGGGGTCTCCCCCACCAAGTCTGGGGCCTGGTGGCCCTGCCAGCCCCGCAGGTGAGCAGGAGCTGCCTGGCTTGAGGACATGCCACCAACCACTGTCCTTCTCCTTAGGGTGAAGCTGGAAAGCCTGGCCGTCCTGGAGAGCGTGGTCCCCCCGGCCCCCAGGTGAGATACTCCCCATCAGGGGACACAGGAGGGGACATCCTCACCGTGGCCTGTCCGCTGGCAAAGCAAGGATGTGACACCAGCTGCCTGGTCCCCTTGGGGACAGGGATAATAGGGTGTGGGGACAGTCCTCCCCCCCCCGAGCATCTCCATCACCACTTCTCCGTTTCTCCTAGGGTGCACGTGGTCTCCCAGGAACCGCCGGTCTCCCAGGCATGAAGGGTCACAGAGTGAGTCCCTCCTCCCATCCTGGCAAGGTTTAGGGGTCTGGGGACCCCAACATCTTTGAGGGTCCCCTCCTGACCCCCTCCATCTTCCCTTTCCTCCACCCCAGGGCTTCAGCGGTCTGGATGGTGCCAAGGGTGAGCCTGGTCCTGCTGGCCCCAAGGTGAGGAGCGGTGACAGTGTCACCTCTGTCCTGGTGGTAAACTCATCACTGCTCCTTCCCTCCCTCCGGAGCAGGTCCCTCAAAGTTGTCCTTTCTCCTAGGGAGAGCCTGGCAGCCCTGGGGAGAACGGTGCTCCTGGGCAGATGGTGAGTGATGGGGTCCCTGGGGACTGGCAGTGGGGACACCTGGCCTTGGCCAGCAAAAGGGGACAGGGAACAAGATGTGATGGGGAAACATCTCATCCTTAGGGATGCTTCCCCAGGGATGCCTCGGGGAACGGGATGGAAGGGGGTTAAACCTGGAAATGTCGCTGTGGGCAGGAGCAGGGGAGGATGGGGCGGGGGACACATGGATGGGACAAGGGTCTCAAAGGGGAAAGTGGCTCTCTTGGTGACAAAAACATGTCCTCTCCTCTCCCCAGGGTCCTCGTGGTCTTCCCGGCGAGAGAGGCCGTCCCGGTCCATCTGGCCCCGCTGTGAGTATCTGGTTTGGGGCAGGGCTGAGCATCCCCTGCCCTGAGGGTACGGGGTGGGGGGGGGAGCTGGGGGGTCACCTCTCCCACAAGTGGGCATCACTAACGGGTGCCTCCTCTCCCTCAGGGTGCTCGCGGTAACGACGGTGCTCCTGGTGCTGCTGGTCCTCCCGTAAGTAACCCCCAACCCATCCCCACCTCCACCAACACCCGGCATCAGCTCCAGCTTCTCCAGAGGGAGATCCCATCCTAGATCCACCGTAGCTGGAAAATCCTGAGCTCTGCTGCCCTGAAAACTCCTCAGCACCAGATATGCGAGGTGGGATCTCTCCTCTGACACATGTCCTCTCTCCCTTCTAGGGTCCCACCGGTCCTGCTGGTCCCCCCGGCTTCCCTGGTGCTGCTGGTGCTAAGGTAGGACCTGCTTGACCATCTCCTCCCAGGTGGCATCTCCTGGGCTGGGAGTAACTGGTGGAAACTGGGAGCGTGGAGTGGGGGAGAAGGTCTGAGCGTCGAATGGGTTCCCTCACGTGGCCCAAAAATGAGAAAGCCCAAAGTGCCATGGGCTTGCTGCTGCCTTGGACAGTGGGGCAGGCAGGGATGTCCCCAGCCAAGTCCCATGGACATGTTTCCTGGCTTTATCTCCATGGGAAAGGAGCTGCAGGTGGAAGGGGAAATCAGGGGTTTCAGGGCAGCCCTTGTGCTCATGGCTCTTCCTCCCTCCTCTTCCTCCCCAGGGTGAAACCGGTCCTCAGGGAGCTCGTGGCAGCGAAGGTCCCCAAGGTGCCCGTGGTGAGCCCGGTCCCCCCGGCCCTGCTGGCGCTGCTGGTCCTGCTGTAAGTGGCATCTGATGGCTCCGTGTCCTTTGGCCTTGTGTCCTGCCAGCCCCAGTGTAACCCTCCTCCTCCTCCTCCTCTTTCTCTCCACAGGGCAACCCCGGTGCTGATGGTCAACCTGGTGCCAAGGGTGCAACTGTGAGTGTCCCTCTCCCCGCACCTGTCTCTGGGATGAGAGTCCATGCTGCTTCCTCACCACCTCCTCTGCCTCCTCTAGGGTGCTCCTGGCATTGCTGGCGCTCCTGGCTTCCCCGGTGCCCGCGGTCCCTCCGGACCCCAGGGTCCCAGCGGTGCCCCCGGTCCCAAGGGTAACACTGTAAGTATCCCTAGGTGCCTCCATCCACCTTCTCCTGGGGTTTGATCCCTTCTTCTGCTCCAGAAAAGTGCTGTCCCACCTGGAGATGTCTCCTCTGGCATCTCTCCTGCAGGCACAGGATGGTGCTGGGGGCTGGTGGGTGCTGAGCACCCCCCCCACCCTGCAGGGGGGGCAGGAAGGATGAGTCTCAGAGCTCCTTTTTCTCATCAATCTGGTGTTAAATGGCTTTTCCCTCTTCTCTCCTTCCACCTCCAGGGTGAACCCGGTGCTCCAGGCAACAAGGGAGACACTGGTGCCAAAGGCGAACCCGTAAGTGACCCCCCCCATGTCTCTCTGAGGGCTCAGCCCCTCCTGGCTCCCATGGGTATTCCCGTGGGTGCTCATCCCTCTGCCTCCTTCCCCAGGGTCCCGCTGGTGTCCAAGGTCCCCCCGGCCCAGCTGGTGAGGAAGGCAAGAGAGGAGCTCGTGGTGAACCCGGCCCTGCTGGGCTTCCCGGCCCCGCTGGCGAACGTGTGAGTAGCATCAGTCCCTGTCCCATCCCCGCCATGTCCCTGTCCCCATCCCTGTCCTCCTCCCGCCTCCCGACATCCAGGAGCTGAGCCTCATGGGTGCTCGGGGACAGGTACCCACTGTGGTGACATGCCCAGCCCCTTCCCTCCACCGAGGTCTCCAGTGGAGCATCTCAGCAGGGACACCAGGCTACTCCCGCTGGTGGCTGGGTCCCCCATCCTCTCATCCCTCCCCTGCACCCCCAAGCTCCCCGAGGTCACCCCGTGTCTCCACACTGACCCCTCTCCTGTCCCTCGCAGGGTGCTCCTGGCAGCCGTGGCTTCCCTGGCGCTGATGGCATCGCTGGTCCCAAGGTAGGTGCCCAGGTCTCCCTCCACCCTGTCTGGGACAGAAAGCCATGTCCTCAACGTGGCAGTGGGGACACCGTGCCTTTGTCACCCATCCCCACGCGGTGGCGAGACCGGGTCTGTGCCACTGCCACCTCTCCCGGATGATGTCCTGCAGGTGGAGTAACCTCTGTCCCCTCTCCCCCCCTCCTCCCCTCCCCAGGGTCCCCCCGGTGAGCGCGGCTCCCCCGGCGCTGTTGGTCCCAAAGGATCTCCTGGTGAAGCTGGACGCCCTGGGGAACCCGGTCTCCCCGGTGCCAAGGTGAGCACGGCTGGAGGGGGGTGGGCACGGTGGCAGGGTGGCTACCAGGAGCAGCGAGCCACGTCGGCACTGGTGGCCCTGCTCCAGGGATGGATGCTAGCTGGTGTGCTCTCCACGCCGGCGGAGAACCAGGATGCTCACCTTCTCTGGAGCATCTCCTGAGTTCCTGACCCACCTCCCATTCCCTTGCAGGGTCTGACTGGAAGCCCTGGAAGCCCCGGTCCCGACGGCAAGACTGGCCCCCCTGTAAGTTGGACACACCGATACCCTGCTCCTCCCCTGGTCTGCCATGGGCTCTGCTAATGGGGTGCTTGCTTCCCACCCCCATAATAGGGTCCCGCTGGTCAAGATGGTCGCCCCGGACCCCCCGGCCCCCCCGGAGCCAGAGGTCAAGCTGGCGTGATGGGTTTCCCTGGTCCCAAAGGTGCTGCGGTGAGTGTGAAGGGGAGCTGCCTCCCCTGGGGGGCTGCTGGAGGTGATGCCTGCTGGGTGCAGAAGTCCTGGTCCATGGGGGATTCCCACCCGCCAGTCACTGTCACCACCCGGGATGGTGGCTGAGGGTGGGCACGTGGCTCCTGTGGAGCAGGAACCCAAGGAGGGGTGGCTCAAGGGATGTGTCCCCCCCCTGGGGATGGCTGTGTTGGTGCATCCTCCAGCCCATCAGAGGCTGCAGGCTCTTGGGGGGACGGGGGGGGGGACATGACGAGGCTCGTTCCCGTGGGTGTCATGGTGCCACCATGGGTCTCTCATCCTGCTCTTCTGCTTCCAGGGTGAGCCTGGCAAACCTGGCGAGAGAGGTGCTCCTGGTCCCCCCGGCGCTGTCGTAAGTACTTGCCAGAGCCTGGTGGCTTGGCAGGGAACGTCCCCCTGGCGTGGGGCTGGGTTGGGGACGTGGGACAGCCAAGCTGGGGCTGGGGAAGACTCCAAGGAGGAGGATGGCAGCGGGTTGAGGTGGCCGGACTCCAGCCCGGTGGCTGCCAGCAGCTTTGGAGCGGGGACAGCGGGGAGGTGACGTGGCTGCGGGCAGCTCACCGCGGCTTCTCCCATCCTTCCAAGGATGCTACGGCCGTATCCAGCCCCATTTTTGGGGGGGGGGATGCAGAGTCCCGGGGGGTCACCACTGGGCTGTGGGTCTGGGGCTGTGCTCTGAGCACCCTCTTCTCCCTCTTCCACAGGGTGCTGCTGGCAAAGATGGTGAAGCTGGTGCCCAAGGTCCCCCCGGCCCTACCGTGAGTACCAACACACCCTTGGCCACCCATAGCCACACTTGGCCACCAGAGAAGGGGCTTGGGAGCCCACTGTCCCCCCCTCACACTTGTCCCATCTCCCCCAGGGTCCCGCTGGAGAAAGAGGTGAACAAGGTCCTGCTGGTGCTCCTGGTTTCCAGGTGAGGGATGTCCCCTTCCCTTGCGAGGGGACAAACCACCCAAGGTGGGGGGTGATGCTGCCCCTTTCCTTGTCCCCTTTGGTCACCCATTTCCATGTTGTCTCATCGCTCCTTTTCTTCCTTCCCAGGGTCTGCCAGGCCCCGCTGGCCCCCCCGGAGAGGCTGGCAAGCCTGGTGAGCAGGTGAGTGTGGGCAAGCATGGCTGTGGTGTGGCACTGTCCCTGTCCCCTCTGTGTCACCGCTCTCCCAGCCGGGGCTGGGGGCTGCCCCTCAGTGCACCCCGAGGGGACAGGCTCCACATAACCCCCCCCTGGAAGCAGGGGGGACCCCAGCCCTGCCCTGTCCCCCGAGGACTGTGGGACTCCTTCCCTCTCCAAGGGCATCCCGGGGACCCCCCCGCTGCCCATCCCTAAGGCCACCCCTTCCCGCCCTGACTCCATACCCTCTCCCTCCTGCACAGGGTGTCCCCGGAGATGCTGGTGCCCCCGGACCCGCCGGTGCCAGGGTAAGTTGAACCCCCCTCATTCCCCAGCTGGCTCTTGGCACCCCCCCGGTGCCCCACGCCCCCCTGACGGCCTGGGTCCCCCTCCTGCCTCCCCTCTGCAGGGCGAGAGAGGTTTCCCCGGTGAACGCGGCGTCCAAGGTCCCCCCGGTCCCCAAGGTCCTCGTGGTGCTAACGGTGCTCCCGGTAACGATGGTGCTAAGGTAGGTGGGAGGTCTGGGCTCCACGTGGGGTTGGGGACATCTCGGTGGTGGGTGACCATCCCTGGATGGTGGCTCTTGGGGTGCAGATGTAAAAGGTGGGGGGGTGGGGGGAGATTTGGCTTCACCTCCTTTTTCTGGGGCTGGTTCTGACGCCGGGAAGGAGGTTGATGTTCTCGCTAACACCCATTTTCCATCTCTTTTACCCCAGGGTGATGCTGGTGCTCCCGGTGCCCCCGGGAACCAAGGCCCCCCCGGTCTGCAGGGTATGCCCGGAGAGCGTGGTGCTGCTGGCCTGCCAGGCGCCAAGGGTGACAGAGTACGTGTCCCCCCCAAATCCTGATGTCCCCCACCTTGGTCCTCTGCTCCCAGCCATCCTTGTGCCCCCTCCGTTGTCCCCTCGGGGCTGGATGTGCTTCCCTAAGACAAGGCTGATGGGAAGCAGCCCCCATGGGAGAGGATGCTCAGTGTCACCTCTGTCCCCAGCCGAGGGTGGCCCTTGGGGACAGTCCCTTGGTGCCAGCCAGGAGCTGAGCCCCTCTCTTCCCCCGGAGCCTGGGAGGAGGAGGATGATCCCAGCCTCTCCCAGGGATGGGGAAGAGTCAGGGGTCTCCGTGCTGCTGTGCAAAGGGGAGGGGAAAGTGGGGGGGTCACACCCCCCCGGAGGGGACCTCCGCAGGTAACCAACCATCATCTTCCTCTCCCAGGGCGACCCTGGTCCCAAAGGTGCTGATGGCGCTCCTGGCAAAGACGGTCTCCGAGGTCTGACTGGCCCCATCGGCCCCCCCGGCCCTGCTGGTGCTCCCGGTGACAAGGTAGGGCCACCTCCCGGCCAGACCCTGCACCGGTGACAGATGTGTCACCACTGCCACCTCCTCGCCACAGCCCTCACCTCTTTTGTTTTTGGTTTTCCTCCCCTTTTCCAGGGTGAAGCTGGTCCCCCCGGTCCTGCTGGTCCCACCGGTGCCCGTGGTGCTCCTGTAAGTGTCCCCCCAACCCTGGCTTGATGGCCCTTCCTTGGGTTGCCATCATTTGGTGGCCACAGGTGGCTGTCCCCTACCTGGGGTGACACCGTTCTCCCCATCTCTCCTAGGGTGACCGCGGTGAGCCCGGCCCTCCCGGTCCTGCTGGATTTGCTGGCCCCCCTGTAAGTGTGATGGCCTCGCTCCTCCCTCCTCCGGGGGACTGATCCTGCCCTGCTGGGGGGATGCTGAGCCCCCCCCCTCCCCGATCCCATCTCATCCCACTCCGCTCTCCCACAGGGTGCCGATGGCCAGCCTGGTGCTAAAGGTGAAACTGGTGATGCTGGAGCCAAGGGTGATGCCGGTCCCCCCGGCCCTGCCGGCCCCACTGGTGCTCCTGGCCCCGCCGTAAGTTGCCCCCCCACTCCACCCCACTTACCCCCCCCAAATCCCTTTGGGGTCCAGCCCCACGGCACAGCTCACCCCTTCCTTCCTCCTCTTCCTCCTCCACAGGGTGCTGTTGGTGCTCCTGGTCCCAAAGGTGCTCGTGGTAGTGCTGGACCCCCTGTAAGTACCAGTCTCACGGTGGGGAGGGGGGTTTGGGGATCCCAGGGGACCCCCCCAGGCATAAACCACCCCCGAGGTGGCTTAACCCCTGCTGTGTCTTGCTCTGTCCCCCAACACCATGGGGCAGAGGGGAGCTGGGGGCACTTCCAGCCCTGCACCCCTAAAACCAGCTGAGGGGATGGCATCGGGGTGGCTTCATCCCACGGAGGGGATGGAGCAGAGGGGAAAAGCAGGGAGGGGGGGGGGGTTGGTTGCCTTGTTCCCCCACCCAGATCAACCCCATCTCCCTCCTGGGTGGATGCTTTCCTCCTGGCCACTGGCCCCGGGGCTCCCTGTGGTGGCCCCCAGCCAGGGGACTGTCCCCTGGACCTGCTCCACAGCGGGGGCAGGCAATGCCTGGATCCAGCCCGTGGTGACTCCAGCTTTTCTCCCTTCCAGGGTGCTACTGGTTTCCCTGGTGCTGCTGGAAGAGTTGGTCCCCCCGGCCCCTCTGTGAGTACCCCCCGGTGGGGCAAGAGATGTGGGGGGGGGTCGCAGTGGGGGGGTGGGAGGGTGTTGGACTGTGACTCCGGGTGATGGGGGGGGGATGCGGGATGGGAGGTGCTGGGCACCCATCCAGGCTGCTCCACGTGGCCACCCTGTCCCAGTTGGCACTGGGACACCCCTGGCCGCCCTTCAGCTGGCAGCTGGGGGGGTCCCGGGCTGCTGCCTGACGGCGTGGCCTCCCCCCGCACCCCGGGACACATTGGCCTCCCCGGCCCCCCCGGTCCCAGCGGGAAGGAAGGTGGCAAAGGACCCCGTGGTGAAACTGGCCCCGCTGGTCGCCCCGGTGAGCCCGGCCCTGCTGGTCCCCCCGGCCCCCCCGGCGAGAAGGGTTCTCCTGGTGCTGACGGTCCCATCGTAAGTCACCCCCACCCCGAGTCGGACCCCCTCCATGGAGCTGGGGATGCTGGGCACCATCGTGCTCCCCCTCAAGCCCAGCATCCCTCGGCCGTTCCCTCCTCCATGAGGATGCTGGCCCCCCCCGCCGCTGCCACCACCCTGAGGTGCTGTTTGTCCCCCCCCCAACAGGGTGCTCCCGGTACCCCCGGACCCCAAGGTATTGCTGGCCAGCGCGGTGTCGTCGGTCTCCCCGGACAGAGAGGAGAGAGAGGTTTCCCCGGCCTGCCCGGCCCCTCTGTGAGTATCCAGGGGGATGTGAGATGATGCTGGGACCCCCCCCAGGGTCCCACTCACCCGTGTGGACCTGGGCGAGGAGGATGCTCATCGGTCTCTGACGCCCCCCCTGCCCCATCCCCTCTTCTTCACAGGGTGAACCTGGCAAACAAGGTCCCTCCGGTTCCCCTGGTGAGCGCGGTCCTCCCGGCCCCATGGGCCCCCCTGGCTTGGCTGGACCCCCCGGTGAAGCTGGACGTGAGGTGAGAAGCTGTGGGCAACCATGGGTGTTGAGGGCGGGGGGCACGGACCCCCGCACGTCAGCCTTGGGTTTGCTGCGCTGAGGACTTGCCATCTCGTGGCACCCATGGACACTGCCATAGTCGGTGCACGACGGGGCTGGTGGTGGGCTGAGGGGGGGGGTGGTGTCCTCCAGGCCCTCGTTAGCCCCCGCCTGCCCTAACGAGGGGGTCTTTGCTCTTCCCTAGGGTTCTCCTGGTGCTGAAGGTGCCCCTGGTCGTGATGGTGCTGCTGGTCCCAAGGTGAGTGGGGTGGGGAGGGGGGCACGG
>JAOXNH010000011.1:6632212-6656028 GCA_028566575.1 Bartramia longicauda | reverse complement strand
CACCCCAAGGTTTTAAAGAAGTGGCTACGATTCATCAGGTGCGTTTTGAAAAAACATGATGGGAGTTGCCAGGACCCAAGCACTTTGGAAAAACCTGGTCCCACCTTGAAAAACCAGCTCCCATCTCTTGAAAAGCTGGTCCACACAAAGCAACGATGGCTTCTCCCCTTGCAAGGCGCTCCGTGGCGAAGCAGACTGTCTGTCCCCCCTGCACCTTCCTGCCAGAATTAAGCCTTCAAAGATGATCTAAATAAAAAAAAAAGGTAATTTCTAGGCTGACAGATAAGGAGCGTGAAAATGCCACAGGGAATGATTGGCATATGCTCCAGTGGAGACACCAGGCGAGGTGAGCTTTAATTACAGGCTGGCCTGGTGGCAGTACCTGTCAGATGACTCACTTCCATCGCATCCCGCGAGGTTTCTCCTCTTCTCTCTCCCCTTGCACCTCTCTCCGCTGGGCTCTTTCATCAGATGCTGGCTCGCTGGCTTCCTTACAAGCCTTGAGGCATTGAGTCACCTGTCATCAGGCAGGAACCTGGCAAAGAGCACCTCGTGGTCCACCTGACACCAGTGTCATGCAACCATCCAGCTCCGCCGGTGGAAGAGTCCCTGCTGGGGGACAACTGAGGAAACAGAGAGTCATGGAGAGGAAAAAAAAAATCAGAGAGGAAGGAGCATGCAATCTTTGCCAAAGCAACTAGAGGGGTTTCTTGCCTGAAATAATTCAACCCACAGATTACAAGGGGGCAGAACGTACCTGGGATAGGTGGGAAACCTCCAAGAAGCATCCTCATGTTCATGACATCCTCCTCACGTTCATGGCATCCTCCTCCTCCTCCTATTTCTGTGTGACGAGTAAAGCACAGCAAACCACTGGGGTTTAGTGTTGGTGCAAGATCCAGCAGGATACCTCATCTTATTGCTACCTTCGCTGCTTCAGGGGTGGCTTTTTCACTCAAACTCTTCTTATTACAGCTATTGCAGTCCAAAGTGGCACTTTGGGAAGGAAGAGAAGGTCCTATCTATCAATCACATAGAAACAGAAGCAATGTATGGTTTGCAACTCTTATTTCAGAAGGAAGACAATCCGTTGATGGAGGCAAATACAAGCCTGTATTGGAAGAATAACCCAAAGCAGCATAGGAAATGGAAACTGGAATAAAACGCAGCAGGGAAAGATGGTGCCAGAGTCATCAAAAATCTCTTTATCAAAGTCACCAACCCCAGGGAAAGGAAACACAGGCTCATCTGGGTGGCAGCGAGCACAGGAATTAGTGCTGTATGGCTCCAAGATGGGGATTAGCACAGGGCACTTCCACGGGCATGGAAGTGCCAAGAGTGAGACAATGGTGAGTGGTGGGGAAAGAGTGGTCTCAAGTGGAAGAGGATTTGCTGATGGTCTTCAGGAGCTTGAGAGAAACGCTCTCTGAGATTGTCATTAATTGCACTGGGGGAGATGAAGATGCAATCTGCTGATGGCACCACGATGTGCCCTGGGAAGAGCTCACCGTTGCCATCAGAGATGGTAGGTCAGACCAGGACAGGTAGAAAGAAGGACCATGGAGACCTGATTGCACCAGACCAGGGAGGAACAGTGGGGTTTTCCGACAGGAACAAGATAAAAGCTGGAAGAGGATGCGTTACAAGGCAGGTCAAAGCTTCAAAGAGTGAAGATGCTCAAAGAGGGAATTATTTAACATAACGAGAAGAGGTAGGAGGTTAAGCCAAGGGAGGGTGCAAGTCAGAGGCTTCTCTGTTGTGGAAGTTTCTGAAAAGAAATGGAGAAATTCTCCATTGCCCAAGAGACTTTCATGGGAGACTGAAAAGGACACAAAGGGCTGTTGAGGAAAGAATGGCCCAAACGTAGGATAGAAAGAGATCTTTTTTTCCTTTCAACACATTTTCTCATTTTTCTTTTTATTCCACGTCACATAATACTCTTACTTATAAAAGATCCACCTAAATTAAACATTTCAAGGTTATTGAGTAAAGGCCACTTTCATGGAACCAAACAATTCTCTTTTCTGCACTTTTGTTTTACAAAAAAATATTCTAGACCTTTGCTTTACTTTTATCTAGGAATGTTATTTGGACAGCAAATCCATTTCCCACTGAGGTCCTCTCCAAGACAGAGTTGTCCTAGATGCTACACACACCCCCCAAGGGAATTTTCCACCTTCAGAAAAGGATTTTATCCATTTTTATATTTTTTTAAGAGCAGTTCTAGGTGGGTCTGGTCCAGAACAGTGATAAACTGGGAATACAATGATTTCCAGTCCAGCCAGTGTCCCAAATCAAGACAAGAGATTTTTCTACTTTGTTTTTTTTTACTGTTCTAGCTCAGAGAGGTTTTTTTCTTGTCAGGTTGAACCATGGTCCTACTGAAGCTGGTGGGATTTTTGCCATGGACCTCAACAGCACTACTTGGGCCAGTTATTTTCTCTTTTGGTTTCTTCTGAAGGGTCAAGAGTCAATGGGAAACAGATCTCCTTGGCACACAGCAAGCAGGAAAAAATTAGAAGCACATGTTTCCCACTCCCAGAGAGGTACACATGGTCCTGATCCTTTTGAGGAGTTCACTGGAAGGATTGGAGGAGATTAAATGAAGGAACGTGAAATTCCTTCAAGTCTGACCCTCCTTCACATGCTCCCATTGCCATCCTCAACCTCCCTTTCCATCCATGCTTCCCTGTCCTGTCCCAGGATCAAAACTTAAAGGTAGCTCAGCTCCAACTCATGTCCTCAAGTTGACCAGATCTTCTGGATAGCTCAGTTTTCATGTGGATCCCAGCACTTTGGAAGAAGCTGGTGTTCCCCCTCCAGAGCTGGGTTTGCAGGCTCCAAAGGGGGACCCAAACCCTGGAAAGCTTCTGCTTGGTTGTGAGCCCTAACTATCAGCACTGGCAATTGCCCCCTAATGCATCTCTTACACTGCCCCAGTGAATACTGGTTTGTGTGATGCTTTTAGATCCCTTGCTATGGAAAAAAACCAGCTGTGCAAGCCCATGCACTGGAAAACCTGTAGTTTATTAAATGCTTAATAATCCCCTCCCTACCAGAGCTGACAGCAAAACATCTACTGGTTCTAGTAGAAGAACCAAGGCCAAAGCATTGGATCTAAATTGAGACTAATTAATGTCTCCCCAGTGGTTGCCTTGTCCAAGGCTAGGGAGACCCTGTGTGGAGACACGGGGCAGCACAAGCTCTGCAAGTCCACATGGGAGGAGGAGAACCAGGAGACTCACCTGGGCTCAACAGCCTGGTGGAGGACACCTTGTGTGTCCAGCAGAGCTGAGCCAAGCTGGCTGCAATCTTTGGTTCAAAACTGAAAAAAAAAGTGGAAAAAAAATAATTAAAATTATTCTGGCTGAAATTTCTGCTTGAAAAATATTGTAAAACCAGAATTCCAATCACTCGACTTCGACTCTTTTTTTCCTATTTCAATTTTATCATTAAAATGGTGGCAAAGATGGGAAACAGAGGAGAGCAGGAACAGCAGAGAGACATCGACTGCCAGTCATAAAATATTCAGCTTCAATTTTAAAAAAAAATTGGGAATATATATATTTTAAACAAGTAAAATACTTTTTTTTTGGATGGAAAATAGTAATTTTCAATAGGCACAGTTAGTTTTGGGCGTGAGGAACATATCAAAAACAGGCAACAAAGAAAAGATTCTTAAACCAAATCTTTCTCCTCTCCACTCTAAAGACTAACTTTTTTTGGGGGGGTGGAGGAAGCAGGAGATTCTCACACAAAATCAAGATTCCCACGATGCCCAGAACAAGAGGACTTTCAGCAAAGACACCAAACGCTGCCAGGATCTCAGCAGCCCAGCGAGAAGCAAAACCACAGAGAATTAGAACAAACTTTGGTGTCATTTATCGTTGCAGCCCTGGAGCGACGACTACGGGATGCCCTGGAAGGCAAATGCTTTAAAGGCAATACTTTTCAAAGGCGTTAGGCTTTTCGTGCTGTCTCCTGCCTTGTCCCTTCAGAAGAAGCTGCATAAACGATTAAACCAGATTCCTGGAAAGGTGAGTCAGGCTCACAGGACTGAAGATGAATGTTATGGGGGAAGCACCATCATTTATTAGTTTTTTTTCTCTCCTTTCATGCCTCCTCACCAATGAGCTCCCACGTTGTTTGGCCAACGAAGAACACAACACAAGGGAAGGAGAAGCCGGCAGTAGCGGCAGGCGATGGGTCAGTGCTCTGGCATCTCCTCACAGATTGCCTTTAGGAATGTTTTAGGCCAACACAGTGACACAGATCTCAAAGTACCTGACCTATTTCCCCTTGGGCCCATCGTCAGAATGGCCTTGAGGACCAATGAAGGTGTTTAACCTGAATAGCTTCGGCAATACCCACGAAACACCTGATCTTAAGTGGGTCGCATCTTCAGCGGAAACGTGGAATGGGTCCATATCAGGACCTTCCACCCAGTTGCCCCAATACCAACGTGAAGTGTGGATTTATTTGCCATTGCAATAAACAAAATCCACCTGAGAAACCAAGAGACAGCCAAAGAAGTCACCTCATGCCCAGCAAAGCTCCTGTCCTGCACGAGGGGAAGGCAGCAATTCCCCAAACCAGTCCAACCTTTGGCTGTGTTCCCAGGAGGGGGGCCCGAAGCTCAAACCTAACTCATTGAGATGGGAGAGAGAGACACACAAAAAAAAGAGGAAAAGCAGGCAAGTGAAAAAAGTGAAAAATGTAGTATTTTGCATTCCCACCCATGCTGCTGACATGGTAATTCCCTGCTGCAACCAGCACAGCGACTCAAAGACCTTTGAAGTCCACTGGTCCTCAGCAGCCAAAAGTGGCAACTTTGCTCTGCTCCCCTTCCCCCCGCAAAGAGATTTGGTTGAATATGGCAAGAATCAGAGGTGAGCTAAAGGAATGCAGTTTTCATGCCTGATCACCTCTTGTAGCATCTTTAGAAGCTGTGATTTTCCTCTACAGCCATCAGGAGTAGGAGCCTCTAACAAAAGCTGAGATTTTGATGTGTTTACCCAATTCCAAGAACTAGAACTTTTTGTTTTTCCTTTTTTAAAAAAAAAAAAAAGAAAAAGAAACCAAACCCAAGTAGAAGGCAGAACAAATGTGATGAGACAGATCTAAAATCATGAAAGTTCGCAAGGCTGGTGTTGAAAGAGGAGCCCTTTGTATGTTAATGATCTTTCTCCTCCTGTGCCCAACCGCTAAAGGGCGATTCAAGCGCTCCCTGTGCTGAGAAGATGGGAAATTAAACATGTCCAAGGACAGCCACATTTTCTGGCACGTTGTTAAAACCTGCCCCACCCCAGGAGGCTACCACGAGGGAGCTGCACTGCTCCGAGCCTTCTTCCACTCCCCACTTCCAAAAAACAGAGGAAACAGCTATTTTGCAGCTATTTCTAGACGCCCACGACCCGAGAAGGGCTCCGAGATGCTTAGGGAGGGAAGGGCTTGGGTTGCACACAGATTGGGTGCAATAAGAAGGACCCCAAAGCAGTGTCACACGTGGAGACTGAAGTTGTGGTGTGTCACTTGTCCTGGGTATCTCCTGCCTTTCACGGATAAGACAGAGGCTACAGACACACCCCGATCCCATCCTGGTAAATCCTCATGATTCCGAGTTAGTGGTTTTGCTCAAAAGCACCAGGGCAGCAAAGCCCAGAGCATTTTGCTCCTGGTTAAAAAAAAAAAAAGCCCACCCAAAACCAAGGTGATGTCTTTGCTCCCCACTACCCTGATGATCCCATGCTCTTGGAGATGGGGATATATTCAGCCACAAGGTCTTCCTTCACATCCATGCAGCTTCCAAGACAAGGGTCACCCTTGTGGTGAGGTCACCTGGTGGTGCTCCTCGCTGGCAGATCACCTACTTCTTCCTCTGCCCCTGTGGGTTTTGGTGTCAAAGCAAGACCGGGCTCCCTCCACAACACATGAGCAACCTGCCTCCAGGAGGGCCGGGAAGCCAGAGACCTGCGTGTTATTGCCAGCTCCTCCACATTGTGCAAGCTTGTGCAAGACACTTCTTATTCCTCGGTTTCCTCTCCTGCAGCGAAGGCGGACGCGTGGGGCTCCTTCCCCTGCTCCACACCGTTGGTGGCACCTCAAGAGGCCATAACTCATCGGAGCTTTTGAAGGCAAGTCTGGCTCCGCTCTACCCAGGCTGCCATCATCTCCAGTGAGTTCTTCCTGCTCTTGCTCCGGTGCCAGTGAAATCATAACCGGTCCCTCCGATAAAATAACCTGGGCTCCACACCCAGGGGAGTCACAGCGAGGCAGTGCCGTGTAAGCAGTGGTTGGCACCTTAACGTGGGCTCCTGAGACACCACCAGCGCGTTCCTTCCCTTTGCCCACTGCCATCGGCGCAGGAGCCGGCAGAAACTCCAGCTCCAAACCTGCTTTTAATTTGCACGGCAGGCCCGGGAACGAACCCCTTTCCTCTGGGCTTGTTTGTCGGAGCCCGTTGGGTTCGTCGGGTGGTTTCTTCCCCACCTCTGTAATTTTAGCGGGGACCAAAACAGGCAAAATGAGACTCCGGGCTTTTCAAACCACAAGCCCTACAGTAAATAGGGTTAAAGGCATTTCCAGGCATGTCTATCAATTTTCTGGTGACTGTTTCATCCTAGATTATTTTTTTTTTTAATTTTTTTATTTTTTTTTTCTGTCAGACAAGCTCTCTGCCCAGCTTCAAACACACAAATAGGTCCCCCTGCAAATTTTTTTTCCACGGGCTTTCAGCATCAGCTTTTGCACACTCTTAAAGTGCTCCGTGGGGCTGGGAGTTGGAAAGAGAAACGATACAAGGGAGCTGATTTTGAAATAAGTGACTCCGAGTCGCGTTTTTACAATGTTGGATTATTATAAAGAAGAAAGTAACACCCCGGGACTGATCCTTTGGGATGTTTCACAGGCATTATTGGGGCAGCGAAGCATCATCCAAGCTTCTTTCAGTCTTGGCAGTATAATTTTGGCTTATTTGATGGTAGAGAGCAAAACTCCTTCCCCCTAAAGTCAAGCTATTTGCAGAAGCCACATCTGTTGAGTGCCACGGCCATACAGAAGACCAGAGGCAAAGCTGGAAATAAAACCCAGCAGCCCTGAGCCCTCGGGCTCTATCTTATCCATAGCATTTTAGCTTTCTAAATGTTTACGTTAAATAAACTCTTTCTGGAATTATTCAACATCATAATTATTGGTAGATAATTACCCGTAACATTATACAAGCAATAATAATCACAGATACAAAAATCATTTCTAAATAACGTCGGGTCATGACACCACCCAAGGAAAAAGAAATCCTTTCCCAGTTTACAAAGCAGATGTTCTTTCGTCTGAGGCGGCCGCAGCCAAATCTTAATTACCTGCAGAACACGGGTGTCTCTGCGAAATATTCTGACAACACTGTGATGTTATCCACCAGCAGGGACCACGTGCATCCCCCCCTTCACACGAGGGATCCCCCAAAGACAGCAGCAAGAGAGGAGTGACCTTATGCCCACCAGGACAACAGAGGGTGAGTAGAGGCTCTGCTACAAGCCCCCTGATCTAAGTCTACCTTCATCTGAAACTTCTCAAACTCCTAAAAGAAAGGGATGTCCACTCATTTGGCTCACTTGACTCTTTGGTGTGAGGTCTCCTATGCCAAGGCCACCTCCTGAGAGACTTTAGCTGGTGACTTTCACCTTGCCCTCTGCAAACTCTGATCAGATTGAGCCTATCCTTAAGGCTGAGCACCACAGGACCTAAAATGAGTGAGAAAACCAGCACTGGAGCCTGTTCTCACTAAGCTGCCTGTGCTGAACCCATTTCCAAAGGCAGAAGGGGAAGAGAGGAATGAGTGACAGGCAAGAAGGGGAGAAATGAGCCTCTAATTAGATGCAAGACAAGTCTATACCACACAATCAGCCCCAAGCGAGCTCCAAGGAGGTTGATACAGCCACAGCCCACACATGGAGGCACCAGTTCCTCAGGCTCAAGGTCAAACACCCCTCTCCCAAAAGAAAGTGCAGAAATGAGGGGCCATGAGTGAATGCTGAATTGGGATGCTGAAAGCACCAGAGGACAATGGGGTGGCCGAGCAACTGGGCATGGTGGTTGAAGCTAGACTGGGGCACAGGACCACACCAAGGCAGCTCCCAGACCTGGGGGAACTTGAGATATTGGAAGAAAGCAACAGTGCATGGGGTGAGCCTGTGTCAAAGACAAGGCAGGTGAATAAAGAACCAGCTGAACCCTTTCCAGTGGGCCAATAAAACCTCCTAGAGCCAGTAAAACCTACTGGAAGAGCACAACCACCGATGCCCTAATTGTTCTTCCTGGCAGCCCAGGGTCCTTGTGAGGCTGCAGCCAGCGTTCAGCTCTGGGCAGCACAAGGAAGTGAGAGGAGAGGATGTCCAAGGTGACATTAAGGAGCTCTCGCTGACAGGAGAAGGCTGATGAGCCATGGTCATTCCTGCAGACGCCAGGTTTGTAGGTGGTCCGGAGCTGACCTCCCCTGGTATGAATAACCTGCTTGTTCTCGAGATAAAGAAATGGAGCAACATGAAAGAGCTCCTTGTGATTATCTGAGCGGGACAAAGACACCCTACGAAGCACAGTGGGAGCCACAGGCACTGGGACGCTCCCAGCAGCGGGTCCCAGCAGGGAGAGAAGATGCCATCCAACTGCTGTTGACAAGGACACAGCACCAAGGTGAGGGGACTGAAGAGAAACCCTGGCTGAGAACGAAGAGGAGGCTTTTTGCCATGAGGAATCACCGAGTCCTATTGACACAGAGGTTCAGGGCTTTCTGGGGAATCCTTTGATGCGAGTCAGTGACCCCTGGAGACCTGCTCGCCTGCGGTTCTGCTTGATTCAGCGTGATCTTTAATGAAGAAGTAGGATCCCCCGGGACAAGCCTTGGACTTGTAAACCAGGAGCAAGGACAGAGTAACCGGCTCTGGTGTTTCTTGCGACAGCAGATACAGCAGCTCCACACCACGGGTGACATTCAGCTGCTGCTCCCAGAAGGGTCAGCCAAAGAGTTGCCCATGATGGACCACTACCAGGTAAGCGATGCCAGAAGGCAGCAGGGCTGGGTTAGGAACCACTCAGCCTGAGCAAAACCCCTGCCTGAAGAGCCACAAGCCATGCAGAGAGCTTCTGTGGAGGAAACTCAGCTGCTCTCCCTCCATCCTCAGGACTAAACTCTCCATGGAGCTCCCAGGTCGCGAGGATAAACCCGAAACCCAAACTGCAGCAGCACAAGTCATCAGGCAGTTCTCAAACTGGTGTGTCAGCACCAAGCCAGCTAAAAAGGTGCTGCTGGTGAGAAGGCAGGCTTTGCTGCCCCGGTGGCATTGGCAGGGCCCGTGGCTGACATAGCGCTTCCAGCCAAGGGCAGAGCCTTCATCCCTGGCTGTGCCCGACAGATCGCGGTGCCCACGTGACGTCGAGCTGTGTCAGCAGAAGCGTGTTGCGGCGTGAGACGACATTGCCATGTCCTCCATGACATCACCCCCGGGGACCAGGGCTCCCGGCCGAGCCCACGGAGCAGGTCGTGCCGTAAGTTACGGGGATTACGCCATACCCACCAGAACTGGCCCACGCGGCCCCGAGCCAGGGTCACCCTGTCAAGCCCAGGGAGATCAGGGCAGCAGCAACAGGAGAGCTCTGCTCAAAGTCCTCCAAGAGCCAGCATCCTCCACCTCGAAGACTGGCTATTTCCTTGGGCAGTTAAATGTCTAGGACAAAGCTGACTTCACCAGTTCAATCGCAATTAACCCTTCCCATCCACACTCGGCTCAGTAGCTCACTCATTTAGTTCCTCCTTCGATCAAGAGGGGCTCTCTGGCTGTGGTGGTGCTTGTGTTAGAAGTAGCACTGGACAAGATAAAAGAAGGTAAATTCTCTCCAACAACCTTCCCATGGATTGGGAAGAAGCCTCCCCCAAGGGCTTTTTTTTATGGCCTTTTTTGTGCTGGTGGTAGGTTTGATTTTGGTTTTTTTTCCTTTTTCATTGCAATATACATCCTCGAAGATAAATGGGCTGATCACATGTTTGATGGCCACACTAGGAATGGAGGAAGCCTCATCCACAAGCTCACTAAAGCTGCATTTGAAAAAAATTGGGTTCTTTAAGATTTTTTTCCCATTGTGTTCTGAGCAAAGCAGTAGAGCTTGTGGGAAACAACCTTGGGACACCGCTCAAAAGGCAACGATTGACCAAAAGGTCAGAGATGCAGAAGAACTGATGCCCCATCTGAACTGAGACTCCACCACCCACGCCAGCCCCAAGGAAATAATTCTTGCTTGCACTGGGACCCCGTTCCTCTGGCAGCACACACTTGGGGGAGTCCAACAACTCTCATGCTGTTGGAGCAGAGGTAAGTTCCCCTGTCTCCAGAGGACTTTCCTGACATGTAGACATTGATCCTTGGGCAACGGAGGTCAGGAAAAGTCAGCAATGTGAGCACAGGGCTTGAAGCATTTGATTGCAAACCGGAGCAAGGAGTCATTCCCCAACAATTCCCACTCTCCTCAAGGCCAGTGACTACAGGAGCATGAAGTCACAGGCAGAAGGTGGGGGACATCATGGCAATATTCTGGCATTTGTCAGGAGCATACAGGCATCCCTTAGACCAGTGGTTTGCCTCAAGGAGCAGAGAAAACCCTGAAAAGGGCATTTTAGGATAAAGAACGAAGCTAAGACACGCTGTAGCATCTCCCCAGCAGAAACAAGCCCCCAAACCTATGGCTACAAATTCCCGAATAACATCACTTTGCTGCTACAGGCTGCAAAATACTCCATAAACACAAGCAGAAACAGCCTCACAGCCCGTGTGGAGACAAACCCATGTGTTACCTTCTCAGATGCTGAGAAGGTATCAACAGGCAGTGGAGAACAAGCCTATTTTGGGACACGACTTGTAAACTTGGAAGCGGGGAGAAGCAAGGAATAAGCAAGACCTTTTCCCTTCCCTTTAACAATCAGTGATGTGTATTTATCACCCTTTGGAAGGGCTGACATGGCCATGGTCTAGATGGGATTCTTCACCTCAGAGCACACCTGTGCATGAGAGAGCTTCAAAGACCAATCACAACTCTTTAGCTGTACTGCAAGGACTTAGATATCACAGTGATGGATACCTTTAGTAAATACACGAGGAGAACAAGTCGGAAATCAGGTGAAGATCTAGAACTCGGTTCTCCTAATACTCCAAATCTGCATGGGGAAGAACTGAGCAGGACACCTGCCCTGCTTCATGGAGGGGAGAGACCTGGGAGGTTTATCTTTCCACATACTTAAGCACATAGAAGCTACATGACATGTAAAAACATCCAATGGGACACTGAAACCAGTAGATTCTCCGGGCCCCAGCTGAGGACTTGACCTGGTAGGATATTGGGTAGGACTTTGCATGAAAGGAAGACAGACAAAAACCTGGTTTAGAGATGGAGAACTCAAGCTTATGGGCAGCAGAAGGAGCTCAGAAAGTCACAACACCCTTCAGACCCTGGCATTAAAGCAGGTTTCATCCCCAGTGTCTGGAGCTGCTCCAGCCCCAGCTTTGCCCATCAACAGGTCTCCTCTGGGGCTGCGTGGGTACCTGGGGGCCAGTGGGATGTTGCCATCACAAGAAAGGTGGAACTGAATCTTGGGCGACTAAGCTCGGGAAACATTTACCTGGTCAGACTTTCCAAAACTCCCGGGTGGAAGGTAGGCACTGGGTTTGCCTGCTTTATGGTCAACTAATGCTATTAAAGCAGAGTACTCCTACGTTAACCAACTTTGTTTGGACTCCAAGCCTTCCAGGGGGACCTCAGCAGAACAATCAACACCAAACCCAAACCCCAAGAGTTACATTAAAAATAAATTAACAGCTTCATGCTTTAGCACGCTACAGCTTTCCAGGACAAAACCAGCACAGGGACCCTTTCCCCTAAATGTAAATCTCCAGTTGGGAAACATCCTCTAGAGCCAGTAAACAGAGGAAGGAGGACTGGATCCCTGCTTATCATTGGCTTTCCATTAAAGATGCCCCATCCAACAGCTGCTCCTCTACCCAGCCCAGGGCAAACACGAGATACCACAGCCTCCACCGCCTGGATATTGTTACAGCCAGAAAGAAAGAAGGCAGGCAAAGGGTTAAGGAACAGATCAGTGCCTGTCATCAACAGCCCTGGATGCGCCCCAAGTCTCCGGTGTTGGTACCTGGGCGCCTACCTCTGTCTCTGGGGTGGAGTCCTTCTAACCACAGGGCAGCCTCGCCTGCATTCCTGCTCCCTGAGTGACAGCTCGGGAGAAGCTCACTCCAGCCTAAGCCTTGGCAGGAGAAAAGATGCCTCCTGCAGGGCCAAGTCAGACTCGCCCTGGAAATCTCCTTACTTAGTAGAAACAGGTTGAGGAGCCAGGAGCCAAGGGCTTGGCACCGGCGGGTGTTTTGCTGGAGATGTTGAGGAGCGCGTTGAAATTGCCAGCTTGCATCTCTTTAGATGTCTGAGCAATATCCTAGCGCAGAATTAGGCAGGTAATAAGGGCTTTGAAAGCAGGAACAACCACAGCTGGATTAAGATAGAGGCAACTCTAGGCCTTTTGCTCAGTTCCCTGGCTCGCAGAGACTCGGGATGACATCAGTCTTCGCTTTCGCTTAGTAAAAGCCTTTTTGGCACCGTTTGCAAAGAGAAGCTGGAAGGAGAACTGTGCCTCAGCCGCTGCTCCAGTGACACTCACTCAAGTTCAAAGAAGGGTCCGGCAGAGGGAAGACTGGCAGTTGGGATTGCTAGAGCCAGGAGAAAGAGCCACGGGCACGGGTCCATGACCCCCATGTTACAAAGGTGGCTTAACTGTCAAGGGCATCACATCTGCTGCTGCCACTTGGAGGCACCACACGGGTGGGTGGTAGCACTGGGGCAACCACAGGCAGTCTCAAGGGTGCCAGATGGCTTCCATCAGCCCCAGGAAGGACCAGAGGTGTACAGGGCTGACTTCCCACCCGCTGGAATTCATCCAGGTCTCTGCCCTCACCTTTCATCTGCTCGTTCATCAAAACCACCAGGCTGGCTCCGAAGCTTCCTCACACACAGCCAGGTTTTTAGCCAACCTGTACCATTTTATAGCCACCTGCTCCTTGTCCCCATAGAGCAGGGCAAGGATGCTGGCATTCCACAGCCCCAGTCTGCCCAGTTCTGGGGCTGTTGGACTTACCCTTATCCAGAAAAACCCATCTGGTCACCCAAAAAGAGCACAAGAAAAGCTTTATCTCACCTGGCTCAGTCATCCTGCATGTAGGTGGGTCATTCCTTGCCAAAAAGCCTGGCTGAGCACCATCATCTTGCCCAGATAAATCCAAAAAGCCAAGGTTTTCGTGCTGTGCTCCTTGCCCTCCAGCAGGTCTCTGCAGCACCCAGCTCCTGCAGAGTTCTCCTCTCAAACATCCACACTCCATCCATCCCAGGTGCAGCCCATGCTCAGGGCACCTGGTTCATCTGCCCCAGCTCACATGAAGCTCATTAACGATATTAAGGGTCCCAAGTGAAAAATCACTGCATTTAAGGGCATGGGTGGATGCTGGCACATGATCTCGTTAGTGTGGCTTAATGAGTTACCGAACACCAGCTGAACCATGGTAGCTCAGTTCATTAAAATGCAAAATAGGAGCAACTGCAGTAATTTGATCACTTGTAATCCTCCACTTATTGTCTTAAACATCTTTTGATTCACTTTCCTCCATAAGTAATGTATGGAGGAAGTTTGAATGTATGGAGCAGTCACAAAAACTGCTGCCAGTTTTTGCAAAGTGCTTTGATTTATGCAGATGAGCAGCATAAGTCCAGAGTGTATTCCCTCTTCCTGCCTTTTGTCTTTTCTATTTAAGCTTGTCAGATATTCAGAGTCAGAACCAAAAAAAAGACACTCCTAATCTGATTTCATCTTCCAAACTATCTTTTTCATAACTACTTCAGTCCCAGAAATTGTTTTTGCTTTGTCTCACCCCAAGAGCAGCTGAAGCTTCTCTTGAAGAACACAGATCTTGTCCATGGAGCAGCAGTTTACTCAGATCTTCACAATTACTCCCATTGGAGCTGTGTGCCTCCAGAGCCAAACTCTTTGGCTGTGTTGCAGTATAACTCCACTAGCCCCCTGGCATCACTCCTCCTTCTTACCGAGCATCATTCCTCAGGAAGAGGATGCGAGGGTGCAACAAGAGCAAGGCTGCTCCAAGAGCGAGGTCAAGCCAAGGGTGACCACACCAGGGTCCATCAGCAGTCCTGAAAGAGGCAAAGCAATCAGTCAGGTCCCACATCCACCCAGAGCATCCAGTCAGGAGCAGCAGGAGGTAGAGACAAATTCACGAGGTAGGTCTGAGAAGTCCATCTGGTAGACAGGCTACCTCCAGCATAGGTCCCAGAGCCATCCAGTAGCCAAAGCCACACACCCCTACAACACAGCTCAAAGGAAAACCACCAGCCCAGGGACTGAGATTAAATGGAGCTCCTCAGCCTATAGGCAGAGGGGGAGGGTGGAGACCCCAGGTGAGGCTGCTCAGGGTCTCATGAGGCTTCACAAGAGTTTCTAAGAGATGAAGATGGAGAAGCCATCCCAGGATCCCAGGCAGGAATGACTCTTGGACTACCCCAAGGGTTTGAGGTCAGGGCTAAAGAAAAGAGGTCTCAGAGAAGACCCTCTCCCTCGACCAGTGATACATGACATCCCTTCTACATTTTCTGCTCAAGGACTCTCTGGAAGGATCCGGGTTTGGCTGATGGCAACCTTCTGCCTGTGTAGTGTCCTCTGCTCTAACCCCATGGGGAAACCTTCTGATTTACTTGGTCTTGCATAAAGTGTGAACACCGTGACCTTCCTTCCACCAGAGGACCAAATCGCTGTCTTCATTTTATCTCAGAGCTGCAGCCCCTGACAGATGGAGAGAATCAGATCCGAAATTGCTGGTTCCAGCTCTCGCCAGCTGCCACAGAAATGCTTATTCCTCCCGGCTTTCCTTCACTCCTCAGCCTCATTCCTCACTCCTCAGTTCATTCATGTTCGCAGGAAACGCTTTGCCAAAGGGACTCACGGGGACTATAGAGTAGTTTTATCCAATTACCTTTTAACTACACCTGCGATTCCTGGTGAGGTCTGGACACTGTCAAGGAGAGCAAGGCTGGCTTTGTGTTCAGAAATTAAATCATTTGCCGGGAAGCAACCCAAAGAGCCCAGGTTCTTCCCTTTTATGCCCCTGTTCCCCATTCCAGATCAACGTGGACATGACAAGAAAAATGGAAACATTCCAAGACAAAATTTCCCCCCCAAATCTGTTTCTGTTGAGTCATGTCAAGACCTGATGTTACAAGCAGAGCACGGTAAAGCCATTTATTTTTTTTTTCCCAATTTAATGGAAAACAGTGAAACTAAAAATGAATATAAATAAATAGTCTTCCCATAGGGAATGAAGGCAAGAAACCTTCAGAATTTCTGACAGAATGGAATAAAAAGGTAAATTGATTCTTTCCCAGCAATATGCTTCATTCTGAGAAAGTTTGAGGATGACACTAGGCTCTTTCTCAAAGACTGCACCAATAGTGAGGAACTCCAGAAGGGACCCACAAACCTAAATAAGTAGGGAAAAATCAGGCGAATGATCTAAGTGTACATAACATTAATAACCTAAACCACGCCTACGCAGCGGTGAAGTCAGGACTGGTAGATACAGCTCAGGGAAGAGAGTCATCTTAGAGTCATCATTGGCAATTCTCTGAAATCATTGTCTTCATCTACGGTAGCAGCCAAAAAAGCCAACAGAGTTGGGTATCACCAGGGAAGTGGTGCTGAGGAAAAGCCAGAGGGTGCTAAAACCTTGATGCATCCACGTTTGGGGCACATTGTGCAGTTCTGGTCACCGTGTCCCAAAACGCAGAGTTACAGAAGGACCGGAGAAGGGCAACCAACATGATCAAGGGCATGGAGAAGGTGCCTGAGGTGGAGAGGCTGGAAAGACAATTTCCTCAGAAACTCTTGAAAAACATCTCACATCCTTTGACCAAAAACTAATTCCAGTGACAGCCTCTCTGGGTCCAGGCAATGCCACCCCAACTGGGGCATTACCTGAGGAAGAAGGTGCTAATTTCACCTCTTCCACTCTTCTTTTGTTTCTTCTTGTGCAATCAAGAGTGGCTGCTTGGGAGACGCCAGGCCGGAGGGACAGCGGGAAGGTTGGACCCGTGATGGAATTGTGGGTCAGATCCTTGGCTGGGAGGACTCAGGCAGTTTCGCTTCCTTTGCCTGTTTGTTGTGCACATCACCCTGAAAAGGCACAGCGAGTGTGTGACCTGCTGCTGAATCACACCACAGGCTTCCAAACCCTGGAGCTGATGAGTCTGTGCTAAGGGTAAGGCCACCACGTCTTATGTCACTGCTGGCAGCAGAGAAGAAGAGGACACTAGGTGCCAAACAGCATGGCTCTGGTTAAATCCATTTGCAAAGGGTGCGATGACGACACAAGAGGGCAGGAGAAAATCAGACACACAGGTGAAATGGGGAGTTGGACTGGATGATCTCTATGGTCCCTTCCAACTCTAAAAATTCAGTGAAATTCAGTGAAATTTTGGCTCTTCCGAAATTACTAGCAAAACATCTGAAAGCCTCTGGTGTGCTGATATCTCACAAGTTGCACCCAAATATCCCATGAGACGGCACAGGAGGCTCTAAAGAGTAAGACACCGGCAGGGGGAGGGAATTATTTGTGTGATGTAGAGTACTGCAGAGGAAGGCAAACATCTAGACCTGCTTTCTCACCAGCTGGATGGAGGGTCACCGGTAGTTTTGCCTCCTCCGGAGATCCCATGGCTTTGAATCCAAAGGAAGGCACACGTTATCACTTCCCTCCACGTGTTCCAGCCTCACCAAAACAGCAGGTCCCTCTGGTCCTTGCTCTTGTAATTCTCCAGCTGAATTATCCAAAGTTTTACTCTGGAAATTCAGGTGTTTCACTTTCTCTGTAAGATTTGTTGGTCCTGCCATAACTCACCACCTTTATATTTCTCGTAAGGCTCTCCTAAAACTAAAGGATTCCCTGAGGCAACGTCATCAAGACACTCTGAGGAGCGGACAGGAGATCCTGGGAATGCTAAGAGGCTCAACTTAATCTTACCATGCTCTCCGAGACGCTGTGAAACAGTTTTATTAATCAGAACAATAACAAAGAAAAGGATGACGTCACGTCATGGGAATTTGGTGGGCAGGACACACCGGTGCTGTTGAAGTCTAGGAGAGATTACTGAGAGCAGAAATGGCATTTCAGAGCCTAATTCCCCTACACAACCCCCTAAATCCACTTGTGCAACTGAAAACCCCTTTTGGTTGGACTTGATGATCTTAAAGGTCACTTCCAAGCAAGACTATGATTCTATGAGTAGCTGCAGGCTGGCCGTGTCCAGACTTCATCTCAAAGAGGTCACGAAATTCCAGCCTGAATCACTGAAACTTACTCACCAGCCTCATAATTTGGGCAGAAACAATGGATTTGGGGATTCTTAGGGTCAGCCTCGTAGAAGCCACCGAGGTTACTGCCGTACAGATAGACTCATACCTGATGGACATCTCCTCTTCCCCTTGTCCCACCCCTGTCACTGTATCTAAACCAACGTTGAGGGGTGGTTTGTAGCACGGCGAGCTCCAAGTTCATCTGTCCAGAGGGAACGGGAATGGGAGAGGCCAGTCCTACAGGTTGCCATCTGGCTCCAGTTCTCTGTGGAAGCAAGACAGGTGAAGGCTGGTTATAATTGACCCCAATTCCTCAAATAGCCCCAATTGCTGAGGAGATGGCTAAATAGCAGTCTCCGAATCCCCTCGGAACAGATCCAGGTGTCCTGGTGCCCTATGGCCTGGGACAGAAACCTTTTAGCACCCCTGTCTTCCCCCCAAAAAAGAGCACTGACAGTGTCTTACTTCAGAGAGTAGCCCCGTCAGCCCCAGAAGTCTAAAATCTCTGGATCAAATTCTTAATTACCCTGGAAGGACACAATAGAGGCTGTCAGCACACAACAGCTCACGGGCTGGCATCGTCAAAGGGACCCAAGTGTTAAAATACCGCTCGGCTTTGCCAGAGAAAATTGACTACTGGGGAGGGGGGATAGTATTGGTCTGGGTTTTTTTCCCTTTACAAAAAGGTTAAAAGCAGGTCAAGCTTGGTAAGTGCCATTTCAAAGATGTGGGCAGGAAGATCTGGTAGGAGGCAAAAAAAGATCGTTTACGAATAATTGTAAATTCTCATCAATCACAGGGTTTCGTGGCAATTCTAGGTGACTGCTTTCATCAGAGCAATAATTTAAAGAATGAAAATATTTTGTTTACGGTATTAGGGTCTTCTAGGTTTCTTCCCATCCCAGATCTTGTGCCATTAAAAGATTCATTTGGGTTGCATACAGAAATGAGTTACTCCACAAAATCTTTGAAAGAAAAGTTTCACTTGGCACCATCTCTAATATTTATTTATTTTTTTTGCTTTTAGTCCCACAGAAAATTCACTTTGGGTCGACCCAAAACAAAGGGGAAAAAAATCCTTGAACTGCCAGAGAGTGAAAATATCAGACACTTACAAAGCTCTAATTATGGGCACTTTCTCCAGGCTGGCTCATCCTTCTGCGCATCACATTCCAGGCCTTTATAACCAAACCTGTGAAAGGCTCTCGAATTTAACCTGGAACTGGATTTGTTTCTCGACCCTGTTGACAGTTTTGAGCTGTGACACCTGTGTCAGTTAAAGGGTATGAATTTTTTACCTCTGTAGTCATGTACATATAATCACTAGTCTGGTTATCATTACACCCGTGTAAACATACCTCGACTAACGTGGCCTATTCACCTTCCCTTACCAGATTCATTATGGCAGTAGAAAGTGCCTCTTGCAACTGGAAATGTCCCCACAGTCAACAGGTCCCACTCTTCAACTCTAGTGACCGTGAAATACGTTTCTAGGGTCTTTTCTGCTTCTTTCTTTCCACGTTTTTGTTGGAGCTACACAAGCGTGGAGGACTGGAGGACCATGCCTCCTGGGACAAGGCTGCTTGCTTTGGTGTACACCCAGCAAACCATCCATTGAATCGTAGATTCATAGAATGGTCTTGGTTGGAAGGGACCTTTTAGATCATTGAGTCCAACCACCAACCCAACACTATCAAAAAACATCACTAAAGCATATCTCTAAGCACCACATCTGCCCATCTTTTAAATACCTCCAGGGATGATGATTCCACCACCTCCCTGGGCAGCCTGTTCCAACGCTTGATAACCCTTTCAGTGTAGAAATTCTTCCTAATATCCAATCTAAACCTCCCCTGGCACAACTTGAGGCCATTGCCTCTTGTCCTACAGCCTGTTCCTTGGGAGAAGAGTCAGACTCCAACCTCTCCACAACCTCCTTTCAGGGAGTTGTAGAAAGCAAGAAGGTCTCCCCTTAGGTTCTCAAGGACCATGGTCTTCAACTTTGGCTTTCTATCTAAGCCTCTGTGCAATCAGGACACATATAGCACCAGGGGAGAGTCTGCCCCCCATGTCCTCAGCCATGCCATTCTCACAGTATGGCCATGGTACCCAACAGCAGAGAAGGTCTCACATCCACCCCGTGGTTGTGTGTGGCCACCAGTCCCCAACGCTCAATCCCAAATGGCAATTCCTCTTCCCAGTCCTCGGTAAGGCCCCACAGCCCCGCCTGGCACAGCTCCTTGGGACATCCATCAGCTGGTGTCAGACTCGATGTGTGTCTCAGCCTTGCCCTCTTACCCCTGAGATGATGTCAGGGAGAGGTTGGCCCAGTGGCCAGCCAAAGATCTGTCACTGGCCCTGCCAGAACTAACAACAAAGACAAATGGGCCCATCACACTAAATGGCTCTTAATGGGCTGCAGGAGGCAATTGGTCGGCCCTGCTGGCTGGGCACCATATGTGAATTCTTCACTAATCACTCCAAATTGGTCCAATTTGTTCAAGAGCTGTGTAGGGACTTGTGCACCAGCAGCCGTGGAGTTTTAACGTGAGCAGGGCCCTGCATGGAAATAATTTCACATTTGTGGGGATGGTTCCTGGGGCTCCAGTAAAAATGGGGGCGAAAAAACTGAGAAGCTGCAAAGAGGAAGCAGGAGCTTTCAGCTGTAGGATTGGGGCTTTTCATCATTTTTCGCTTAATGGTCCTTGTCTTGAGGAGGAAAAAAAGACGAGGATCTAAAGAGATTGGACGTGAGTGAATGAGACAGGGAGGTTCCAGGTGATGGCTAATACTAGCCTTGATCTAGCACTGGAAACACACTGTGCTTTACTGCTTGCAGAGGACACCCTACCCATGAGAGCTCCATGTACGTGGAGCTGAGGTGGAGCTGTGAAAAAGGAATATTGGGGAAAAAGAGCCTTAAGGAAGAAGCTCCGTGGGCTGAGGATGCCCCTGACAGGGATGCACAGGGAGGATGGTTGCTACATCTTGAAATTATATCGTACATCTCACGCCGACTCTGAAAGCCCCGGCTCCTGGAAACATGTTGAGAGGAGAATCTCTCTTTCTGGCATCTCCAAAGCTTGGAGATGAGGCTTATGCACACTGAGAACGCAGCCAAAAGATGCTGATTTTAAAAAGATCGTGTCGTTTGGGTGAGAGAGAAAGGATTTATGGGTTTTTGAATGCCTAACACTGGAAGTTGAGAAATTTGGGTTGAAATTCCCATCCATTCCCATGGAGTGAGCCTGGGCCAAGCAGGGAGATCCCTTCTGTGTGAGGTTCCCTGTCCGTAAAACAGGGCAACGGAACTCCCTGGGCTCAGCTGATGGAAAGGTGAGGTCGGTGAGGAGCAGCTGGGACGCCGGGGTCTCCCGCAGACCTGGAGAAGACGGCTGATACCCGGAGCATCCATCTGCCCCAGCCGGGAGATTAAGTCACACCTGCAGCCTGAATGGCACTAGGAAGATAACAACCGGCTTCCTGCACCCTTTATTCAAAAATAAGCTACTTAACCCCCCTTTTAAACCCTGCACTCCTGCCCCCTCCCCAGTCCCTCCGTGACCATCCCAGCCGTCACACCCGCTATTGAAAAGCAGCATTGTTCTGTCCCTACCTTGCCTTCACCTCTCTCCTCTGATCAGATGTTATGGCTCTAATTATCTTGCTCTCTGCCTTCTGGACTATCAAGACATTCAATCAAAGGTCACCTGGGTCATCTTTCATTGGGAAGAAGAGACGTCACCAGGAAGGTAAGGTTTCGGAGCATCCTTTGATGCTAAGCTAGCAGGAATTACAGTCCAGCTCTCCCGGGACATTCACCACTCGTGGCTGCTCGAAGGCACTGAAAGGTTTCTCTTTGGGGCTTTTTTTTTTCTTTTTTTTTTAACTTTCTTGTTAACTATCAAACCATTGAAGACTCTGCAAGTCCAGCTAGAAACAAGAGCAGTGTGACAGCATCGATGGCCACCGGGCCTCCTGGAAAACAAGCTGCCACCCCTCTGGGTCAAGTCCTGGGCAGAGGCATCAGTGCAGTCCTGGGTGACACCTTGTGTTCCTCTGGCTCTTTTTTGAGCAAAGTGCTGAGTTTTCTACTGATTTATAACCCTTGGCTTTAAAACTCCAGCCACGGTCAGCTCAGGTTTTGTCAGCTCGAGGGTGGGATCTACTACACTCAAAGGTCTCCTCCTGGGAGGAGATCACCATTCGTGTGCTCCAGAGACTGCGTTGGAGACATCTCTCACCGTGTCTGGCCAGAGCTTATGAGGGAAAAAGGGCCCAAGAGAACTCAAACGGGGAAGTAAATTTTCATAAGAATTCAGTGCAATGGGAGCTGAAAGCTTTGAAAAACCACGGCACTCATTTAAGGACTCTGCAGACTGAGAAGCCTCTTGCTGGGAGCCCAGCAGTGGATCTGTCTCTGAGGGTCCCTGCCTCCCTCCTCATCCCAAAAACCAGTTAAGAAAGCAGCCAAAGTGCTTTAGACTCCCACAAGCCAAGGAAGAAATACAATTTCTCTTTGTTTGCATGTTGATGGGACCCACAACGGAGGTGCCCTCAATTCTGATATCTCCTGCACAAAGATGTAGAGATTCCAGCCTGACTCCAGCCTGGAGGGCTGAGGGAAGGGAAGGACACTCTGGCTTTGCTGCCTCATCCCTCCTGAGGGCTCCAGGGACTGCAGTTTAAAGAACTTCCCCATCTTTGTAGAATTTGAAGCTGAAGCTTGTGGCTGGGAGAGAAATCGCTCCAAGGCCAGCTCCCCTGTGGATTCAGGCTCACACCATGCACACTCTGGGACAAGATCTTTCCTATTTGGTACCTCCTTCTTTGCCAGTTTTTCTTCCATTCCTTCCAGCTTCATCTTCCTGCTCTTTTGAAATCCACAGCTTTTACACAGGTGCCAAGGCTTGGCATGTTCGCTGGGATGCTTCCCTGTATTGTCTCCTTTTCTCCCAGATAAGCTTCTTCCACCTTGAATAGGAGAGAAGAAGAAAAAGCCAAGAGAGAAAAGAAAAAAAGAAAACAAAATGTCCTGGAGGGACTTGGTTATGACCCACTGGTCTTGCAGAAAAAACCCTCAGACATTGAAGTTGAAGAGACTTGGAGAGTTAGTGAACGTTTTTTACCTGGAAAAGCTTCTCCAGGTGATGTGTTTCCCCCAATATGGGTATTTTTCTTCGGCAAACACCAATTTCTAGACAATATTTGAGTCCCCAAAAATGGGAAACACTTACTTAAATCTCATTGTATCCGCTTCTGGGCACTGCACTTTAAGAGACTACACAAGTGAATCCCAAAAGACAACAGAAACAATAAAGAGGATTAAGAAAACACAATATACGAGGAAAGATTCCGTGTGTCCTTGGGCCAGAAACTGCCATTTAGCCTTGGGCAAAGAGGCTGAAAAGTGTTATTGTTGCAGAGGTGCAAGAAAGTGAAGAATCATGTCCACTGTGTAAAATGGACTGCCGTGTGGAGAAGGTCCTTATGGAGAAGGTCCAGAAGTGGTGGGACAGAAAGCAGCCCTTGTCAGGGAGGCCACAGTCCCCAACAGGACTCGAGAAGGAAGCCAAGGTCTGTCCCACCTGAGCTGCCTGGAGAGAATTGGTCCCCAAGCCTCCTCCAGCATCCAGTGGGGAGGATGCAAAGTGGGATGAGCCACCCTTTAAGGTGTCCTCTTCCATCCGTGGGTGCTAGAAAGAGTCTACAGAAGCTGGGCTCCTAACTTGGTCACCTCTGCTGGGAAAATCAAGTGGCAAGGAAGCCTGCGGTCCAGAAAACCACATGCCACGAAAGGGCACTTCCCCTCCTCTTTCCCAGTTCCTTGGCTCAGGGGAGGTTTCACAAATGGGATGTGAACCCTCTGGTCTCATGGGGTTCAGCTGAGAGCCTTTGTAGAAGCAGTGACACCATGGTATCCCAGCAGTGCAGCTGAGATGTTCTACAGATGCTCCACACCAGCTTCTACAGATGCTCCACACCAGCCCCAGCACCCTCAGCCCAGGGAAGGGTCACGCTGGAAGCCTCTTTGGTGAGAAGAGGGGACACTCACTCATGCCCCACCATGCAGAGAAAACTGGAAAATTTCAAGGAGAAGAGAGAAGTACTTAAAAAAGAACATCATCTTCACGTTAATAAGCCTGGAAAGGGAGAAGAGACAGACTTAATCTGATTGTGTGGGAGAAGATAATCACAAGGGACTCGGCGCCGGGGAATCGATACCAACCGTGGCTGCAGGGGCCAGGATTTCAGTGCGGGATGGAAAAGTTGTTGATTTGTTTAGTTCCTGTCAGTTTTGGGGAACGAGGGAAGGAAAGGGAGGACGGGAGGGGATCCAGTCAGTGAGGAGGATGGG
>JAOXNH010000011.1:6576368-6588728 GCA_028566575.1 Bartramia longicauda | reverse complement strand
GGTGGGCTGGGTGGCCCAGGCTACACGTTTCCTATCTGTGTTTGCTCCTCTCGAAGCAAGGAACGATAGTAGTTCTGGTCCGACCCTTGCACCTCTTCCCAGAAAAGAAGAAACTTTCTCACTGGGAAGAAAAATAAATGTTTCATTTTCTGTGTTTTTCTGGGAAAGCATCCAGATACAAGGAAGGAGGAAAAAAAAAAAAAAAACAACAAAAAAACAAGTCCCAATATTCCCTGTTTCAGATCAACTGGAAAAATAAAGTTCATTCTTGGAAAGAGAGCAAAGGAAATGGTTTAATCTCAGACTGGTTCCAGTTCCAAACTGGTTTTGCTTGTGCACACACAAAGCCCCTCCCAAGTGCCCTGGTAGTTTCCCAGGGGAGGGAATCTCTTTAGAATCAGCAATATAATTCAAGATGGGTCCTGCCACCCCAGAGCTGTAATTTACCCCGTGTACTTCAGACATCAACATCCTCAGAGCCTAAAAAATCCCCCTTTGCTACCGCTGGGATAGAGCACGGTGCTGGCGGTGGCAGGAATTGCACTTGCTAGAATAAACCAGGACAATTTGGGGGTCTGAATCCATCTGTGGCAATTAAAACAACATCAGTGATACGGAGTCATCGGAAAAGCCAAGGGAATTGCAACGATCGAATGCACTCATGCTCTCACAAGGGCTGTGAAACACACAAACAGGGTCCAACTCCCCTCTCATCGACGCCAATAAAAACCTGAAGTAAATCCACTAAAATTTATACTGGCGTGAGAAAAAGGAGCTGCCAGCCAAGGAACTTTTCCTGTCCTTGACAGCAGGTTTCTCCTTCACTGAATTTTTCTGTCATGGCTAAAGCATTAGCACCGTGAGCTTCTTGAAATGATGCCCCAGCAATGTCCCAATGATGCCCCAGCAATGTCAGGAGGATCCTGGCAAAGCAACCTTTCCCAAGAGGAACGCCATGGCCATTTAGTTCAAAGATCCACACGGCAACGATGCATCTAAGCTACTAGAAGATCCAGAAATGCCACAAAACTGACAAAGGGCCCGTGTTCAGGGGTGAATGGCCAGAGACGACCACGCAGCTGGGACTCCAGGGGCCTTGCAGCAGAGCGAGCTCACAGAGCATGATAAAACTGTCCCTACCATCAGCATGTCCCCTTTGGCTGCCACCCACGTTGTGGTGTCAGTGACACCACGAGCAGTAAGATGGCATCAGCCTCACAGCCCTGAGGAACAGCAAAACTGCAGTGGACATCACAGAGGACTCCATCACAGCTCGTCCCTCCAGTAGACCAGTAGATTTACACCCCAGTAGCTACTGGATTCATGACCAGATCAGCTCCAACTCTTTATTTATTGGTTAAAACCAGATGAAAATCTCCAACTGCAATTTCCATTCCAGGCAGGAGAAGCAAGAACTGTAGGAATCAGGGCTACGAGGCAGCTTAAATGCCATGATGGCCAGACGGTACCCGCGTGGGTTCTGTCCCTGCCTCTGCTTTGTGTCCCTGCCAGCTCCCGTGACCAGCCGGCTCTAAGGCTGGCGACCGGAGGCCTGGCCACAGCAAGCGCCCGTCTCTGGAGGGCCCTCCCAGGAGGAAATGTGGTTTCACAGTGGCTGCTTGTCCGTGGGATCTATTTGGAGACACGACCCCGCCCTCCCAAGGGCTTGACGGATGACCAGCCAGGAGGATAAAAGGCTTTCCTCTTAAAGAAACCCAGCTAAATATAAACCTTTGCTGGCTTTAATGTGTCTTGAGCACTAACTGAAACCATCTGCAATGGTAAATCTGCTAGCCCGGGCCCAACCATTGTCTCGCATGCAGCTCCAGACCCTGGAAGCCCCAGAAGGCTGGGAGAGACCAGGCTGGCAAAGGTGGGAGCAGGATGGAGATGCAGCAGAGGTTCTGGGCTGCTCCAGGCTCAGCGGTGTCCCGTGGGAGCCAGCTACAACACAGAGCACTCCCAAAGGCTGTTTGAATTCATGCTGAGAGTGAGGGGCTGGTTTAGCCTGAACATTGCTCGGGGGAATGCAAAAGCAGCTCAACACCTCTTCCCTTTCTCCCCTTGTCTTTCCAGAGGCTGTTCCCTCGGGAAGCGGGGCAGAGTCTACACTGGGATGGACAGAATTGAATTCTCTTGGCAAAACAAAGTGGAAGGACACCAGGATTGACTGTTCCCCATGGCTCAGCTCAGCAGTAAGGGGTTTCCTAGAAATCAGGGCTGACCTAGTGATCCTTTTAGAGGAAATCTGTAGAGGAATCTGGGGCTTATAAGCATTTATTAGCCCTGAGGTGCAGTACAAGGAGAAGTTTGGTTTAGCCAAAAGCAGCTGGGAGAAACCTGGCTCATTCTCCCAACAGCTTGTGGTGATGCTGTGGTGGGATGAGTATCCTTTATTGCAGGGCCACGGGAAAGACCTGAGGACAGACGGACAGACAGGTAAGAGCCCTCCCAGGGCTTGGATGTGGCCGGTCTGCAGTGGCAGGAAGCTCTCGTGACCCCTTGTTTGGAAAACCTTCTGTCACTGTCATTATTCAACCCATGAAGTGTCAAGCCCAATACCAGGTCACAAACGGAAAATGAAGGGACTTGGAAGTCGCTTTCAAGAAAGAGAAGCTCAGTTTTCAGCTCAGCTCTGTGGAACCAGGACAACCACCAGCTTCCAACCACCAAAGACGCTACTGGGCCCACCACTAAAGTCACAAGCACATTTAGGCATCAAACTCGGTTCTTTCAGTGAGAACCACCTGAGGATTAGACCCAGCTGGGAAAGGAAGAGGTCCACAGCTCACGCGTCCACCTGCTTCCCAAAAAGCCCAGACGGCACCGTTCTTCCGTCCACCCGCTCTCCCCACCCTCCACCGCCGCAGGAACCGGGGCTCCGGCAGCCCCAGGCAGGGAGAGCTGTGGTCTGCCCTGTGCCAGGGCTCCATGCCAGCCTTCGCCAATGGCTCCTACGCCTCCCAGCCCAGTTTAGAAGCCTCGTTTTACTGCTTCCCAAACACAGCGGGTTCGGCTCGGTGCACCTTCTCCGGTTTACTCTGCGGAGGATGCTGGCTTGAAATAGCAAAAGGAAGGGACACCTAAAAATAAAACATAATTACAGAGGGAAAGGGTGTTTGGAGTTCAGAGCTCTTGGCCCTGCTGGTAAGCAGTAACTGAGGCTCCAGGCTCACTCTTCCTATATAGATGGGCAGATTTTAACCTCTTGGGAAAGATCCGAGATACCAGAAGCTGCCTTGAGCCCCAAAAGCCCAGATGTGCCTGCAGGGAAGCACTGAGGCAGTGAGAGCTACCAGCAGGCCCTGCTAGAGCTCTGGGGGGTGTCTGTACCAACTAAACACACGCTGTCCCATCCCGAGCAAGCAGAGAGCTCACTCCATCCCTTTGGGACACCTTCTGCAAGCAGTGCAGCTCTTGGAGCACCCCAAGCTCACATCCCAGAGCTGTGGTAGGGTGAAAGGATGGACAACAGCCAGGTTTGTCAATGCTGCCCTTGGGACAGAAACATAG
The DNA here is from genome assembly GCA_028566575.1 of Bartramia longicauda. Taxonomy (NCBI): domain Eukaryota; kingdom Metazoa; phylum Chordata; class Aves; order Charadriiformes; family Scolopacidae; genus Bartramia; species Bartramia longicauda. Next base: position 6,585,215 of record JAOXNH010000011.1, on the reverse strand, counting down.
GATGGTTTGGGTTGGAAGGGACCTTAAAGATCATCGAGTTCCAACCCTCCCTGCCCTGGGCAGGGAGACCTCCCACCAGACTAGGTTGCTCAAAGCCCTGTCCAACCTGGCCTTGAGCATTTCCAGGGATGGAGGTACCTGCATCAACCCCTCGGTTGAGAGTATGTGGGGTACGAGGAGTTCCTACCATCTTCTGGGGAACTTAAGTGCAAGCCATGGGCTGAATGTGAGGCAGCTGGAGTCCTCTGCTCAGTGCCTGTCCTTCCCTGAGCCTGACAGAGAACCAAAGGTGATGAAAGACATTTCTCTACTCATGTGTGATCACAGTGGGTGAAGGAAGAGGTCAATGGCCAACTGGCTACCCCTTGCCACATGGAAGGAGTTTGCTGAGCCCCTGACCCTGCAGGATCAAGGAGTTCTGACTTCTCAGGGCAGAGGGCTAGAGCAAGGAGGACAGGAGGCCAGGAGAAGCAGCCTGTGCCTGCCAGCAACACCCTAAAGGGATTTCCCAAGATCCAGTCCTGCTGGTGTAAGCAAATGTGATTCCATTGACCTGAAGAGGAACTGGGAATTTGCCATCCTCTGTGAATGTTGGCTATAGAGCTAACGTACAGTCACACCAGGACCAGGTTTGGACCTGAAACCTTGGATGTGAAGATGGAAGGGCAGCACAGAGGCTCCTGCTTCTAAGGAACAGGGGCAGGTGCTGGGCAACAAGAAATTTTCAGCATTTAAGTCCTATTTGCTACTACTCTCTTATAATTTAGATATTCTCCTGCCATCTAATTGTCCCTCTGAGGTGGTCCAACCACCCAAAACTTAATGAATGGCTTTCTCAGCATCAAGCTCCTAATTGTGACCATCTCCTTTTTATAAGTGGTAAACTCCTGGGAGGAAACAAGTGTCTTTCTCAGTGGATGGCCAAGGAAAAGTAATCTTGAGCCCCTTTGTCTGCACTGACTGCAAACTCACATTCCTTCCTTCTCCCACCGAAATGAATCCACCTTTGGGATGGAGCAAAGGAGCCACACAGCAATTCCTCTTATCAGTTTCGGAGAAGTACTATCCTAAGCCATCACAGCGCAATTAATGACCTAAGCCATCAGGTTTGGATCTGGTCTGGCTGAGAGCATCTCCAGCAGCATCATCTCCCCCCCCTCCTGGCCCGCCTGGGAGTGACTCAGAGGGAAGAGCATCACCTGCTGAATCATCAGGAAAAACTTCCTGCACCAGCCGGCTCCATGGGGAGAACTCCCATGCAGAAACCAACTGACCAAGCCAAACACCGCTGGGCTTGTGGGAGCTGCAGGGCTGCTGGCCAAGAGAAGATGGGGCCTGGCCTGGGTGTCTCTGCTTGGTAACACTCCCGATGGAGGGATTTCTTGTTCATCAGGGTTTCGTGATTTAATACAGGCCTGACTGTGAGTAGGAAGCATGTAAGGACCCCAGGGAATTCAGGGAATTACTTTGTGCTAGCCCTTGTACAAATGTGTCACAGAGACAGATGGAGGGGAGCTGGAGCCCGGGGGAGGGGGCAGTGACTTGCCCAAGGTCACGCAGCCGGCTGCAGGCTGAGCTGGGAAGGGCACCCACCTCCCCACGTCGCCCATCTCCAGGCCTGGGTTCAATCCTATGGATATTACAGCCTCCAGCTGCATTCTGCCATGTTGGGCATTCAAGGTGCACTCCTGCTCCCACTGCACCCCATCGGAGGTTTCACAGGAGGAACAAGACAGGACAGGCAGATCTTCCCCCATGCCACATCCTTTCCCTTTGCCTGAGGAGGCTTGGTTATCTCGTCTCCTCAGCCTGATAGTCTCCGTCTGTCCGTCTGGGCAGGACAGAAGCTCTGCCTGTTGACTGCACATTGTCTGCGTCTGTCTGGCAGCCTTGGCTCTCCCTCGTTCCATTGACTGCTCCCAGCGCTGTCTCTGTCTGCCCGTCTCCCCGCTCAGGAGAGCAAGGCTGGCTCCCCGCTGCCGTGCCTCTGGCGTTCTGGCAGCATCTCTCGGCGTGTGGGAGGAGGTGGTGGAATAAGGGAAGAGCTGGGAGTTTAACACGACACAAAGCGGATGCTGGAGCGCCCTTACCCAGCCACGGGAGGTGGAGAACCTGCCTGGTCCAAGAAGCAGGGACAGGCACAACCCTTGGCATGGGGACCCGGGCACTCGTGCAGGTGCCACCACATCATGCGACGTGACTGCAGATTTGTAAAACCAAGCAGGGATAATAATTCCAATGCCACCCTCCCTCTCCTTCCGACTGACTGAAATCTGCACATGCCAGATGTCGGACCAGTCAAAACCAGCAGCAATATGGATGGTGGGCCTGGTTATAATGGTGCAAAGTGGGTGAAAGCTTGTAACCTCAAGTGGCAAACTGGGTTTACTGTGATATGGTAGATTTGCCCAGAGAAGCTGTGGGTTCAAGGCCAGGCTGGATGGGGCTTTGAGCAACCTGGTCTGGTAGGAGGTGTCCCTGCCCAGGGCAGGGGAGGGAACTGGATGATCTTTAAGGTCCCCTCCAACTCAAACCATTCTATGATACGGCTTTACTAGATGCAAGCAACACTTTGTCCATAAGAAATATATAGAGCATTTACCATATGCCCTAATGATGACTTTCAGAATAAGATCCGTCCCCCCTTTCATACAGCCCTTTTCTCCAGCAAGTGCTTTAGGGCAGGCATTTCCCACCAGGCTTTCCAATGTTGGGTTCCTGCTGGGAGCTGAGGTGGGATCATGGGAGGAAATCATTCTCAGGACAGGAAAAGTAGAAAAATTAAAAAAATTGCACTAGAAAAAAAAGGTCTGATTTGATGGTTATCGATGAAGGAGATCTCACATAGTCCTCTCCACCAGATCAAGCACTCCCTAATTCCTGCGTGAGGTCAGGTACTATGCAGAGAAACTGAAACAGAGAGAATGACATGGCCAAGGTGGGGTACAGGTGATCTCTGGAGTGACAAAAGCAAGTCAATGAAACCTCAGGTGATAGTTGTGGTTGATGCAAATGATGAGACCAAACCCTGACTTCATGTAGGTCCCACTCTCCCCAGTGCAGCCTCAGCACTTGTTTTTCAAAAGCAGCAGGTTGGCATTGTTACTCTAACACAGACCCCACTCTGTCCCCCAAATGACAGAAGTAACCCCAGGAAAGGCAGTGACAGAGAGGACTCTTGGAGTCCCATCCAGGTTGTCTCTCTAGGGTCAGCAGAAGACAGTGTCCCCAGGTCTCCTCCTAGTGACCCTGGTGATGGGACTTCTCAGAGCTACAGGAACATACCAAAGGCTCAGAGGGCTTTTTCTGACAGTCATCCTATATTTCCCTTCTCTTTCATCCCTTTAGTTCCAGTAATTTACCTCTCTCTGTCCCCTAAAAAGTCTTTCTCCCTCCTTGGGTATCTTCCAAGAATGCATATCAGCCCCTCCCCACCACCTGATTCAGCCTCTTGTCACAAACCAGTCCTTCAAGCTCTGGACCAGTTTACTACTGTCCTCTGAACTCTGCCAGTGGTCATCTTCCGGCCGGAAGGCTAAAATTTTCCACAGGGTTTACTGCCCACAGTCAGAACCAGATTTTCAACAACACGCAGCACATCAGCCTGGAGCTGGTCACAAGGAAAAAAGCCATCTATTCCTTCAGGGAGGAGATAAGACATAGGGCCTTCGGAAAATCTGTCAACTCTCCCTCACCTCCTGACCCCGATGGACAGACACCTTCCCATCCCACGGCACGTTTCCCTGCTTCGTACGGCAGTACAATGAAGTCCGTATCTTAATTAAGGCACTGAGATGCTAACATAATGGAAATTAAAAAGAGAAAACCATGACTTCTTGAGCTGTAACTGATCCCACATTCAGCCTGAGAGCCCTTCTCCGAAAGGGAAAAATTTTGAGCATGGTTTTCATACCCTGGCAGAGCTCTGGAGCAGGTCTAGTCAATTTTAGGGAAAACTGCAAAACCAGAGGAGCTTAACTCGAACCCATCAACCTCAAAGTCCCTTTTGGTGTAGGAGACAGAGAGCCTCCTGTTGCTGGTTGCACATATTGCAGGCAGCAGATCGTTCAAGCGCTCCCTCATTAAGTGCACGGCACGATATCAAAATAAACAAATAAAAATTTGCAGCCTACTGGTGACATCTTTAGCCACCCACTTCCACTGCCAAAGGGTGACATAAGAACTGCGGGGCTGTAGGTGTTTTTGGCAGTGCAGGGGTTAAGCTGGGTTAGTCATGTCCGGGCAGGGCCAGGGACACTGATGGTGGAAGGCCAGTGCCATCTACGGGCCATATCCTGCCTTGGCTGCTCACTGTGCTAAACTGGGACAAGGGACAGGAGCAGGGATGGGTCTGGCACCAGGGAATGGTGTTCTGAGCTCTCCTCAGTCAGATAAGAAGCTGGAGAGTGAGTCCAGGTATGGTGGGTTCAGGCCATGCTAGCAGAGAAGATGTCACTTGTGATGGGAACAGAGATGGGTCACATCCCCTCACAGCAGAGGCACCCACCCGGGTTCCCATCCAGCTTCCAGTTGAAGTGTCTGGTTGCCCAGAGAAGCTGTGGCTGCCCCATCCCTGGAGGGGTTCAAGACCAGGATGGACGGGGCTTTGAGCAACCTGCTCTGGTGGGAGATGTCCCTGCCCAGGGCAGGGGGGGTTGGAACTCGATGAGCTTTAAGGTCCTTTCCAACCCCAACCGTTCTGATTCTAGGATATGGAAACCTCCCCAATGGGAGAAAAATAAATGTCCCATTCCTGAGAGCTACGGGGACAGCAGGAGCTCCCAAACCCATAGCAGAGGACAAGGAGAGAGGTGCCTGTGGCAAAAACAGGGCAACTGAGGCACGCAGTGGTGAAGCCATCTGTCACATCCAGTCACTTTCCCATGCCAAACTTGGGGAGAAAACCCAAAGTTTTCTCCCAAGTGCCAGTCAAAGCTCAAAGAGTAAGTTTGCACCTTTCCTAAGGCACGATCCCATCCCGACGTCCTCTAACGCTGCTCAAAAACACGCACCGGCCAGCGGTTGCTCTCCCCGTGCCCTTCCTGCAAAGCAGATACCCCCGAACAGGAAGGGTTATTTTTGCCCAAAAAAACGCAGCCAGATGGATAGATAAAAGTAAAAACCGAGCTCCTGGGAATTGGGCTTCTTTGCCAATTTGGCAGCGCCTTCACCCGGCGGCGGATGTCCCTGCCCTGGGCAGGCAGCACCCTCTGCTGCCCTCCCCGAGCAAACCTCCCGGACTTCGCTGACATTTTGCCGGGGATTTCCAGGGAATTTTGCGGTTGCTTGGATTCAGTCATGTATGCGATGCCTCTTCTACAAGCTAAGCATGATGAATGATCAAATTTAACCGAGAAAATAAAATCCAGTAATTTTTTAAAACCCTTTTAATCGAGGGCTTGTGATTCTACAGAACAAGGCAGCGCGTGATGAGAGTGGAACTCCTGGGCTGGCAATTTAATGCTCTAATAAATACATCCCTCATCTGGTGGGTGGGAAAGAGGTTTTAGGATTTTTTTTAAGTGATCTGAATCAAACTCAGCTGGGAAATGGATTTCTCACAGCCCCACCAAGCGTCTGCTTTTTAATGGAAAACTTGAGAAGAATTAACCCTCGTGGTGAGCTTCAATTGCAAAATTTACACAAAACAGCAAAACCTTTCTGCTTCCAACTCTACGGACTTTCTTGGAATTATAGCATTCCTGATCTATATGTGGTTGAATTAGCCAAATTAACAGAATAGAAAAAATGAAGAAAAGAATAAGGAAGTATTTAGGACCTGTGTATAACATCCTCTCAAAGAAGAGCTTGCTGAAGGTGAACAAACACACACAAAGCAAACCCAGCTCCACCTGCATCTTGTTTCTCACAGTTATAGCTGTTCTAATTTCCAATATTTTAATACCTGGTGTCTTTATGCCACAGGGCAGTGTGAATCCCCAGCTCCCCCCCAGCGAGCAGGCAGCCTACGACCTCTCCCTGAAGTCAGGGATGTGGTCCAGGACGATGTCCAAAGTCACCTTTGTGTGTCTGAGGTTTGGCCTCGGAAAGTGGACATGGGATCAGATAAGACAACCACAACTTGGCATTTTTCCTGCTCTAGAAAAGACACAAAACCTGCCTGCGACCACTGAAAACCTCACTACAAGAAAGCAGAAAGCTAGATACCAATTTATTGCCTACTGGCTACAAGCCATCTCTCTGCATGTTTCTGGAAGCGAAGCCATTCTCTAAACCAGCAGCTCCCAAGATGTTAAAATTGGTCAGAAAAAGAGTAATCTTGGCCAATATTAAACTTAGTCACTGAATTTTGTTGTTGTTCCCCATCTGATTTCTGTTTTTCTCGCTCAAAGACCACTCTGTCAAAGAAGGATGGGCTTCTGATCGCCGGTTTCCAATGCCAGCGTCCAGTAACAAGCAGAATGGCTCAAGCAGCAAGTGATTTATCTCACTGGAAGGAGAGCAATTGGTCTACGCGGAAAACTCCCTGCTGGGATGGACAGCAAACAAGGATCTTGATCCAGTGTATTTGCTCATCAGGAACACACTGAAGTCACTAACAAACAGGGTTTATTGATGTCCTGTTTCTTTCCGGCTGCTCTAAGGGGTCACAACGCATCTCCAGAGGTGGGAGAGACACCACTGAAGCTTCCTGCTTCCACTTCCCTGCCCAGGAGACTGTTCTCAGGTCAGAGTGGTGAAAGATGAAGATGTCTTGGGTATGCATTAACCTTGGGAAGAGCAGAGGGTACCTCTACATCTTCTTTAGCCCTGGCAAGTGTGACATGGCACTTAATGTCTGTGCAATTAATCCCTGGTCAAAGCAAGGCTGTGATTAACTTCATTTATATCTCAAACCCCTCTGCTGAGGCAAGCCCACCCACAGATGAGTCCACACCACAAGAGAAGATCCAGCAGTTGCCAGAATTGGACAATCAATCAACGGCTGAGCTCAGAGAAGAACCCAGTTCTGAAGTGAAATGCAAAGTGGGTCTGAGTTTTTGGTTTTCCAGCAGAAAGCAGCTGGTGCCCCACTCCGCTATGGGGCCATGGGATTTCTAATGGCTCACCAGGAGCTCCCAGCGAGGGTGCTGCACCACATCAAGACTTGAGACACCCCACGTGTCTCACATCAGAGGGCAACGTTTCTCCGTTTTATCGCAAGATCTGGGGAGAGGTTCCCTTTCTTTGAGTCATCACAAGACAAAGTGACCAGTAATTGGTTTCTAAACGTCAGCCTGACACAGCCCAACTGGGCAGAAAAGACTTACAGCATTAATCTCTAACCTGGTGTCAAGAGGACAGCGGGAGCAGGAGGGACACGCAGCGGAGGTTCATTCACTGAGAAGGGATCAAGGACTCAGCACTGACAAAAGAGCAGAGCTCTGTAAACAAAGTCAACGTCAGTGCTATTGATGCAAAGGAAGAATCAGAGTGTTCTTCTACTGCAGAAGAGAGATGAGAGTCACAGGAGGGGGAGATTGCGCCAGCGATTTGCTCAGGAGCCTGAAAATAACTATATTAAGTTAAAACAACTCTGCAACAGTTTTGCTCGTCTCATACAAAAATGGGATCCGAAGCCACCTTTGCCACTGGTGGTAATGTTTGTCTCAGGATGAAGAGCTCCAGAGGGTTGGGGGATTTTTTTCCTACAACTAGAAACGGTCTCATAACCTCTCACCAGACCCTGCAGTGGTGAGTTGCTGTGACTTTGGTTAAATAACGCCCAGCGGAGCGGAAACCCACTCATCTCCTTTTTCGTGCGAGATGTGAAACCCAAGAGCTGTGCAGGCAACATCCTTTCAGCCAGCGCTTGGGCTGGAAGGTAAAACCACCCAGCTCCTTTCTTCAGACCCAGCGACGGGGAAGAGTGGGCGAGAGGCTGACGAGCTCAGAGCCCTCCACCTCCTCCTCTGCCCGCGCTCCTCACCTCCCTGCTATTGTGTCAAAGATTGATCTCAGACTCCTCATTAATCTCCACCCATACCAAGAGCCCGATGTACCGTCACCCACCCAAACGCCAGGGGAACCGAATATAAAGAAAATGAAAGTCATCCTCACCTCCCTCTGCTCAGACACTTCCCCTTAACCCCCCCTCCACCCAACTCAGCGGCGCTAAAGCGTATTTTCTATTAAATATTGTTGGTTGTCTAGTCCCTTATATAGCTCAGCATGTTCATTCTTTTACTAATTGATTTCTCCAAATAACAGAATAATAAATCCAGCCCCAGAAGCCCATCTTTTTTTCCTTTTTTTTTTTCCTCCTTCCTACTACTAATATATGATGTAGGATTATTGTGTGGATTTGTGTGCAAAGTAGGTACAAATTAACAAGTATTTTACCACTGTCCAGCACATGAGTTAATTGTGACACTGGAGGAGGGTGTCTAATTTAACAGCTCTCTTTGGATTTGGCATCTTTTACTGTAGACAACTCACAACAGCCTTTGAGATCTATTCACTTCCTGGGGATATTTTCTTTTCCTTTTGTTTTCTCCCTTTTTTGCTACACCTCTGCTCTCATCCCAGACTCGGGTCTGGGTGTTTTCTTGTGGTGTGTGGGCAGGAGCCCAGGGGAGGTGGGGGGAAGCAGACCTAATTACAGGGGACGCTCTCAAAAATAGAGTTGCTTTTCCCCTTGTCCATGAGGTGGTGTGAGAAGTAGGTGTTCCAGTTCTTTCCATAGCTTTGGAACAACAGGAGGGCGGAGTTACTGGCAGATGGACTCTCTCACATGGGTTTAAACTAAGCTCTGAGTTACACGGCCATCACAATAGAAACAACTGAGTAATTGTACATATTTAGCTTCCTTTCCTTCCTGCTTCCCTGCTGCTTCTTTTCCTCTAG
>JAOXNH010000011.1:6477175-6501450 GCA_028566575.1 Bartramia longicauda | reverse complement strand
GAGAGGGTTGGAGAGCAGGGCCTGGCGGGGGGGGGAAGTTGTGGGGAGGCCTGGTGGGGGGATTCCTCGGGGTCCCTGGGCAGGAGTAGAGTTTCGGGGGGGTGCCAGCAACTGAGTGAGGAAACACGAGTGGGAGAAGGGAAACGAGGGCTGGAGTGGAAAAACTGGGATGACTAACAGCATCACCAAGTAAGGAATGACAGGTCGAGGCTTCGCCACTGAGAGCTGTGAGGCACGTTTCTAAATCCGGAGGGAACTTGGGCTCCCTATGAATGAGACCCCCAGGGTGTCTGGGACCAGCGCTGGTATTTCTCAGCTGTGTCTCAGGCCTGTCGTGGTGTTTAAAGGAAATGGTGCATCATCATGCAGTACGGAAAGGCAAAAGAGTTCCCTTTCTCAGTTAAATGTGTCACTAATTCGATTTGATAGAAGATTGTTAATGTTCCTGGCGAGCGCTATCTTGATTAGTGATAGATGGTATTATTAAGGTAAAACATTATTCCCGTAGTATGTGCAGAGCTGGCTGTGAAATGGCATTGTCTTTTCCTGACAGGATTTGGGAGGCAGGGGGGAATACTGAATGTAATGTTACTTGTTGTCATTTTTCCTGTAACTCAGCATTATTAGATGTGTTTGCATTTGTGATTGTGGAGCATCGTTGTGACATAATGAAAAGGAATCCTTTTTTGTGATTTCCTGTTTTTTTTTCCTTTGCCTTTAGAGTTCTAAGTGGTTATGTCTGGAGTGGCTTCATGTGAAGCCCTAGAAAAGCAAAGAATTTCACTTTTATTTATGCTTTATAAAATAGAACTCATTGGTTATAAAAACCCCTAAATTACTTAAGTAAAACATGTAACTGGCTGTCTTCTTTTTCACTGACAGTTTCTAACCAGATGCCCAGAATGATTTGGTTTCATTATGTCACTTGTTCCGATGTGACCTGAAGGAAAAAAAAACAGATTTTTATTATTTTTTTCCTTAATGGTACTTTGTCACGGGTGTATATCGAGATCAAGACAGCATGATAACAGAAGTACATCGCAAGCTGTCATCCTGTCACTGGATCAGTAGAGGACAGTAATACAAAACTGTACCTACCATAAGATCGTAGAAACTACTGTCAAATCTGATATCCTGATTTATTGGAGTATAGTTACCGCTGTTATAAAACTGATGGTATTTCCTCCCCCAAAACCTCCAGGATTTGCACGTAGATACAGATGAGGGAGGGAATTAAAATGGAAGAGGTTTTGGTGTGACACATGGGCTCAGCGAGAGCTACCATCGCTGGCTGCACACATCACAGTGGAGTGCTTAAAATACCCTGATTTCTTGTGTAATTGATCTTAAAATTTGCTGCTGTTTTAACATGGAGAAAGTACCAGTACTGGCACTGGTATTAGGTTTGATTAGAGCTGATAAATATTAAAAACAATTCTCTCAGCTTCCCCTGAGCCGGCTTGACCAGTGTGGGGGAAGGTTTAGGGTTAATCTCTGAACTGCAGCTGAGGCTCTAGACAGACCTAGCGTTAGGCATGTACCGTGAGCGGAGTTTGATGCCCTGTGTGATTTTTCTAGATGCCAATCCAGTTTACAATAAGAGGGACTTACCAGCTTTATTCTTGGCACACCCTTCTGCTGAGCATTTTACTCGTGGGGCTTGCCATTCCACTGCCTAGCTGGCTGTGGACCTGTAAACTTGAAATTCATCTGCTTCCTTTCTTCCTGGACATTATTGCTGTAAAATTGGGCCTGAAGCTGGCAAAGATACCTGTTCCTTGTATGATCAGAAGCTATTGCTGTGTTATCAGTTGCATTCGTAGTTCCACGTTTGGAAATACCTGCTGGAATTTTGTAAAATTCCTTCTCCCAGCTTTGGCTGGATTTTTCTGCACGATTGGAGTATTATGTAAGATCTTGCTGTATTCCTCCAGCCTCTGATGGCTGCTGTTTCCTACTCAGCATGGAGAGGAAATACAACAAAAATGTGGTGGTTTTGTTGTTTTTGTGTTTTTTGTGTGTTTTTTTTTAAAACCCAGCCTTTATTGAGAGTGTTGCTTCTTGATCCTCAATCCATCAGCTGCTGCTGCATTCTGTCTTGTACTTTGTACTTGAGAGACCTCTTAAATAAAGCATGTGTCCCAAGTTCTAGAAACACATGACGGTACAGGAAACTAGCATGAGATTAAAGTTTCTATACCCTTGAGGAGGCAAAGGAGCTGTTGTTTTTCAGAATCTGTGTCTGTAAATAGAACTTCTTTTATTGGTTTCACGTTGTTAAGTGTCCCTTTACTGAACTCTGTAACAGAGTTGAGTGATTCTGGAAGTCTCTTCCTCTTCGTTGATGTGCGTAGCTGAGAATTCAAGAAAATACGTAGCACGCATGAAATGTAATTTGTGGTTTGTTTTGTTTCCCCCCCTTCCCCCCTCCACATTTTTAGGACAGAAAAGATGCAGAGCCTCTGACTGTGTAGCAAATGCCCGGAAAAGACTTGGGAGTTCATTTTTATACTGTGAGTAAATTCTTTGGCTACAGGAAGGAGTTGCGTTGCTGCGTTCTGTGTGGTGTAGCTGGTCTTCAAACTGTGGATTTTTAGGTATCTGTAGAGTTTATAAACTCAAGACCGTGGGAGGGATTAAACACTCCAACACTAAATGCATGACTGAAGATATGGTTTTGGCCATGGATGTGGTAGAAGCCAGTAGGATACTTGTAACTTTAGATGCACTGACCACAGAAAATAGCATTTAAATTTTCATACTGAGATCTCATCTCACCTTTTCTTAGTCTGTATTGTAGGTCTGTTTCAATAGGTTATTTTTTATGACTGTGGAGTTTAAAAATGGCTTTCATTAGAAATCTAGTGTGTCTGTTGAGCATTTTAAATTGGGTCTGATGTAATGCTTGGGCTGTGAATCATATACAGTAATGTTAATGCTTTTAAAAAATTGATCCAACTTCTGATAGCAGAAATCATTTTCCAGCAAATAAGCATGCCCTTGTGCACACCTTTAAGAGACTTGCATACAGAGAAAAAGTCAGAATATTCATTTGAAAACGTGCTAAATTTTAAGCATTTAAAATATTTAGGAATTCCGAAGTTCAGTAATACTGGAAGGTTCATAATTGTAAACATTTAAATTTATTGCATATTCAGAAGCATTTCATGTTGCATCCTGTGTAAACTCACATAGGGTATCGTTGGACACTGATAGTTTAAGTTTCTCTGAATCACTACTTATTCTTTGGGGTTTACGTGCCACCCTTTGAGTTAATATAGATACAGGTGGAACGCTTTGATACACGTGACATCAGGCATGCCAGTGACATCTCTCCAGCATCAATCTGAAAAGACTGATGTGATGGTTCTGAACAAGGCACCTGGATCTTCTGAGATCAAACAGAACTTCAGGAAACACTTTTTAAACTATAAATATGCAGGAATGATAGATGTAGAGGTTCACAACGTGATTTGTGGGACTTAAACAGCGATGTGTAGTTAGTTATTCGGGGTTTTTTTCTGCTCCTTTCTATGCTAGATCCTCGTATTTACCAATAAACAGCTATCTCCAAAATGAATAGAACACCTGAATATCTCTGGCTGTAACAAGAATTGATAGTTAAGCAAAATTGCATGGGCAGAGAATATGGTCTAGAAAAACTTACTGATCTTAGAGCCAAACAAGAAGTAGAAGTTTGCTTGCAGGACTCAATCAGATGAAGTAATTTAATTTAAAGAATAGGTGTATTTATTTTTTTAAGTGTTTCTGTTCTGCCCGCATTTTTTGCCCAATGCTGCAGAAATTATTCAACAAATCATAAATCAGATCACAATTGTATATAGCAACTTTTCTTTAATAGTGGTTTACTAGTGGGGGACTTCCCAAGACTCTGAAGTTGTATTTCTCTGGCTTCGATGTTCAAGCTAGTGAGGCCTCACTTCTCTCTTAGAAAGAAATCCTTTTTAATTTTGATATTTTATTTTTTTAATTAATTAAAAGAATGGATTTGCCTTTATGTCTGAAAGCAGAGCTCGGATGACAGCCCTGTTTCAGAGCCATTCTTACAGCAGGGAGACGGAACGAGCAGGTGGAGACAAGTCGGGGAAGTGGCCGGAGCTGCTCTAGAGCGATGCCGAGAGGCTGCCTTGGCGGCCTCCCAAGGGCCTGGAACAGACGCTGACTGCATTGATGGAAAAGTTTTCAGTTCACATGGCTAGAATCATGCCTGTGGATTAACTATGCCGGCTGTTAAAGAATGTTGTCATATTGCCTCCCCCCCTCGCCCCCAAGAATTCGTTATCTTATGGTGAAGACATACAGTACCTTCCTCAGATGGATGGAAGGCAGGGTACTGTAGGCTGGGGGTCCTCACCTTATGGATCTGCCTTTGTCATTTCAAAATCTTGTTAAATGACACCACTGCATTGGTGCCTTCATTTCCTCAGCTGCTTTTTTTGCACAAATCTGCAGCCTCAACAAGTTGTGCCTAAAAGCCACACGTATCATCAGTTTGATGAGTTTCTTAGAAGTGCTTGCGGGCAGCAAATAAAATTCAGAGAACAGCATTTGAGAGACAGACGATTTTCTTAAGATTTCCTGTTAGATTATGATTTTTTTGTTGTTCATGCTTGTTCCTGGAGAGGAGAACAGTGTGTCAGCAGAGGTGTTTTGAGTCCAGAAGTTTTGAAAATTGCCATCACGTGTCGTCTTCTAACTTGGAGACCTCTGCGTTCTAGCAAGTAAGATAACAGAACATATAATTGAAATCAAAAATCAGCAAAATCAGTTCCCTGTGTCCAAGATGCTCCCTTTGGAAATTTTTCACTTAAAACACAAGTTATAACATTAGCACGGAAAGCAGTGAAAGAAAATCACCTTGCTGCCCCGCTTCCAAAGTGCCACTAATATAAACAGACATATAATAGTGCCTCTGGCCCAATCTTTTTTCCTATTGACTAAAAACATATTAAATATAGAATATCTAAGCTACTGAAATTTTTCTTTGCTCTTTGTCTTATTAATTCGATAATCTTGGTCTTGAATGGTTAGGATATTCAAATAGGGGTGTAGGCGAATGCCATAATTGTGTTATTTTCGGAGTGTGATTTATGGTAAGATGGGATTTTTTTGATGTTAATGTGAGTAAGATTATTAAAATTACACTAGCAAAACCATCACGCCTTATTGAAGTCGGTGTGATATGTTTTATAGAAAACACAGCTGCTGATTTTTGAGGAAAATATAGATTGTTTGGAAGTGGAAGTTGGTTGGAATTTGATTTCCTTTCGCCTTCCTCTCCTTATTCTTTCTCATGTTGGTATTTGATAAGATCCGAGGAAAGACTAAACAAAGTAACTTTGAAAATTAAGGACTCTTCCTGCTGATAAAAACACAAGTTTTGGAGAAGGGTTACCTGGTAGGACAGGCTGTAAACAGGAGTCTTTTCAAGAGCTTGTAATTGCTGTTTATTATCTGCAAGAAATAGGTCTTGGAGTGAACTTTCTGTTGGGTTGATTTCCTTTCATGCGTTTCCAAAAACCTGGGCTTGCGTGCTCTATTTATTTATTGGGTTTGGTTTTATTTGGCAATCGTATGATCTTTACTCTTAGCCGGTTAAAATAATTCTCACAACCATTTTGGAGTCGTGCTGCCGTTGCAAGGAGGTGAAAGAATCCAGTAGTTTGATGTCTTAGTTTTGGCCACGCGTTGTCATCTCTAAATTGATTATTTGAAAGCTTGATTTCCAGACTAATAATGGCAAAACCTGTATTTCAGCTCCAGTTGGTTTTGATAAGCTCTTAGAAATATTAAGGCAAGATGGCAACTGGAAAATGTTACATGAGGACTACCAGATGTTTGCGTTACTGGAAAGTTGATATAAATAAAAGGCTCCAGAGGGGATTATAGTCTTGGTGGTTTGTGAGAGGTCAGGTCTGCAATCCCACTGAGTGCTCTAGCGCTGCTCCATACCGGGCCCCAGCGCAGCGGCTTGAAAAATTCAGTCCCATTTAATTTTCAGTTTCTGCTTGTTCCCTGATTAGACGTCGTACTGCTTAGGCTTTTTCTTCCAGTTATTTTCAACTCCCGGCAATCCGTTGGGATTTTAGAGGTGTGAGGTATTTCTAACAGGGTGTCGCTTTGGAGAGAGATGAAGTGTCTATGGAGGGGAGCAACCCCCTGTCGCTGCCAGAGGCTTCCCTGGCAGGTTGGGAAGTTTTCCTGGGAAAGAGTCATTTTCATGGCCTTATCTTTTAATTTGGAAGATGACTTACAGGCTACAAAAGTGCAAATGTTTCATTTTTAAAAGATAAAATTGCTAAAATGGCAACTGAGTTACTTGACGAGTGGCAGGTAACAATTTACCCTACAAATATAAACCGAAGCCATAAAATATTTTTTTACGACTTGCCTGTGAGGGAGAATCTAAAATAAAAGAGTTCACGGGCAAGAACAAACCCCTTCTTTTCAAAAATAAGATTAGGTTTCTTATTGAAGACAGAAGTCTGCTCTGGCTGGTTCTTTCTGTAAGACCGAAGCTGGTGTATTGGAATAACATTTTTCCTTGGGAGAGGAGAGAAATGAGCAGGAATGGATTGGCAGGAGGGAAGAGAAAAGAAGTAAAAAGGAGAATTTAGAGGAAAAAAAAAAGTAAGAGATTTATTTCTTTTTAACATGCTTATCATCTGAATTAAAAAATTATGAGGAAGGTTTAACTTCTGAGGAAAAACAGTTTTTGAAGCTTTAAGCATCTCAGGATTTACCTCAAGGAGATTAAAGGTGGAAGCAGAAAGAGTTAAAGAAGAGGCAAACATCTGGTGAAAATAGGAGTGGTGACACAGGCAACAGTAACTCTAAAATAAAAAGAGTTTTGTTTGCTTTTAAGAACTTGATTACTTTTTATATTTACTGGTGTGGATGTAATTCGAATATACTTTGGGTAATTTATAGTTAGGCTTGGATGCGATTAAAGGGGATACAGTTTTCTGCATCTGTTCAAACACCGGCGTGAAGCGGTCTTAGAATGTCAAAAATACAACTTAATGACTGAAGGGCAGAAGTTTTCAGTGGAGCACTTGTTTATAAAAGCAGAAAGTTATTTGGAGACCTCTCGGCTGCTTCTTACCACCAACTTCCTCTCTCTTTCCTTGGTTTGGTTTTAGCTGTTTGCTCTTTTATCGGCTGATATTTGGGGAGGAGGGGGAAGGGGTGGTAGATGGTCTATAGCTAAAGAATGATGGTGTTTCTTTTTTATATAAAATAAAAGTAAAGCTTGTAATTCTCCGTAAAATGCTGACGTTTTACTGATAATTGTCCCATGCCTTAATAGTTTCTCACAAATTGTGATTTTTGTAGGTGACCGAGCCTCTGTTTTTTCTCCCCGCCCCATTTTCTAACTGGAGAATTGGTTTAAGGGAGAAAATGAAAAACATTCCAAGAATGGAAAAGAAAGCCTTAGTTTTGGACTATTTCTCAAAGTGGAATTTTACTTCCTGAATTCTAGTGGGCTGCCAATATTCGGTGTGTTCTGAGATAACTCTCTCTCTAAGTTACTCCTCTTCACTTTTCCATGATCTGTCATCTTAAAAAGAAAAAAAAGTCATTCTGGATGTTCCAACTTGATAATGAGTTTTCTGAAATAAACTGAATGAAGGTGTATGTGTTTGCCTTAATAAAAATCTTCCTTTTATGCAGTGTCCAGAGGGCCCTGTTGTGACCTCAGGAATTTGGCCTTCTCTAATGTATTTGGCAACTTCGGGGTGTAATAAAAAGAAGGATTCAAGTTCCTGAATGCTACTGGTGATATAATGGGAACAACTTACAAACTGAATTAGGGCTGATATATAGTGCCATGGGATGGAGAGAAAAGCAGGACCACTCTTAACTCTTTGAGAGAGATGGTTTGCTCTGGATTTTAAGGAAACCAGGTTCTCTCTATTGTTTCTGTCTCCCAGGTGAGAAGTTGTAGGTCCTTTAGCCTGGAATGCATCTTCCACTGGATGCAGCTTCGTTCCTTTTATCTCTCTGCTGTGATTGTGTTGATTTTCCAGTCTGTTCTCTTATGACTGAAGATTGTAAATGAAACTCTCCCTGTGTCATTTGGAGCTCAGCAGTTTTTGTGGCACTCAACTGCGTACAGGTTAAGTAAGATCTTTTTTGGACTTAAGAGCACAGAAGGTAGAGGAAGGTGCAATGCACACACTCCTGGTCTTTAGAAAGTATTCAAGCTTAATTCACTAACGTCTTTTATTGACATAAATTATTCTTCCCTTTAATTCAGGTACAGTTAAGGCTGTGTATATCCCATTCGTGTTGCTCATTTATAGGTTGTTTTTTCCAGGTGGGGATTGGCTTCATGTAGAACTGTTCACATTTCTTTGTTCCAGAAAGATAAGCCTTTCCCTTGTGTAAACCAGGCTCCCTTTCAAGATGTAGCTTTTTGGTATGGGTCACTTTCACAGAATGCCAAGTGTTGGTTTCTAATCTTAGTCTATTTGTATTGGGACAGATTGTTTGGAACCTGGGTGCACTCTCTTCTGTGCTACCATGTTAATAATTAGGCAACTTTGTGTAACCTCTGGAATTCAGGGTGCCTGACTTTTCACCCAGCAGTTGGTAGCTCAGGCTCTAGGAATGCTTTGCCCAATGATTTGCCCATCGTTGCTTTCCTCTGTGGTATGCCAGGCAGGAAGAGTGGTATAACGTCCTGTTTAGTGTATACATGAAAATCTGAAAACTTACTCATTTTATTCATCCGCTAGTTAGATAGCATTGCATCCTGCTTTGCTCTTGCACTTAACTTGCCCTTCTTTACCCCCCCTTTTCTTCTTTTTCTTTCTTTATGGCAGCAAATTCAGACCTTCCATTGTCCTTTCCAAGGCTTTGAAGAATGCAGGAAGATAATGGTCTCTTCCTGTGCTTCCATATCTCATCCCCTTGTTTTATTGCTCCAATTATCTTTGTCCTGCTCCTTTTCTCCCCACTCTGTGCTGTTCTTGGGTAGTCTTTGATGCCTTGCTGGTCCAAGAAGCAACTGCTCCCGTGTTTGAAACAATTAAAAATACACTTCTTTTACAGAATTCTCTAAGTTATCTTTTGCTGATTAAAACTTCCTGAAAACTAACATGCTTGGAAATTTCTGGTGTAAACTCCAGATTTCTTAAAAGGTAGTTGATTTATCTTGAGAAGAAGTAGAGACTGATGGGCTGTTAAGCAAAAGTCTAGTAATTCTGAGGCTTTTTCTAGAATTATTTGTTAAGATTCCCCACCTCTCTCGGGTCAGGTCTCTGCTGCTCACAGAGTAGCTTTGACTGTTGATTCCTACAGTAGATAAAGTTTTGAGTTGAGATGTCTGTACAGCTGCGAAGTCAGGAGGTAATTACAAGGACAAGGTGGCAAGGGAACATTTCCTGTGCTTCAGAAAGGCCTGGTCTGGCTCTGGTTCTTAGATAAAATGTCTTCATCTGGAAGTGGTTGTGAATGAGGTGAGAATTATTCTTTTTCTTAACTGTAATCTTAACTATGTCCAGAGACAAGTGCTGTTTGTTATTTATAGCCAAGGAAGTAAGAGACTCTTAGCCCTACATGGGCTCCCAGGGGTCCATAGATAATATTTTGTATTTTGTTTCCTGTGACTTGATAGTTATGCCTGTAGCTTTAAGTTTCTCCCTGCTTCTCCTCGCCAGAAAGAATTTTGATATCCCAACTATTTATGAAATGTTTTCCTAAAACCTCTGCCTGCAGCATTTTTCAATTCACTCCGAGTTCAGAGGTGCCAGCACCGTTAGTGAAGAAGTGTGAACTGGTGAAGTATTAAGTGTTCATGAACAAATAAACACCGGGGGTGCCCTGCTGATTTTGGAAACTTAACTTTACCTTAAGTCAGCTGTGGGGTTCCTTGGAAAATACGTTTAATATTGGTCCATGGCAGAAGAGCCATGCAGCATCTGAAGGTGGAACAGCAATGGCAGTTTCCACAGGACGTTTCTAAAGATCTATTTCACTGACCTTTTATGCACTTCTCCTGTTCCCATGCTTGCTAAGCAAGGCAAATGGCAAGTTTTTCCTTACTGATAATGTTTGCAAAAGGCAGTGATGGATATTATCTGTTTATTCCCATTATGACTTGCTACAGCAGTAAAAGTACCAGTGATACCATTTGATGACAAGTATTTGATGGCTGATTGCTGTATTGAGCTGGGGGTATGTTGGAGTTTAACATCTTTTTTTTTAAAACTGTATTTAACTGCCTGGCAAAGCATCTGGAGAAAGCTTTGACATACTAGATTGAAAGTATTTTCCAAATACTAGAAAAATCTTTAAAATCTAGAACCTTTGTCCCTTTTGGGCCGTTTTAAAAGCGTAATGAATGACGCGCTGGCATGCAGCAATTCTATTAGCACATTGTCATAACTTTTATTACCACCTGCCTATCCAAGCCATCTGGGAGGAAAGGATATAAGATATAAAAGTGACAGTTACTCAGAGGAAATTAAATAGTCCTGTGTATTTCAAGCTCATACGTTTATCTTGCCTTTAAATCACAGAAGCTTTCTAAAGCTTCTTTGCATATGTAAGATGGAGGTAATATTTAGGTAGGTCTTAAAATCCTGTTGAAATACAGAAAGTAGATGTTTAAAGTTTCAATTTTATCACACAATTAACCATTTCCTTCCCCAATTATCTGCTTGATGGCTACAGTCTTCTGGAGTTTGCTCCTTGGAGACCAGTGAATGGTACAGGAATTTAGGATTAACTTCTGCCCTCCATCCAGGAAACCCTTCAGTTTCTCAGTGTGTTCCAAGAGGCTTGATGAATGTGCCATTGCAACATTAAAAGTTGTTGTTGTCTCCTCTTTCCCTCCCCATTAATCCCTCGTTTTCATGCCATAAAGGGAGGTGTTACCACTAAATTTACCAATTTGTCTTCAAGAAGGACCCACTGGAGTCTTTTAACTGTGTAATTACCTTTCCTGTTAAACCACTTCTCTAATGTGTGTGTAGAGATACTTAATTGCTTCAGTTTACCTGGAAATAGAAGTCATTTTAGAGAAAACTGCTTATTGTGGATAAATACTTTCCATGGAAGTTGGTTCCTTATCCAGGCTGTTCTGGCTCTGTTCCTTGTAATTATCCCAAAACCAGGAAAGTAGTCCAAGGAGGCCCCTGCTGACTGGAAGTGTCCCAGTTTACAAGAAAGGTGTGGGGGAAGACCCAGGGAACTACAGACCTCAGTATGACCTCAGTTCTTAAAAAAATTATGGAGAAGGTTATACTAGGTGCCACTGAACGGCGTTTAAAGAGAAATGCAGTCATCGGGCCCAGTCAGCATGGGTTCCCAAAGGGAAAGTCCTATTAACTAATTTGATACCCTTCTATGATAGGGTCACCACCTGGTGGATGAAGGGAATGGTCAATAGGATGAAATCTAACAAGTCCAAATGCTGGATTCTGAACCTGGGACAGAGTAACGCCAGGCACAAGTATAAATTGGGAGAGGGGTGGCTGGAGAGCAGCCCCTCAGAAAGGGATCTGGGAGTGCTGGTGGGCAGCGGCTCGATAGGAACCAGCTGGTCAAGAGAGGGGATGGTCCCACTGTGTTTAACAGTGGTGCCACCTCACCCTGAGCACTGTGTGCAGTTCTGGGCCCTATAATTTAAGAAGGATGTGAGGGTACTCAAATGGGTCCAGAGATGGGCAACCAAGCTGGTGAAAGTGCTGGAAGGAACATCTCTGAGGAGCAGCTCAGGGCTGTGGGCCCAGACTTTGTCTAGTTTGGAGAAGAGGAGGCTTGAGGGGCAACACCATGGCTCTCTACACCTTCCCACGGAGGGGGTGCGGAGAGGGAGGTGCTGAGCTCTTCTCCTTGTGATCCAGTGGTAGAACATAAGGGAATGGTTCAAAGCTGCACCAGGGGAGGTTCAGACTGGACATTTGGAAGTATTTCTTTACCAAGACGGGGGGTCAAACCCTGGAACAGCCTTCCTGGAGAGCCACCTTGAGAGGCAGTTGATGCCCCAAGCCCATTGGTGTTTAAGAGTCATTTGGACAATGCCCTTAACATGCTTTAACTTTTGGTCAGCCCTGGATTGGCTGGGCAGTTGGACTAGATGGTCCTTGTGGGTCCCTTCCAACTGAGTAGTCTGTTCAGCTCTATTGTGGCCTCACAGAATTCCTGGGAAGATGCTGATGGGATGCCCCTGACTCCAGCCATTCCTCACACGGAGATCCAGCCTGTCTCACGGTGACGGGCTGTGACCAAATCCTTGTTAAGGGGAAGATGTAGGTTGTTGTGACTTAAGGTTTAATTCACACCTCTGTTTTGGCCACAATGTCATTGTTTCAAAGAATTCAAAAGCTAATTTTAAGTAAGTTATTTCTACATCTTTTCTTTATCCTTCTAATGCTTCTTAAATAAAAGTTGCATTATTTCTTGCTCCGCATAAGGAAGTATTTTAAAAGAGACCGGAATGCTTCCGTGTTGCAAGTAGTTTGAGTAGAAAGATGTTGGTTAAAAACTAAAATCATTGAAACTACAATTTTAACAGGAAAAAAATATGTAATTTCACATCCTGCTCTTGTGTTTATTTGTTTTACTTTCTTCTGGTCAAACCTCCTTATTAGGCTTAGCATCCTGCTGCTCCGTGCGGAGACAGGTTGCCGTCAGCGAGGAGGTGAGATTCATCCTTTCCCTTGCTGCATATTCTCCTTTCGGAGTTTGTGTCCCTGTGCTGTAAAAGAGATGACTGGAATAACATTGATTAAAAATAGCTGTGACCAGGACAATACGAGAGCCTGGGTGGAGTTGAGCGTTGAGCAGAGCTTCTGTGAGCCCCGAGGGGACACAAAAAAAGCTTGGGTCTCTCCTGCCCATGGACTAAAACCAGGAAAAAGGCATCCCTTCCCCAGCCATGGAGAGACGAGATGTTTCCTGCTGCCCGTGGTGGAATTTAGGTTTTATCTGTCCTCCAAAGACTTTAACAGACTCCAAAGACTGGGGACAGTGAAGGGATGATGTCCTGGGAGGCGAGACTGAGTGTTGCCTATGGAAGGGCAGTCAGCTAAATACACAAAACTAACTCTGCTAATTTGAATGACACGGAGTGGCTTAACTGAATTTCTTTGGAGGAATTGTGGTAATTTTAAGTTTAATGTAATAAAACCTGCAGCAAGTACCTAAAGTGCATATTGATGTCCCTTTTTAAAGCATTTTTCCCCCCTCGTTCCACACGCACGGCACAAACTGCAAATACAAGACGTGTGTAAAGTTGTTTTACCTGAGACTGGTCAGTTTTCCATTCCTGCTGGTTGTCTGTGGTTCAGATCTTCTGCAGTTCATTGTTTGCCCCTGAGCTTTGCTCCGGCAAATAAATTTCCACTGAGTTAAATGCTCATCTCTATAGGGTTAAATACCTATTTCTTAGCTCCTGACAGACCTGCCCCCCATTTAAAGACTCCAAATTATGTTGACAGCAGTTTGTGGGGGAATAATGTGCATATATGTTGATGTGCTTGTTGTGAACATTGTCCTGTTGTTTTGAGGTGTGGGATTTTTAGATATTCTCTGTACTTTCCTCCCTTTCCTTTCATTGACTAATGACTCGGCTTTCCTCAAGAGCCTGACCCCCTGCTTTCCCTTTCTCTCCCAACGAACCTCAGTAGCAGCCTTTGTGTATAAAGCAATTTGTATTGCAAGATAACAGTTTTATGCCTTTCACTCGTCCTTTTTTAATCCTTTCGAGTTCAAAACCAGCAGCAATGGAGTTCCTGCATCCTGTGCAGTAAGAGGAAGGCAGATAAATAACCACCTGCGAAACAGCGCTTGGCAGAAGGCTAAACTGTGAAGCATGTGATGCTTTTGTATCTGCCAAAGTTATGAAGCCGAGTTTCCGAGCTCATCTTTGAAGATGTTTTGTGTATCTGCCTTAGGGATCGGGACTCAGAAGTCAGAGATGAGTTTGATTATTCTATTTTGTTTTCAAACCTCCCCGCTGGTAACTAGGTGCCTGTTTTATCAGTCCTGCCTGTGGATTCATTCAGGTGCATTGCGGGGGGTTTTAACCCCGTATGTTCTCTGTGGATGACAATTTGATTTGGCACTTAGCAGTTGGGAACTTCACTAGCACATAAAAGTGATGAGAATTTCCCTCTGGCCAAAAGGATTCGATTTGAAGCAGAGAAATCATTACCAATGCTTTCCCTAATAGTAAAGCTTCAGGAGAGGGTTTAAGGTTTAGGAAATTACTCTGTTGATGTTAGCGGTGTTTTGCTCTTGAGTTTGGATTGTGTGTTGCTACCTGTAGCTTTTTCAGATTAAGAACTTCATTTGTCAAGCCTGATCTCTGACATTCTGAGACTCTCAAAGTGAAATTAGGGAGTAAGTAGTGAGCTGAAATAGTGGCCTCAGGGTAAAATAGTAAATCTCAAGTTAAGTGAGGAGTCTCCTGTTTGAGTCTAGGACTCCTTAAAGGAAATTATATGCTGGGTTTATTCCTGTAAGGAGCTGCGTATTGAAAGAATGAGTGGAGGTGGTATATCCCCTCTTCAGAAAACATATGGTAACACTTTAAAATGTTTAAATGTAACATCATATTTTGAAGGTGCTGGGGGGAGGGAGAAAGCGTGATGGCTTTAACTTGTGTCCCATAAGATTTAACAGCGCTCCTGAAGTTTTTTTTCCTCTTTGTTCTTAGTTTTGCTTTTTTTTTTTTTTTTTCTTCTCTTTTTGGGGACTGACAGGGTGAAGATCAGTTATAAATTTCTTCTGCTGAGTTGTGAAATTCTGTTTAATCTTCAAACTGGCGATGTCAAGGGTGCCGAGTCCTCCTCCTCCGGCAGAAATGTCGAGTGGACCTGTAGCCGAGAGCTGGTGCTACACTCAGGTAAGTCCACACTCTGCTGAGATATTCTTGACGTAATGTGATCAGAAACTGTGCTAAGAAGTTTATTCAGAACAAGTTTGGAGTCTGGGTTTTCAGATGATGTCACTCTTGCAAACCCAGCGTTCCCCAGAGCACCAGTAGAATGTTGCCCTCAACCCTCGACGGAACGTCGGTGGAGGCCGTTGGAGAAGTTGGAGTGGTCCAACTGCTACTGCCAACCATTTCCAGACTGTTTTCTTGCGCTTGGGGGGTTATTTGTCACGCGAGTGACTCAGTAAAACTTCCAAGTTCTCAGGTTTTGCCTTTAAGATGGCCAGGGTGAACGGGTATGAGCCTAAACCGCCTATTATCCTCTGTTTTAAGATCAAGGTGGTGAAGTTTTCCTACATGTGGACCATAAACAACTTTAGCTTCTGCCGAGAAGAAATGGGGGAGGTCATCAAAAGCTCAACCTTTTCATCTGGAGCCAACGATAAACTCAAATGGTAAGAAACAGAGCGGAGAGGTTCACCCTGTTTGTACAACTGTGTGAAAGAATTTGGGGCTCTGTAACAGATGAAATACATAAAAAACCTACTTGTATTGCACATGGGTTCTTGCTTCCTTGAATGTAGGATGTATGCACAGGGAGAAAGTACTGTTACTTCAGCATAGAGTTTGAACAAACAAAACCCATGTGAGGATCTGATGGTTTTCAGTGTTTCTCTGATAATGGCAAACATCAGCGGTAAGAGAAGCCATGGCTGGAAGAGACGTGCCATGGAGGATTATTAATGTCTTAAGTTTGGGTTTTTTTGACCGATACTTATTTTGACAAGTCCTTTTAAGCCAATGAGAGCCTACAGCCAGTGTATTAAAGCTCTATTTCGGCCTTCCAGTTTCAGACTCTAGTATTCTATACTGTTAAAAAGCTAATTTTTGCTTGCACTCTAAATCCTACAATTTAAGTCTATTGCTACTGTATTACCTTTCTCTTTATGGCAGCTGTTTGTAAATTCAGAGACTTAACACAGAGATAGTCAAAGTAACCATGTTCTGTAACTCTTTCTGCCTCTTAAAGATAACATTATTTTTTCACTTTTCCTTCCCTTTAAAACCTTTCTTATCTTCCCTGAGTCCTCCAGTAATTTCCAGTAACTCAGAGTGAACTTTGGTCATAACGTGTGTCTGCTGTGACTCGCATCTGACCTAGTGTATCCATGGGCACCTGGTTCCTTATTTTATCCCTTGTTGGTGATATTAAATGTTTTAGCATTTTTCTTTAAACCACTTTAGTATAGATTGGGGTAAATCAGCCACTAAATAAAACCGCTTTAGTATAGATTGGGGTAAATCAGCCACTAAATAATATACTCTGTGTGTGATACAATTTGTGTTCCCTTCCTTTGGGTGGCAGACCTGTGCTTTCCTCGGGACTGCTTTTTGTTGTTAAATTACTTACCTTTGTAACCTTTCCCAGTCAGATCTCATTCTAATGTCTAGATCTTTCGGATTTCTTTGTCCTTGTGTGTTTGAGCTGTTAGTCATTTGGCCTAGTTTTTGCTTCTTGTTAGATTCTGTGTCAAGTTTCAGGTCATGGAACTGCTTCTGAGTTAGCCTTTTCCTGCACTTACTACTTTTTCTTGACAAAGGAGTATTCTTCTCTTTTTGCCCTTGTATTATGTTTTTGAGAAACTACCAACCTTCCAGAAATCCATTTTTCCTTTCAGTTGCTTCCTGTGGAATTTTACCTACCATTTCTCTGGATTTCCTCGAATCCATTGCCTCCATTCTACTATTTCTTTCCTTTTGTGACAGTTGACATCAGGGTGCTCTTCAATAATTTTAAATCATAGCTCCCCTCTCTCCTCTTTTCCCCGTGTTTTTTTGGGGGGTTTGTTTGTTTTGTAATTGGATTGCCCATACTTCCTGCCTGTTTATTATTCTCTCTCTTGGAGATGTAGCATGAGGCTGACTGTAACAAACAGTTCTACTCTTGTTTACCTACCTGTTATTTCCTGGGGGTTTGGTGGCTGTTAAACAGAACTTGTTTGCTGTACATTTTATTGTGAAAATTCTACAATGCCCTTTCTTTGAGAGCTGTGAATGAGCTGCCAAACCCCTTCCTGCCATCTCACTCAGCTGCCTGTTTCTACAGGTGTTTACGCGTGAACCCTAAAGGCCTGGATGAAGAAAGTAAAGATTACCTATCCCTCTATCTGCTGCTGGTGAGCTGTCCAAAAAGTGAAGTTCGAGCAAAGTTCAAATTCTCCATCCTGAATGCTAAAGGAGAAGAAACGAAAGCGATGGGTGTGTAAAATAAAACCCCTTTTCTGTCTGATGGGGTCAGGTGTTTGTCTTTTGCTGTTTGATCAAGCGAGTCGCTCAGCTGGGGTTTGAAGCACCATATCTTTCTTTCAGAGAGCCAGCGAGCATATCGATTCGTACAAGGCAAAGACTGGGGATTCAAAAAATTTATTAGAAGAGACTTTCTGTTGGATGAGGCCAATGGACTTCTTCCAGATGACAAACTCACTCTCTTCTGTGAGGTAGGTCTTCCTGTGAAGCTGAAAGAATAGCGGTTCCATTAGCTTAAGGGAGATGTGACCTTAGTTTTCATCATTGCTTTTAAGGAGTCAGAGGTGCCAGGAGAAATATTGGATGTTTATATGGCACTTAGGTTTTTATTTGTGCGTGTGTGTATGTGTGTGCCTGTGTGGCTGGTGGCTTTTTCTCTGTGTGATTCATCCCATTTCACTTCCATTTATTTTTTTTGTTGCTTTATATTTGTCTTTTACCTGTGATGATGGTAGGAATTAAGCACGTTTCATTATCATTTCACTTCTGGTTTAGTATTATCATCCATCTGTTTGTACTCCCTAATTTGAAACTCACTTGGGATAATAACCAGCGCTAGCTCTGTGGTGGGAACTGGCCCACCTATTACTTGCCTGCTGAAAAAGGAAGAGTTTTCTTTATTTTCCTAAGTGTGTCTATACAGCCAACAAAAAGAAAAATTTAAGATAAAGGAATTTTATACTAACCACAGTTTTCTGTTCATTGTGTTTGTATTTTTCTACAACTGCTTACCAAATTACTATTTCACTAATACTCATTTCAGACAAAGATACAGGCAGGTATTTCTAAAACCTAGGTATTTAGGTTTAGAAACCTTAATGAGAAAATTTAAACTGTCTTAATTTAGTGTCTTCAGAGCTTGTGCTGTCTTATTTTCATTGTCTTTTTAATGACAAAATGCCTCCTGTAGCTGTGATTTTTGCCAGAAGCCAGGTAGAACAAGTTGTTCTCTTGTTGGATCTCCTGCAGGTTTTCTATGGGAGTCTTTTCTTTTGCTGTGTTTTCTTTCAGGAGTGAAAGAAACGCTTCAGTTAAAGTTGTTTGGCAGCTACATTTTATTTTTTCATTATTTTTTAGTGGGTTCTTTTGGCCATCATAAACACACACATATTTAAATGAACAAACATCTCCTAAAGGATGTGTGTTCCATCAGTAGCATAAATTACTGTCATGGAGGGAGCCCTTCCTTTAGCACTTGTAGCAATATGGAGGGAGAAGAGGAGAGTGCCTTGGATGTCACCTCTGTAGATCTGGCAATTACTCTTTCCTTCATAAATAAAAGAGCCAGAAAACTTAAAATTGTGGACTGAAACTGAAAAATTAATGTCCGAGAATGGAATTTGCGAGGTGTGATGTAGATAAACCCGAGATCCACCAGCTGTCTTGGCAACCGGTACTAATTCGAATCCCTTTTTACTGAATTACTCCCTTCCAGAGCTTCCGCTCAGGGGTTTGGTTTATTCTGGATGGAGAGAAGACTTGTACTGGCTCCACCTGCCCTTGGTGTCTTCTGGTTTCCCTTCTAGTTTGTTCTATGTGTGAGAAATTTTAAGTTTAGTGATATCGGAGGGGAAGGTTTTGCTGTCTGGAAACAGTTCGGTGAGAACTTTCAACAGCTTGGTTTTGGGGATTTTTTTCCCCCGCTCATTTTTTTTTGTGGGGCTTATTTTAGTTTTTCCTTTTCTTCCCTGAGCTTCTAAGTCTCTTAGCGTGGAAACCAGTGGGCCATATGCTCTCCTAATGCTTCCCTGCTGGCCACAGGTGCCAAGTGATGCTGCTCACAGCTGTACTTTCAGCGAGCGTGTCCTGTATGGAGAAACTCTCGAAGGAGTTCACAATTCTGCACGTTGAGATGCTTCTTATGTGGGGTTATGCTGGAGTTTTCTGCACGCCAGAAGGTTGCCGAGTGTCTCCGCTGTACCTTCTCATTGCTTTATTAAAGTTAAAAGGAAAAAGCTTTTTGTTCTCTGCTCGTCTCCGGTGCCGGACGCAGATAATGTCTTGCTGAAAATGCTGTTAAGGCAGAGAATGATGTTCCTTGTCAAACGTTTCAAATCTGACCTCGTTTAGTTGTCTGTTGGGGGATTTTTTCGACCTCTTGTTTTGCCAGTGGAATTGATTGTTCATATCCCAACTGTATTACTTTTGACTGTTTAAATTATATTCCAACATCATAGGTAAATATCATTCTGGTAAATCTCCAAAAAGAACAGTTTTCCCAAAATTGTGGTAATAGCTCTCTTGTGAGGTAGGTAGCATTGGTGGTTTCCTTGCTAACGGGTTGAAAATAGCTTAAGCAAAACCCTATCTATTTTGACCTATAAGACTGGTCACCACTTGGAATCTGCCAGTGTAAACTCCTTATGTAAAACCCCACGTAATATATGAAAGAAAATCAGTTACTGGCTGAAAATGAAAATCTATGAAGAGAATTTATATGTGGATTTGAGACACAGTACACTAGTCTCTTTTTTGGCTGAGCTGTAATCAGGACTGGTCCCCAGCAAGGGATCTGCATCTTAGAATCCCTTTTTAATGAATCTGATGAATTTTCATAGAATGGTTAGAGTTGGAAGGGGCCTTAAAGATCATGGAGTTCCAACCCCCCTGCCATGGGCAGGGACACCTCCACTTAGAGCAGGTTGCTTAAAACCCCATCCAGCCTGGCCTTCATCCATCCTCAGTGGTTTCCATTCATCCTTGAGTCCATGCTGCTGGTCGAGATGTCACAGGGCACAAAGATGTTGTAGCTGTCAAATTAATGATGAAGAATATTAGCTGCCTCACATTTCCTCTGGCTAATCATTAGTATTCGTTGGCCAACAGCATCTGGTATTTGGGTTTGAGTGTTGTGCAGTTTACACAAGATGTGGCTGCCACCAGAAACCCACGGGAGGTTTCTCAAGAGCGGGGGGTATGTGCTGTCAGCAGGGTTTTTTTTTTCTCTTAAAAGATACTTCTGTCATCTCTCTCCCTTCATAATTTACTTCTCCTTTTACATAACTCTGAAGCTTCCTTTGCTGTTGGTTGTTCTTCTTTGGCCATTGGTTATTAATAGAACTGAAATTTAACTTGGACTTGACAGCAAATCCCGGAAATAAGTCTCACGTACGCTTGCTTCCCTGTCAATCACTTCTTCCTTTATTCTTTGCTATAGCGGGGTAGTATTAGTCACTCTGATCTTTTCTAATTGGAGTCTGCTGTGGAAGGCGTATGATTTACTGCGTGTTTAACAATAATGGGTCGGTGCTGAACAGGCTCTTAACAGTTCCCTTTGTGTGGGTTATTCATCAGTCAGTACGGCAACGGATGGTGCCTGTGTGCTTTAGAGCAGAGGAGAAGGAATCCATCTGCCTTCTCCAAATCTTCCTGATTACTGGGCATAAAGCTGCTTTTTTAAACTTACTGTTTAGAGGGTTTCATAAATTTTATTTTGTAATATGGTGGAGGCATTGGACTCTCGAAGAAATTTCGAACCAGAAGCAGGAAGACATCTGGGGGATCGGATGCTGCCCTCGCACACGCATGGATGCGGTGCTTGGTGATAGGAGCTCTCTATGTACCTGATTTTCATTTGTACTGCTGTCTGTATTGCATTATTCATTGGGGAGGGTTTCAGAGGGTTGATGGAAGGAAAAACTAGGTCAGGTATGGTGTCTGTAAAAGCAGAAAAATAAGGTTCTAGTTCCTTAAGAAACCATCTATGAAGTTATGATTAAATTGTGTAGAAGTGGTGTTAATTTGAGGTTGAGAAGAAAATCTGCTGGTGTGATTTAGGACTTGGGACGGACACTATGGAGGAGCAGAGGGCAGGGTTAAGGCAGGGGAGAAAGGATGCTTTAAAAATGGAGCCATTTTTAATCATACAACGATTCTACTTGAGAGGTGTGGGTTTTGCTTTGCATTTCCCTTCACCTCCTTGGAAATAAAAACTTCCTGTAGGGAGATGAGATTTTTCAGTGTGGATTTTTTTAAACTTTGGGGTTGTTTGCTTTCTTTTCCCCTCCAGGTGAGTGTGGTACAGGACTCTGTCAACATCTCCGGCCAGAACACGATGAACATGGTGAAGGTACCGGAGTGTCGCTTGGCGGATGAGCTAGGAGGCCTGTGGGAGAATTCCCGTTTCACGGACTGCTGTCTGTGCGTGGCGGGCCAGGAGTTCCAGGCTCACAAAGCCATCCTAGCAGGTCGGTATTAACTCGGATGGGCCTTAGCGGGATGGGAGACAACAACGTGATGGCAAGTGGGCTTTTCTGGACTTATTTCTTCTTTAAAGGAGGCATCTGCAGCGCTTTTAACTGCAGACCTGTAGTAAAAGGCTGGTTTGTGACAGGGAGAGGAAATACCTGCTCCATTTTTAATTGCCTGCCTCCTGCCCCGGCGAGGGTGGTAGGATGAACCTTTTGTGGCTGTAGTGTGCTAGGATGTATTCCTAAAGCAGCTGTAAGGCTGTTACCACATTTGTTACTACATTCCAAAGGAATACTTTCTTGTAAAGCCAAGAAGCACACCTTACTGCCTGTGTACTCCTCAGCCTTGGGAGAAAGGACATAAGAAATTCTCCTGTGCCCACTTTGAAGCTACATTGGCCACACGACATTGTCACACCCTCTACTTCTTTACCAGTTGTACCCAGTTTGCCCAGTCTGCCATAGGAGAGTTTTTCCTGCATTAAGTAGAAGGACAGTTGTTGAGGTGTTGCCAGGCTACGCTTAGCTCCTCCTGAAGAGTAAAAGAGCATCTCTTAACTGTGTTTTATTTTCCTCGCTGCCGTAGCGCGTTCCCCGGTTTTCAGCGCCATGTTTGAGCATGAGATGGAAGAGAGTAAAAAGGTAAGTTCCTGCAGGAGGGAGAACCTCTCGGCTGGGTGAATAGTTCTCTGATCCGCTCTCGGCATCGCTGGGCAGATAACTCTCTTAGGTAGCATTTGTGACTGTTGTCACCCTTTAACTCTTTTTCTCGCATTAGATGCAGGTCTCTGCTTCAGCTGTCCTGAAGGGAGGAAGAAAGGGATCAAGGAGGCAATTGTTACCTTTGTTACTCTCGGGGAAAGAGTCTGGGGTGGGATAGGGAGAAGTAGAGAACGCGAAATACAACTTAGAATTTTTCTTATTTCATCCACATCTTTTATTTTATTTTTTTGCGAGTAGAACACATTCTAAATAGTTTCTCTGTAGCAAATTTCTGAATACTGAAAGAGCTTGGGTAGGGGGAAGCCTTTAGCATCTCACCAGGTTCTTAATAACCTTCATTTTTCCGATACAGAATCGGGTTGAAATCAATGATGTGGAGCCTGAAGTTTTTAAGGAAATGATGTGCTTTATTTACACGGGGAAGGCACCAAATCTTGACAAAATGGCCGATGACTTGCTGGCAGCTGCTGACAAGGTACAGTTGGGATTTATGGGTGTTGAGAGAACCGGGAATGACATGGACCTTGCTTTACAGGGAGCTCCTTGGAGATGGCTGCAGCGAGCACTTCACGTGATCATTGTGTTGGGCAGTTTCTTTGAATTGGTTGTGGTAAACCCGGATGTAGTATAGATACATAGAAGATAGCTCTATAAATACATAACATAAACCAGTCAGGAATTTCGGTGTCTACTGCTCATTTTTAAGCGATTTCTCAAGATTTCAGAGGACGTCTCCATTCAGCGTGATCTAGCATAAGAACTGGGGGTGAGAGGAAAATGTCAAGGTGAACCTGGCGATGTTTTTTTTGTAGTGGGATTATTACCAAATCTCAAAAGTAGTGTTCTGTCTTGGCAAACAGGGCCTGCTTCTCCTTCTGCTCTGAGCTTCCAGAGATGCTCTAAAGTGATGGAGAGCCGAGAGTGGGACAGTCCTGTTGTTTTCTTTTCTTTTTGCAGTGGCAATCCCCGCTGTTTATGGGTGCACTGGAGGAAGCCCTGTTGCCTTAACCCCTCTGTGGTTTTGCAGGCTCCTTGCCAGGGAGGTGTCGGGGATGGTCTGACTGGGAGGAAGGCTGCTGGTAGTCCCCGTGCAGCAGGTGCAGCGCTGTGGCCTTGCCAGCCACTGCCTCCTTCCCTTTGCATCACCAAGGACAGAAGAGAGTGCTCTGCTGGCCCGTGAACCGTATCAACCAGTGAAAATTCCTTATATATAACCAAAATTTTATTTCCTTTTTCTTTTTTTTTTATCTTCTCTTAAAAGTGAACTTAGTGCTGGTGAAAGGTACCAGTTTGACAGCACTTGGAGACTAAAGTCCTGAATTTATCCCTGGAACAGGTTCAGCACGGGTAGCAGCAGTGCAAGATTCTCCACACTGCCCTGCCAATGTGCCTCAACTCTGACCTGGAGGGAGCACCTCTAGGGGTGAGAGCGTAGTTCAGTCTCCATGCTTCTTCAGGCCTTGGATTTTCTTGTTGGGTGCCGGTCAGGGTGGTGGATTTTTAAGGTGTGGATGCATGTAACCTTGTTCCACGCAGCCACCACACACACACACACACACACGGCCATCAAATTTTCTCTCACTGCGGACCTCTGGGCTTCATCAAACCCGCTGATTTTAGAGGTGAAATGCTCCATACGCCATTATTGGGGCCACTGCGACTAGAGTTAAAATGGGAAATAATGGAAGGAGATTCTTGGCTTGATTATAATCATTGCCACATATTTTATTCAATATTTAAAGAGTATTGATTGAAAGCTCACATACCATCTTTAACTGAGAGAATTGTAAGTAAGAAGCAGTACATTAAGGACAGAGTAGGCTTTAATTTTGAGTTTTCTGGCTTTTAATGTAGGGGTTTTTTTCCTTTTAAACTCATTGTGTGTCTTTTAAAAGCAGAAATAAAAAATCTTTCATGAAAGCACATAAAACATCTAATATTTACTCAAGAGACTGAAACAGCTTCTTCTGAGTTCCTCCTCTCTCTTGGGGAAAATATGTAATTAGACCAAAACCAAAACAAAGCACGTCTTCTCAACCCAGGAGATACTATTTCAGCCTCTTGGGTAAATGTGCTATTAGGTAGGGTGGTTTTTTTAAGTGTAATTAAGAAAGTGGGGGGGAAGGGGAACTTTTGGTAGATCG
>JAOXNH010000011.1:6344850-6374081 GCA_028566575.1 Bartramia longicauda | reverse complement strand
TTACTTTGAGGGTGGCAGAGCACTGGAATAGGCTGCCCAGAGAGGTGGTGGAGTCTCCTTCTCTGGAGACATTCAAAAACCATCTGGACAAGCTCCTGTGCAACCTGTTTTAGGTGGACCTGCTTTGGCAGGGTGGTTGGATTAAATGATCTCCAGAGATCCCTTCCAACCCCATGTGCTTCTGTGATTCTACGATTCTGTGAGACTATGAAGGTGAGGTGGCTGGAAATTTTTGTCTCCTGGACAGAAGGATAAACGTTAGCTATAAAGAGATAAAATTTATTTTTAGTCCAATTATTGTTTTATCATTCTATTTAAAACAGAAAGGTTTGTATCAGTCTGGTTGCAGTAGTATCAACATTATCAATCCAGAGTAATACAAGAAAATATATTAATGTTAAAATTTTTGTGGAGGGAAAAAAAACAGAATAAAAAACACATACCAAAAAAAAAAACAACCAAAAAAACCCCCCAAAACCCAACCTTCTTAGTATCTCTCTTGTTTCTCCAGTGTTATTTTTAACACTCTTGGTCCTAAGACTGAGAGTTTCAAACTTCTTCAAGGATGGGGTAAAGGAGTATTACAGCTAGTCAGCAGTATTCTGAGGTGTTTGCTAGAAGTAAGGAATTGGTTGAATGGCTGCATCCTAAGAGTTTGAGTCTGTGACTCAGTGTCCAGGTGGAAACCAGTAATGAGCACTGTTAGAGAGCACTGTCCCTCAAGGGTTCATATGGGGACCAATACTATACAGGGACTAACAGGGACATACATAGTGGGAGTGAGTGCACCCTCAGCAAGTTTACAGTTGACATTAAGTTGAGTGGTGCAGTTGATAGACTAGAGGGAAGGGATGCCATCCAGAAGGACCTTGACAGGCTTGAGGAGTGAGCCCAGGTAAACTTTATGACGTTCAAGGTCAAGTGATTCTATGATTCAGTGAAATTAGGGAACCTGTCAGTGTTCTGGAAGACCAGACTGCCACTTAGATGAACCTTGACAAGCTGAACAGTGTGCTAGTCCTTTCTTGAATGAATGTTAAGTTTCTACTAAGCTGAAATTCAGAAAAACAAAAGTTCAAAGTTCTGTGTCTGTACCAGAATACCAGAATAACCTCATATGACAGTAAAGGCTGAGGATCAACAAGCTTGGAAGGAATTTTGTATAAAAAAGGGCTGATGATCCTGACAGACGGACATGATTCAAAAGTAGGCTCTTAGGGCAATGAAGTCCAATCACATGGAAGTTTGTATTAATGAGAGCACAGCCATCAAGGTGAGGAACAGATTCTTACCCCTTGTTTGTTAATAGTAAGGCTGCATCTGGAATTCTGTGTCCAGTTTAGGCTCCCCAGCAAAATAAAGACAATGAGATATTGGATCAATGCCAGGATGATTAAAGGGCTGGAGAACATGACATTCAAGAAGAAATTGAGAGAGCAGGATTTCGTCAGCCTGAAGAAAAGGCTAAAGACAAGCCTAATTACAGTCTTCATCCACCGAATGGGAGGTTATATATCAAATAGAGCCAGACTGTTCTCACAAGTGTAAGGTAAAAAGATGAGAGGAATACCGCTGCAATAAGAGACATTCCAATTAGATGCTAAGGGGTTTTTTGTGGTTTTTTTTCCCACTGCGAGGGTCCAAATATTGCCATCCTCATCCTTGGAGATATTTGAAACTACACTGGACACAACCCTAAGGTATCAATTAGGTATTGAACTTTGATGTTAGACCAGACTTCAAATTTGGTCTTTTTCTCTGTAATATATTTTTCTATTAGCATGATTTCAAAGAACAAATCCTCAGTGTAATTATATTACTTTTGCACTGACCATGAAAAATTCCTTCCCTCAGTTATTTAAAACATCCAGTTAGCAACCTACTACTCAAACGCTATGATTTTCTTTGTGTTTAAATATGCATAACCTCTTACGAGAGAAATATGCCTGTTAAAACATCAAAATCAGTACAACTAAAGAACACGCTTTCACTTACACAAATAATTTTTAAGGTATACTTAACATGAGTCCTTTTTTTTTCAGCTATGTCGTTTGAACACAAATTTACATGAAGTCTAATTACAACTGTTTGAGGGCCAAACCACATGCATTTCTAAAATTAGGATTTTTTTTACTCTATGTTTCAGACAATTTTTTTTTTTTTCATTTATTTCAACAGTCACTACATTAAGGCTACAGAAACCTCATCAGGGAGTATCATCAAATTCATGAAATACACTAGAGATTGATCTTTCAGACACTAACCACCTTTAACATTCATGAACTACAGTGATTTACACCACCTTACCTTCTACAGTCAATCTCTTGAACATTAAACTTTTCTTTACTCAAGATTGTAAAGCTGTAAGCAGCAGCTACCTAAAGCTTTATTGTTTATGCAATCAAATCAGCCTAAAACTACATACCTGTTGAAGATATCATACAGCTTCTCTTCCACTCATTTTCAGCATAGAAACATGGAATGGTTCGGGCTGGAAGGGACCTTAAATATCATAGTTACAAACCCCCTGCCATGGTCATCTCAGATGCTATGTTGCTGTCAACACAGTAAACCAATATATATATGTATGTGTATATGAATATGAACATTATGATTAGCTCTGGATGATGTCTGCTTTAAATGCATGTAACAGTAAAAGTGATCCAAAAGTATCAGGTCAAGTGTATCAATTATGACAACTTTGGAAATGTTCATATGTAAGAAATGTTCTTCTGTGAGTAAGCTTCATCTGCAGTTTTTCAGATAGTAATTTAATACTGAAATATTTCAGTGAAAAAAATATTCAGTGTTCTTCACTATTTCTACATGGGAATGTAGATGTTCTTTAGAACATCTTTACAGATTGGGAGAAATCTACAGACATTCCCAAGGGAATACTGGCAGGACCAGAGGAAATGGTCTGAAGTTGCGGCAGGGGAGGTTTAGATTAGATATGAGGAAGAATTACTTTACTGAGAGAGTGGTCAGGCACTGGAACAGCCTGCCCAGGGAGGTGGTGGAATTGCCATCCTTGGAGGTATTTAAGAAACATGTAGACATGGCACTTCAGGGCATACTCTAGTGCCTGAGATTGTTGGGTTGTGTCTGTTTGTGAGTGGGTGTGGTGTGTGGTTGTGGGTGTTTTGTTTTTGTTTTTGGTTTGATGTGTTGTTTGGTTTGGTTTTTTTTTGGCAGTTGGACTCGATGATCTCAAAGGTCCCTTCCAACCAAGAAGCTTCTGTGATTCTGTAACAAAATAATCTATTGGAAGGAAATGCTGGAGCATCTAAACCCATAAAGTGCTGAGTAGCACTTCCACAAGCTGCCGTACAGGTACAAAGTAAATCTCACTCAAATTTATTTAATTCCAGCACTGTATAGCAAGTATCCTTAAAAAAAAAGGAGAGTATTTAAGTCCTTTGCAACTCAATAGGGTGCTTGCAAGGATCTGAGATCACTGCTATAATCAGGAGATCTATCTCAGGTTTATGTCTAACACAAAGCTCTAGTATCTCCTACTTCTGGCACAGACAAGGTGAGTGGCTTGGGGTTGTGTTTTACTAATTGAATCATTGTGCAGGCCTCTGGATGTGGCTTAAGGACACTAAGATGACATTGTCACCATCCTTTTCCTTAAGTTTATATATGCCAGAGGAATTAGCCTTTGCTGGGGAAGCCTGTAGTGGAATGGCCTTTTGAGCTGCTGG
The DNA here is from genome assembly GCA_028566575.1 of Bartramia longicauda. Lineage (NCBI taxonomy): Eukaryota > Metazoa > Chordata > Aves > Charadriiformes > Scolopacidae > Bartramia > Bartramia longicauda. Next base: position 6,370,374 of record JAOXNH010000011.1, on the reverse strand, counting down.
TAGTTGGCATCCTCATGAGGGGACAGATCAGTGAAGTTAGTATGACCACATTGTGTGTTTATACTTTGGTATGGCTACAAACTGATCAGTCCTGCAACCACTGACAACACCAACAGAAATATATAAAATCAGGACTCAACTTCTCTAATATTCACTGATATACATTTTATATAGTTTTCTCTGCCAAAAATAAAGATTAGCTTAAAGCACCACTGAAGTTTGGGTTCCTTAGTCTCTGCAGACAACTGTACCTCTTTTTTCCTTTGTTCTTTCCAACAGATGTGGAACTACACAAAATGACACCACCTGAAGATTTGGCATGCTGCATAGTTCTCAATAATAAGATGCAGATTAATGGGGGATGTGTGTGTGTTGTTTGTTTGTTTGTTTTTTTAATAAGTAGTAGAAAAGAAAAGCTAAGCGTGAAAATATAAGTAGTATTTTAGGAAATAACATGGTTACACAAGGCTTTAGTTTTACAGTATGATGGGAAGACTGACCTTAAGTTTTGTTATGCAAGCACAAGAATTTTTTGTGGATTCAAAGGCTAAATCTAGACTGCTGTACATTGTGCGATGATATGTAAATATACTTCTAAACCATCGTTTAGAGTATATTTCACACACAACCACAACGGGCTGGGAAGCATGTTAAGGGGCTAAAGCTGAAGCTAAGTCATAGTGGGAAAACAGACATGGTACTTTTTCACTGTAGTCACCTCTTATTTTCACCAGGATAAAAGCAGGTCCAGAATCTCTGGTTTATTTTAAGAGAAGTAACCACTATGGCCAGTCTTAGCTTACTTCTCTCATAACACTTCTGGAATCTCTAAAGAAAAGGAAAGTGAACATTTTAGCAAACACACTGAGCAACAGAGTAGTCTTGCCAATGCAGGTGTTATTGAAGTCATCAATAATTAAATGACAATATAGGCACTGATAAAAAATAAAAAAAAAGAAAAAAAAGAAGCTACAAAATTGTTAAAAGCTGGCTGGTTGGGTTGGGGGAGACTTAATGTCATGTCTTAATAGAATTATTATGAATTAACAATTAATAAAAATTACAGGTTAGCAGTAAGCTATTCCTAAGACTTGCAGCGTGACAAAGGAGATCTGAGGAGTAACCTGGTGCCTGTTTGGTTCAAGCAGTAAGGGCAAGAGGCCAGAGCTGGAGATGTGGAACATGTCAATATGGAGACACCTATGCCAAGCAGCCAGGAGGAGACACTCGTGGCACCAACTGGGCTTCCCAGTGGGTGATCTCTGGGTGCTCTTACACAGGGGTAGTTGCCATGCAACCTACAGACAAGCATTACTTATATTATTTGAATCCCGTTTAAAAGGAAATAGAAGCCACATAAATTGCAATTGTTGCCACCACCTCTGGGTTTTAAATCTATTCCCCGTGTGATTCAGCACACTCAATTAGGCAGATTTAAGGATTTCCCAATTAAATACAGAAGACTTTCCAAGTACCTTTAAGAATCATATATTTCAGTGTACAACAATTTCATGGCAATCCCACTGGCAATAAAACTGGCAGAGTCAGTAATTAATTTTAACACCTCTGATTACTAAATTAATATTTTCTTATTAAAAATACATAATCCAATGAATAGCCAGTTAGTAATTCCATAGATGACTATAACTTTTACTGTTATTCTTTCCTGACTTTATTTACGCACGTATCTTTAAGTTTTTAATGAGTTGTAAGTTTGCATGTAGGTCCTGATTTCAGCTAAGAAGCCATTTCACAGAAGCGTAAATTTGTTCAGTTGTTCTTGAACTGTTGTTCTATGTTACCTTCGTAAGAGACTTTTATTATTCTGTTAGTCTTCCAGCTGCAAGCTGTTTGAAATTAAACCAGGTAGAAGCTTCTCTGACTTCCAGCAATACATTTATTCCCAAGGGAAAGTCTGACTCTTTAAAGCCTCAGAAAGAAGAAAACTGTTTTTCTCAGTTTAATTTTCGTTGGACAGCCACACAGAGTAGCTGGACTGGGTGAGCTCTGAAACGGGAAGGTTGCGCTTTTAGCAGTCCACTGGTATTATACAGCTTCCCCCCAAATGAAAGCAAGAACATCTGCTGTCTACCTGTGAGTAATGCATTGTCTCAGAGTGGGAGATAACGTTCCCTGAACACAGTAAAGATCCTGTCTACAAAGGTGTATTGCCCTCTGAGCTCCTTCTGCATGTTGCGAACAGGCTTCCCTTTCACGCACATACGTAAGCTCGTGGGTTTGGAGCAGCGCTCCCAGCATCGTATGAAGCCAGAGTCCTGTACCATTTCTGCTCTGTGGTCACTTCAGAGCTGACAGGCAGCTGGCTGCTCTCTTTTATTTATCAGTTCTTCAAGAGTACTCATCGAAGCACCATTCCTGATCCACCCAGTGGTATAAGGTGCAGTCACCAAGGCACACTAAATCTGTCAACAAATGCTGCCGTTTTTTTTCCTGGATGCGCCTCTTTGTTTATCAAAAAGTCTTTTTCAGTAATGAGGGAGCAGAGTGTAAACATGCTCTTCACTAATTTGCTGCCTTTGAACATCTGATTCTTTAACACTGTGAACAGGAAGCACTGATGAGCTTTGTGACTGCACAGTTTGGTTCCAATTAAATTTTTAATGAAACAAAAGTCAAGCCCAACTGTGACTTGTGGCAGAGTTTTGATGTCAGCAGTGCCATCTTACGTCCTCTAATTTGGCCAGGTTTCCCCCACTGAACATAAATATTGATAGTTGACATGACAGAAAACACCGAGCAGGGCACGGAGTATGCCAAGCAGCTTGCTTTTGTGAGCTGTCACTTGTTTTGTTTTGGGTTTTTTTATTATTTTTAGAGGCTGTTGACAGATTGGCAATCAAGCCTATCTTGAATTTTCAAGTTCATTCAAATCTATTTTCAGAATGGATATCCCAGGGTGATTGTAAGGCAAAGGAAGTAAAGTGTGCTTGCACCATCGAGCACAGTGCTTTAAGTTGATAGAAAATGTTAGAAGCTATTTAACTTCTCTGTAGGAGCCCACGAAAGTCTGTTGCTTCCTGCCACTAATAAATGCCGTGGAGGCCGGTTGCTTTCAGAACTCCCAATAAAACCCACTGGTGTTGTTTTTAAAGGAACACAGCAGAAGGGAGGAAAGCTAATTTAAGAAACATTTGCAAGAGTGAAATAGTGCTCAAAGCTATGGTATTAATGACAGTAGTCAGTAGCAGCAGCTGACTGCCTGGATTTAAATGGCAATCTGCCTGGCAGTAGCAGTTAAAAAAAAAAAAGCAGATATTGGACTGTACTGTCCCTTTTATACCCATACCCAACAGACTGGGTGACCCATCCCTTAGATACTGAATTCTATAACCAATCAAGTTAGACAAAGCAACAATAAATTGCTGTGGATCTGAGGCTTACTTTATTTAGCATTCATTCAGCCACAGTTTTGCTACCAGAAAAAGAAAAAAAAAAAAAACCAAACCAAACAACAAAACGAAACCAAGAAGAAAAAAACCCAAGTTTTATACTCTGAAGAACTGCCAAGAAATAGAAATAGTTTTGCTAGTAGGGGACAGAGTCCTCAGCTGGTATAAACTGGCTCAGCTCCAGCAACTACAGCAACATCGCAGCAGAGCTGTTGAGCTGTGGATGAGGCTGCACATGCCTGACATCAGGCTCCTAAATTCACACTAAATAAGTAACAGTAAGATTATCGGAAGTACAGCATCTGCCTCTGGATGAAAAAAATCTGATTTTTTTTTTTTTTCCTTAAGTTTTGGTGAGAAGGAAAGGCCACTTACTCTTCATGCTTAAATACAGATTTAGGAAGGTAACTTCTGCCTGGAGTCAACAATTCAACATCTGGATAAATTCCACGGAGATCAAAAGATTATGGACCTTAAAGCTATTCTGCAATGCTGGGGAGTTAATTTACTTATTTTAGAGAGGCACTTTAAACTCATCCTCCTCTATGCCAAGAATGGAACCCTGGGAACTGAAGAACCAGATTTCAGAGAAGGAAAGATATAAAATCTCTGTTCATAAAAGGTCCTTCTACTTTCTCCTAGTAACTTTTCCTCACCCTCCACCAACACGAAACAAACAGTCTGACTCTCATGATTTTGTTAAAGTGGCAGATGTAAATGATGGAATACGATAGTTGTCAGGAAGGATTTATTAGTACGCTTTTCCTATTGCTCTTGATTCTGCTAATGCACCCGTATGTGCCTGTATGATATGTTACAATTGGAAAATACTTTAGATAACTAATTTCTGCAGGTGTTATTCCCAAAAAGTATGGGGGTTTAGTGGTTTTAAGCTACTTTATTTGAACCCCCCAATCGATGCCTTTGGAGACTACTCCAAAAATCCTACTGCTGTGACAATTTTTCTTACAGCAATATTGTTATATAGGAGGATAATAATCCTCATTATTTGATTTAATTTTACTATGCCTGCGTCTTTCTCCAAGTCTCACACTAAATAAGTTTCCTTATTCCTTGGACTTAGCACTTTGATGAAGACAACAGATCATGTTTTCTTTCAGCCATTATTTACACACAGGATCCATTGCAAAATGTTCAATCACAAGTCACTCCCCCAACTCTCTAACAGTATTTGGATTTTTTTGCTGGCTTGAATCTTTCGACAGATTTAGAAAAAGGTTGTGCCCGTTGTATTACTGCAGAGGCAATTGTATTATTTATCATTTAACTGTATCAGCCTACAAAGTCTATGTGCCCTTTCATACACAATTGCTTTCAGGAAGATCAAATATAGACAAAGGCTCCTGGCAAAGTACGTAAGAGTAACAGAATCAAAACAATGGATGTAGTTTAATAAATCCTATAGAATATGTGTTACTTATGGATACTAGCTTTTAAATTACTGTATTTTCTTTGCTGTACCACATGACAAAGGCATATTTTGACTTTTGCATATAGTCCTTCAACTGGGACTTGTTAGGCATTAGCATTTTTCAAGGGCTAGCTATACTTAATTATATTTCAGGCCTCCTATACAGGAGGCTGTTGATGCTTTGAAGCAGATGCTTGAAAGAAACAAGAGAAAGAAACTGACTTTACCTCTCTGTGTTATTAAATGGGCATCAGATTTCAGCTCAGTTTGTTCACAGGAACATGTCTCTATTCCTCAACCTGTGCTTCCAATCACTGTCATTCGAACCCCTGTGAAACCATGAATTGTCTGTGGCATAATTCATGTTCTTTTCAACCACAGAGAGTTATTCTACGCTGAATCAATTATGTTTTAATTTCTGCTTTTCTGGTCTTTCTGTTTGCATTATTTTTTTCATCATAGCCAGTATATTGGACAGCCCATTTGAAGTATTATAAAACTTACTCTTCTGCCATACATTTTCTCATCAAAATGCCTAAGAAAGATGTTAAAACAGAACCTAACCGTGCATTCTCTGGAAGCATGATGCTTTTGCTTGAGCAGTAGAATCTTTTAGCCTTCCTTCCTCATGATAGTAGTCTCAGACACAGCAGTACATGAATTTTTCAAGTAACGCTTCAGTTATTACCCAATCAAATATTAGAAAATGGACATTACATCTGCTGTGGGAGCTTTAGCTGGAAGCTGGAATCATCATCCAAAGCAGAAAAATACTTTGTTTTGTTTATGCAGGCACACTCCCAGCCACTGGCATGATAGCTATTGTTAATGTGGCCATCTCCCTTCTCCAGAGGAAAATAGGTTTTAAAAATTATTCTCAGTGTTTTTTTTAGATAACTTTGAGCCTCATGAACCCATATAAAATGATTATTTACTGTAATTCCTCCTACTGCCCATTTTTATTTGTCTCTTTCACAACATTTTTAGGCCCACTTCTAAAATCTATTTCCTTGGTACTACTGTAAACATATACTTTAGGATGCTAAGTATTGAAAATCAAAAAAATTTTGCAGTTATCTCTTCAATGTATGCATATTATCCTTATATCTCCAATGAATTTCTGTAACTCTGAATGGTTCTAAGACCAATTTCTGATTGGAGTCTTTTTTTCATTGGATCATTATGTCATCTTTAAGTTATGTAATAATAGAATCACTTAGGTTAGAAAAGACCTTTAAGATCATCAAGTCCAACCACAAACCTAACACTGCCAAGTCCACCACAAAACCATGTCCGTAAGTGTCAATCTACACTTCTTTCAAATACCTCCAGGGATGGTGACTCAAGCGCTTCCCTGGGCAGCCTGTTCCAATGCTTGATAACCCTTTTAGTAAAGAAATTTTTCCTCTTGTCCTATCACTTGCTACCTGGGAGAAGAGACTGACCCTATTTCACTACAGCCTCCTTTCAGGTAGCTGTAGAGAGCAATAAGGTCTCCCCTCAGCCTCTTTTTCTCCTGACTGAACAACCCCAGTTCCCTCAGCCACTCCTCAGAAGATTTGTGCTCTAGACCATTCACCAGCTCTGTTGCCCTTCTCTGGACATGCTCCAGTACCTCAATGTCTTTCTTGTAGTGAGAGGCCCAAAATTGAACACAGCATTCAAGATACAACCTCACTAACGCTCAGTACCATTAAGAATCCATTTGTTTTGAAATACTTTTCATTTTCTTAAAGTACCCTGTAAAAAAAATACATTCATACCTGAATCCAAATCACTGTATATGTGCTTGCCTTGTGCTATGAAAAGACTAGCGAAACAAACAATATAGGTGATATATGCTATAGCTTTCCAGTCATCACAAGGAAGAAAAAGGGGAGACACTGTTCTTTCAGCAGCCAGAAAGCATGTTCTGCAATACCGTTTCCTTTAGCAGTAAGAGAAAAAGGAAATCTCTCTCCAGCAAACAGGTGAGAAGAGGCAATACAGATAACATGCCATGGTATGCTTTACTACATAAATATGTTATGCCTTGAGGTAAAGCCACAATAGAAATCCTTGCTTAGGCAGACATATGAGAAGGGGTCAGGCCATTAACTCAAATCATCTGACTCTACAGACACGTAATTCTGTTGAGAACTGTGCACACCTTTTAGGTCTCATAGCACTGGCAGAACCCAGCATCTTCCCTTAAGTCAAACTTTTTTCTTTTTTTTTTTTTTTCATACAGACAGTCTTCAGAAAGAGGAGCGAGACGATCAAAGGAAAAATTAGGCAGGAAGTCATTTAGACTACCTCCCAATTTAAAATATAACTGCTGGTTTTAAATAATATGCTCTAAGTAAGCCAACACAGTCTGTCCCATTAGAGCCTGTGCGGCCAGCATACCTTCCGCTTTACAGAAGCGGGGTATGGGAACAGAGTATTCCATGTACTCCAACTTCCACAGGCAAACACAGGTGCCACTTTGAGAGTATTCTGCACAGAAGAGAGCCTGGCAAGTGTCTGACGGGCAAGACAAGTCATGAGGTGCCTTCTTGCAGGATCCACTTAAAACACACAGGCAATCTTCCAAATTAAGGTTCATACCTAAAGGTTGACTCAGAGGAACTAGCTGAACATCATAGAAGCAGTATGGCTGGTACTAACTCTATAAGCTGCAGCCACCTGATTGCTTTTAGACTTTCATGGAGGCTCTGTTACAGGCATTGATGTTACCTTAAGCCTCTTTATACACTGAAAAAAGAAAAAGAAAAAAAGAAAAAAAGAAAAAAAAGAAAAAAAGAAAAAAATCCCCCCCGAATCACCTTCATCTTACAACCCATAACATGCATCAGCCTTTTTGAAAATTTCTTATTTAATCACATAATTCTGTACTACATCTCCGACCTGGAATACTAGCACATTTCTGATGGAGGAAAGAGAATGATTAGTATTATGATCAGTACTAGAAACTTGTCTCCTCGTATACGCTATAACATTCATGTCTGATTGCTATACAGCTGTAAACAAATAGAGTTAAAAATCATGTAATAAACCTCTTAAACACATCAAAGGTTCTGCTGGTCATACAGAACGCAAGAAAAATATTCCATTTGATTTTAAATGCAAAAATATAAAATATACACTACAGGCCCTTTTTGAAACACCAATGTTTTTTCTAAGGTAGTAAAAAGAAGTTAGTATACAGAAGACTGGAATACAAAATACAAAAGGATAGTATTTCCTGTAAATGTGGACATTATGTCTGTAAGGACAGATTACTTCAGACTAAGGACCACCATTAGGAGATGTGGAGGGGTTGTGTTTTGGCCAGTAAAGGGGGAACTGTAACCCAAAGAACAATCAGGAATCCCATTGGCCCATGGCCTAACTTAAGACTGTAAAGCTTCCTCCAGGTTATACCTGACTGAACCGGCCCTGGGGTAGCATTCATGCTCAGCTTGTTACTCTTGGTTCCCTTCGAAGGGGATGAAGAGAAAAAGCCATCTTGAAATGTCCTCATGTAAACATTTAAAATACATCACAAGTCATGTCCTAGAAGCATCTACCTTTTTCCCATAGCCTATAAGAGGGTTTCTGTAAGAACTAGCTCAGGTGTTGCCATCTCTGCTTTGTGAGATGAAACAGTATTCTGTGCTCTGTATGGTTTGGCCATGTCCTCAGCCTACCTTTCTTACACAGCGGCTCTGCCTAGAGGTGGAACACTTTAAGAGGGCAAATAGCTGCTCTAGTTTAGCATGAGCTGGGGACAGACTGCTCGTACCTATGCTGGTAAATTTGCTGGCCTGTAACAAAGGGAGGCAGCATGCAGACCCCTCTGCAAATGGCCGCTGAAGCACTCCAACGCTTGGCCATGGCCTAGAGATTGTTTCAGCTAATGGTGTTGTCAGTGTGGACCAAAAGCATCTCCAGTAATGTAACAGTACAAATTTTCTGTGAAGTACACTAATCGCTTAGCACCTGAGCACTGCTCGGGATAAGGTCATTCTCTCAAATGTGCTAAGGCACATGTGAAACGGTAGGGTGTGAACTGTTGGTACAGCGCTGCCATACGCAACAATGCCAGGACACGGCTCTTCCACAGCCCACGTGCTGGACTGGGGTTACAACAAAATCCACCTTCCCTTTGTTCTAGGGCAGGTTTGCTGCACCACTCAACGCATGTAAACAGAGATGTAGCATCTCTCTCCCAGTTCTGTTAGGTCTACTTAGCCTTTGAAGGGGATGTTACAGGATCTACAGCAGACCTTCCTTTAGGCTGTCGGGGTGCTTTTCATCCTCACTGAAATTTTGAAGACTGGATTCTTTTGTAGAATTCCCATAAGCAGTTACAGAATGCATTCTTACACTAAACCAGTTTCCTTCACTGGTTTATTCATTTCCTGCTGACCAACTGATCCTGCTAGGATGCCTCTGTTAGTGGAACAATAACAAGAATAAGAGTATTTCCCAAGTAACTTGCATCTCACTTAGCTGCCCCAATAATCAAACCATTAATTAGAATCTCTTGACAGGTAATTTGCAGTGTATACTGTAATAAACTCTCCTCTACTTAAGAGTTTTACTTTATAATGTGTATCATACCAATTTTTAGCACATTAAACAGCAATGCCATAGAGAATTAAATCTGTGCAGAATAAAAAAGAATAAACAAAGTACATTCTGGAATGAACTTTTTAAACTTAGTATTCCAAAGTCTTTTGCAAAATGTAACCCATTTATAAATTATATGCTTGTGAGGTTTTAACATATATTTTTTTCATCCAAAATCTCAAAGGAATTATTAATTTAGATTCAATAATTTATCAATGGAAGCATCAACAGGACTCTTCCTTTGACCTTCAGCACAGAACTAAAAAGCATCCAAAAATAAAAACTATTATTTGCTAGAAGAGCAAATATACAGCAAACTTTCCCTGAGATTTAAATGCACCTTTGCACCTTTCTCGGACTAATAATTAAATTTTACTCCGTGGGATAGTGATAAGAGATAGGTGGAGCAGGCAGTGTACCTTCCTCTTAACCGTGTCCTGCTTTGGCAGCTGCCCAGTAGCTGCCATCCTCTTCAAGGGTGATACTGTGGGCAAGTATAAAGGAGTGAGACATTCCATCCTGGCTGTATCTGCAGTGTTAACTGAAGACTAGGACAGCTTTAGTACGCTAACTCCGTAACAGCGCGGTTTTTACCCAGGTTACTATCTACACTGCTTACTTCTTTGGAGATTTTTAAGACCCGCCTGGATGCAGCCCTGAGTGATGTGCTCTGGGCAACCCTGCTTTGGCAGGGGAGTTGGAAGGGACCTCTAGAGATCCTCCAGTCCAACTCTGACAAGTCTGTGATTCCGTGAATCCAGTTTGGCACGGAGTCAGGAATGGTTTTGTCTGTGTTTTCAGTTGAGGGACCCTTCCTTCAGTCCTGTAAGTCGTCCCTTTCAATAGACAATCTCTGCCTTTACAGTAGGGCGAGTAATTCCCCACATCACAAACACACTGAAGCTTAAATCTCCTCTGTCAGGAGGATTTGGATTTATTAAGGAATCTGGATTTATTGTTTATTATTTCTCCTTTGGTTGCTCTGGGAGGACAGCTTCAGGATGTCTCCTGTCCCTCTGGTTTGCCGCTAAACTCATGCCTGTTTTCCTCCAGATCTACAGAACGTGAACATCACGTTGCGTATCCTGTTTAGACCAGTGACCGCCCAGTTACCGCGGATTTTCACCAGTATTGGAGAGGACTACGATGAGCGTGTCCTGCCCTCAATCACAACCGAAATCCTCAAGTCTGTTGTGGTAAGGGCAGCGTGGGAGCTGCTGGGCTCTGCTCGTCCTCTTTCTTTCCTCTTTTTAGTGTTGAGGGACCCACTGGGGTGTGGAATATGTCATGCTCCAGACTAAGGCTTCTCTTTCCACCCCCCAGGCTCTCACGGGCCATCCAGAAAAGCTAATTGTAGCTCTGCTAATTGTTTGTGTCTCGGTCATTCTGACTCGATTCACCTTGGATGATCTCTGGATGGAAAGAGGTTTTTTCATTCTCTGCTCCTCGGGCTCGGAGTTGCAGTCAGGAGACTGGGATTTTCACTTCTCCTGTATTCCTAGATTTCACTTACCAAAGATCTCTGGGTTTGGAAGCACCCCCCCGGGAACTGCCAAATAATCTCTAACCAGCTTTAGTCCAGCTTTTATGTTAGGAACTCAGGTGGACAACCTCCCCTCCAGCTTAATTAAATTTGCAGTCATTAAGTCTTCATCTCTTTTCACATGCCTGGGCAGCTCGGTGTTTGCTGGCTGTGGGAGAACTGGGATAACGCTGGGGCTCAGGGGTGCAAAGACAGGCAGGGCACAGAGAATCTGTCACTTCCCAGAGCTGTCTTCTCACTGGTGTCCACCCCGATTCCAGGCTCGCTTTGATGCTGGAGAACTGATCACTCAGAGAGAGCTGGTCTCAAGGCAAGTGAGTGAAGACCTCACGGAGAGAGCAGCAACCTTTGGGCTCATTCTGGATGACGTGTCCTTGGTAAGAGTTCTCCTTTTTTTGATTTCTCTCTTTGGAGTGTGCCCAAAAAAGAGCAGCGGAGAGGAGACTTGGTGAGGGAAGGCCAGGGAAGGGTGGGCTGGAGGTTTGGACACGTGGACTGTGTTTGTCTGGCTGCAGTTGCACGTGATGGAGTGACTGTGGCTCAAGTCAGTACCTCTGGCTTTGTCACTGGCCTTTGGTGACCTTGAGCAAGCCCTTGAAGGCTCCGCTGCACTGACGCGTCGACAGACTCTACTGTTGCAAGGCTTTTATGGTTAAAATGAAGAAAAAATGCTTCTGAGGATGGTGGATCGGGCTTCATGTTGCTTTAGGGAAACCCACTGTTCCACAAGCACCCCGAGACACAGGGAGAAAGTGCTTAGGCATGAGGAGGTAGTGAAAACACCCTTTTGCTAGCATCTTGTTTTTCTATAAAGCATTAGGTTTTCTCTGGACTGTGTTGTTTTCTGTGAGTGTTCAAGCTCTCTCCTCCTCCCTCTCCTATCTCCCTATAAGCTTTGTCAATTAAATCTGTTGTCATCTGGCTTGCACGTGCCCTTCTCCCTCTCTCTTGTGGGACTTCCCTCAAAAGCCTGCTTAGAGGAGAGGGAAACGAGCTCTTTCCTTTGGCTTTGAAGGTATAGGAAGCCTTTGCAGGAAGGTGACTTTGTTTCTACAAAAATGTGAGGCTTTGACTCTTTGTATCTGGTGCTTCCCACTGAGTGTCCTCCTGAAGGAAATTCACCTTTCCCCCACCCATCCCAGCCCAGGAGCCTGCAGCTGCCCCAACAGCCCAGGAGCAAACCAGTGCATAATGGGGCAGGAAAGGTGTAGTGTGGGTGCCTGGGAAGGGAGCACTGGGCGAGCAGAGGTCCCTCTGCCGAGTGCCTGAGCAAGCGGCAGCAGCAGGAGAGCATGGTGTGTCTCTGGAGGTACTGGTGTTACTGGTCTGGAGTTGCACTTGTGGTGTATCCCTTAGGACTTCAAAACCAGACGGGGAGGCTTGTCCCAGTTCCTGTTCTTTTAGGGATACTGGTTTTCCATCACCACTCCAGTTTTGCCGATATGGGCATGCTGTCTCCCCCTGGGAGCTGCGTGGGTCGCAGTGGTGCCGCTGTAAACTGTCAGCCTGGTGACCTTTCCTTGGTTTCTGCCCTGCAGACCCATCTGACCTTTGGCAAGGAGTTCACGGAGGCGGTGGAAATGAAGCAAGTAGCCCAGCAAGAAGCAGAGAGAGCCAGATTCATCGTGGAAAAGGTACCTTGTCCTTCTGAGAAACTTGGAAATGGTTCCTGGTATCTCCTTTCTGCTCCAGCTTGCTGTGGAGATCTCACTCGCCTGTCCAGGGCAGGTTGAATGACAAAGTCACTTAGGGTCATAATGGTGACATGGTTCTCAGCTCTGGCATGTGACTGTTGGATAGATAAAGCCTGAGGCTGGGTTTGTGGATATTTTTTCTTGTAATATAGTGTCACGGTCTTGCTGGAATGCTGAACAGAAGTGTCTGTGTGGAAGAGGAAGGAGGAAACAGCACTTGGAAGAAAATGTCAGTTAGAAATGGGGTTCAGGGTTGAGATTTACACCCCAAGTGATCCCACTTTGTGAATTTTGAGAGGGTGGCTGAAGCTTTCCGTGGTGTTTGATATCCACGCTGAAGAGCGTCACTGACTGCATCGTGCAATCTCAGCTCAACCCAGGATCTCAACGAGCGTCCACAGAAACAATTTTGTGTGAAAGTGCCCCTCTAGAGCTGAGAACACACACCCCTTGAGACTGCAAGAACCTCAACTATACCCCAAATTAATCCAGTGGATGCAGTAAGATGCGTGTAATCAGGCCAGGGTGATTAAACAGCATAAATGTTTATCTAACCTGGTTTTAACTCCACTGAAGTTCTTGAATCTTTCACAGAGGGTTTTCCACCAAGAGCGCCCTATGCTGGGTTAATGTTTCATGAGGTTAAGACTGATAAAGCAATTTCAAGATGATTTTTCAAGCTTTTTTTTCCACAGTAGGCAGAAAAACAGTCTAAGAAAATACAGCTTTAAAATGAAATCGCCTTCTATCTTAGCTCTCCTGTTGGGGAAAAGAACAGTAGGGTGGTGAAGTGGAAATTTATATTTTAAATATGAAAACAGCACCTTCCTTATATTCTGCTCTTGTTTTCTATTGCTTATTCCCCTTCTCCTCTGTGTACTTTCAGGCTGAGCAGCAGAAGAAAGCAGCTGTCATTTCTGCTGAGGGAGACTCGAAAGCTGCCGAGCTGATTGCCAACTCGCTGGCCACCGCGGGCGACGGCTTGATCGAGCTGCGCAAGCTGGAGGCGGCCGAAGACATCGCCTATCAGCTCTCGCGGTCCCGCAACATCACCTATCTGCCCTCTGGACAGTCTGTGCTCCTCCAGCTGCCGCAGTGAACCTGGCTCTGCAGCCACAGTTAACCTGATCACCTCTACCTACCAGATCAGCCCTTTCCAAAAAAGAATCTTTGCAATTTCCTCATTGGTGAAAGCAGAGGAAATTTAAAATTCAACCCATTTTGAAATCTTAATCAAATAAAACTGAACGCTCTTGACAATAAACCTGCGTTCCTCCCATGTCCAGTCAGAGGAGCGGCCCCGCTGACCATTAAGCTAGGTTTGAGAATTGCCCCTTTCCAGGCAGTTTGAGCAACAGGAGCAGAGTTTTCATCTGTTCACTCCTGGGACAAACAGGTATCCCAGGTGACTCCCTGACCAGGAGAGTGCTGTCTCAATCCAGTGTCACAGCAATGCTTCAGTGCCTTTAGGCTGGCTGAGCCGGGGTCATTACAGACCCACCAGTCCTGGACTATGGAAGAGGGACGCTCGGGGCTCGCTCTTCAGTCCAGCCAGTCTCTTCAGGTGGGAGGAAGAGGACATCTCAGCCGTTAGGACAGTGGCTCTGCTGTGCCTGTGTGAACTGTAGCACTGATGGCTGGAGGCACAGATCGAGTGGATCGCGGCTGGGGGCGAGAATCGCAGAGATTTACTTTATGGATTTCAGGCATGGAGGAGAAGATACTTCCTCTGCAGGAAATACTTCTCATGTACGTGGGACATCTCCGCTTCTCCCCCTGCCGCCGCCGCACACCGATCTGTTTGCTGCTGCCTGCCCTTCTTTCACACCAAGGTCAGTGGAAGTGGGTCTATTCCAGATGGCACCTGGGATAAAGAGGGGATGACTCGGTGCTCCGTGGCTCAGGCAGTTGGAGGTGGGCAGAATTCTCTGTTACATCAGTGCTCTTTTTATTTAGGGAAACTGAATCGTGAGGAGGATGTGATGGGTGAGATTGTATAACCAGCCTTCAATAAATGTCACGGTCCCAAGTGTAGTAGCGTGGGGTGTTTTTTTGTAGTATCTCAGAAGAATAAAGGTTGGATCAGTGGAGCAAGACACCTCATGCTTGTGCTAGATTATTTGGATATTAGCACGGGCAAATAGGGTTTGCTCCTGACAACCTAAAAGCTCAAAATAGAATTTTTAGGCTGAATTCCTGCAACAAGGTAATGCTGAGAGTATCTTGAGGTTATTGTGAGGGCTTTTAATTGCTTTCCCTTGTTTCAGGCTGCCATTTACTGCATGTACATGCGTTCTCCAGGGTGCTCTTTTGATGCAACACTGATGTTGGAGAGAAAATGGGAGTGTATTGTACCAGGTACAGCCTACGGAGAACTTCAAACCTGTCCGAAAGTATGGTACTAGCCTGACCCACCATTACTCCCATCTGGGGTAGTTACCCCAACGAGGTGCTTGTATGCTGTCTGTTATCCCCAAGCAACAGTCCTAGGTGGGTGTCAGTGCTACCCTGAGGCTGTTGAGCCCTCGGGAAAGCTGCTGTGAATGGTGGGCTCGTTTCATCATCGCACAGCCACGTTGGGTCGTTGCCCTCGCCTCTGGCAAAATGGAAAGACTTGCCTGCTTTCTCTGCTGGGCAGGGAACGCTCTTGCAGTGATGAGGTGCCTGAGCTTGCAAAATACTTTAAGCAGCCGAGCAGTCAGGTCCATAACTCCCAAATAACTTCCAGACCCCTTTTCCCCCTCCGGCGTTCTTGTTCTTTATTCTTCTGGTTTACCGCTTCAGACACTTGTAAGGAAGCTTCCACTTTTCTCCCAAGGCTCCTTTTAAAGCTTCCTTAGTGTTTCCTGCGTTTCCCTCCCTTAGTTTCGTGCACCAGGTGTTGGGCTCAGAACAGCGTGTCTGAAATCCCTTCTCGGCTTCTGTGGCTCTGCATTACTTCTCCCTCCAGCTCTGCGTTTGCAGTGGAGTGTGGAGTGTTTCCTGCTGCTTTTGCTGTTAGCCTCCCTGGAGGAGGTGTCTGAGGCTCTAACGGTGGCCCCCGGGTCCGATTAATCACCGTTTCCTTTGCTTTTGGGTGTAATTCTTTTTACAAATGTTCCCCGGCTGTTAACTGCTCCTTTACCCTCGCTCTGCCTCACTTAATGCCTAAACCTGCTATGAACTCATCGGACTTCAAAGCTGCTCTTGAACCTGTAGCTGCCTGGGTGTGTGTTGGCTGAACCCCAGGTTTATATTGTGTTTATAGCTGTTCTTCGGCCTCGTAGACCACGCGGAATGTCGAGGTGTGTCTGGCTCCAGGGGGGGAGCAGTGACCCTAAAGCCAGGACGTGGTTTTTTGAGGGGGATGCAGAGGGATACTGGGTGAGGGAAGAGCTGTCTCTTTGCTGTATGGACGCTGCCAAACTTCTCAGGTGCTGGCAGGTTCCTTGATGTAAAAACAAACCAAAAAGAAGTTGAAATTGTGTAATTGGGGACTGGCCTGCCTGGATTTCCTGGCCGAGGTTGGACTAAGGAGAGTCGGAAGGTGCCCAGGACGCTGGTCCTTCCCTGGCAGCCTTCAGGAGGTGTTAGCAGGGTGTGAGCTCTCGGTGCTGTACTTGTCAGGGCAGCAGAAAGAGC
This sequence comes from Bartramia longicauda, assembly GCA_028566575.1. Lineage (NCBI taxonomy): Eukaryota > Metazoa > Chordata > Aves > Charadriiformes > Scolopacidae > Bartramia > Bartramia longicauda. Next base: position 6,354,078 of record JAOXNH010000011.1, on the reverse strand, counting down.
TTGGGTAACACGAAGGCAGGCCACCCCCGCCGTGTGAACAAACAAGGTGTCCCCACCCCCTCCATTTGGTGTTTCTAACCTCGTTGCCCTTAATAATCCAGTAACAAAAACTTTCCCGGGAAAGCAGAGCACAACCTGGGGTGGAGAAACAAGAGAGAGGGTCAAGGCGTGTGGCTCTGTACCGAGGGCAGAGAGAGTTTTGTTGTGCAGGCCCCGCTCTGCCCTTCCAGAGAGCCTGAGTAAACCCATGCCACCAGCCTCGTGTCCCTCACCTGTCACCTGCTGCTCTGCTGGCCCGAGCGGGGCTGGCTACCAGCTGCAGGGCAGGGCTACTGCAAAGGGCTGCCTGCCCTTCTCAGCTCTCATGGGTACAAAGGTGCTGGAGATGCTCCACAAACGGTAAATCTTCCTCCTTCACCTCATCCTTACAGCAAGAGAGGGGCTGTCTTGTCACCATGCCCGGAGGAGCAACCATGGATTAGGGCACAGTAGTCCATGACCGCTATGTGCCATGTCTTTTGGGTGGGACACTTCAGCCCCAGGTAAGCCATGATCAGGGGTGGGAGGCTGCTGGATGATGGCACTTGAAGGGAGGTGAAGGAACCTCAGGTTTCTTTCCGGGAACAGAAAAACCTGTGGTCTGGCTGTCGTGCCTGGATTCCTGCTGTCTGAAATGAACGGCACGAGACTGATGGAAGAATTTCCTGCACTGGACAGTTACACCAGTTCTCTGTTGTGTGGACTTTCCGCTGCTTGGTAGGGATTGCAGCCATGCTAAAACTTCTGCTTTGGGGAGGGGAGTGCTTTCTGTGGGCAGTTTTTCTCCATTTTTGCCACCTCTTTGCAGAAAACACTTTGAATTTAGTATATTCGACAACTTTTAATCTCCCATCAAATTAGTTTGAAATTAGGTTTCTCTGGAGGAAATAAGACATGATTGCATAAAGCCAGTGCTTCCCCAGCAAGGCTGGATGTGCTACTGGGCTGGAGAAAGCAACCCAGCTAAAACGGCCCAAAAATTTACTCAGAGAAAGGCTCTGCCCCAGACTTCTGCCCTGGGTGTTCACTAGGCAGAATTAAATGCCCTTCTGCCAGGCTCTTCCTCCCTGGAGCTGACTTGCTGGATCCTCCTGGATCTTTCCATTTTCCAACAAATTGTTACACTTCGCACCAAAGTTTTGGGAGTGGGTGAAGCAGGCTGTAGCTTTGCCGCTAACTGTGACAGACCCTGTTGGCCAGGAAGGACATTTGTGAAGAGGTCACCTTTTCCAGAAGGAAGCTGAAGGCAAGCTGAGGCCGGCAGCCAGGCTGCTCTCCCACCAGATGGCAGCAGCAATGCTGCTCTCCGCACCCGGGAGGACAGCGGGGACCAAAGGGTGTCCCTCAGCCTCCCGTGGGGACAGGAGAGCGGGGAGGTCACCCTGCCCGTGGACAGAGGACGCAAGGAGCGGACACGGACGAGGGCAAACACAATAGCGGAGTCTCTGGGCGAGGAAGAAAAAGCATAACCTGGTGTGAGAGCTGTAAGACAGGCAGTACAATCTTGGGCTGGCAGGTAGAAGGGTTTAGTCCCCGTGCCTGGTAAATAAACCTCTGGTGCCCATTTTACTCTGCTGAGCATCTCCAGCTCCAGGCTTTAGCTCCTCTGGCCTGAGGCAGCACACTGAAAGGTGTAAATCCCTGCCTCCTCGCAGCCCTTTGAGCATCCCTCCTTTCCCACCCGCCAAAAGCCATCCATAGTTTATTACTAGGGCAGCAGAAATGTCCAGGTGTGACTTCAGAGGCACAAGTTGCTTTAACTCGGCATCAGAAACCAGCTCAGAGTCCTTGGGTCCATGAGTGAGATGAACTCATACGTGAGGGCCCAGCGTTGGTAAGAGCTTGGCAGGTTTTTTAATCCAAAACTCTGTAGTTTAGTGGCTCCAGAGCAGGTGGAAGAATGGCAGCACAGGCTCATGGGCTGTATTTCTCTGAAGGCAGCCCAAAAACTAAACTACAGTACCAGGTTTTGGGTAAAGATCTGCTGGAAATGGGCAACGTGGGATGACTAAAGGGCCCTGCAGCTCTCTCTGCTGCCAGAACGCAGTTCCCTTTTGAGACCAAAGAGCAGTGGTTGGTTGCCACCTTCACACATCAGAGGCCCTACAAGCCAAGGTGAAATCTCCCTGCCCACTGGGGCAGGTTTTGGTTTTTTTCCTGGGAGACTTTCCCTTGCTTATCCTTCCTTTCATGCTGGTGGAAGAGCTCAGCTCTGCACCACCTGCAGCAGCTGGGCCAGCCCGCTAGCAACATTCAGACCAGCCAAACAAGCTTTTGTTCACGATAAACAAACAGGAAACTGCCTGATTTCCTCTGTGTGTTCACCCTCTCTCTCTCGCGCGTGCCCGCGCTCTCTCCCTATTTAATAGATAACCAGCCTACCTGACTTGTGAAGAGGAGACCAACAGCACCCACATGGACAGGAGCTCCGGAGCAGCCGTAATTTGCAGCGGGGCCATTGCACTGAAACGGGCATCTGCTCCCTGACATTCGCTGATCCACCAGAGCCGAAACCTCTCCAGGTAAGGGAACTCCCCGAGTTTGTGATAATTCGTACCCTGCAGCAAGCTGGCAGCACGTCTGAAGTGGTTAGAGCAAGGGATAGGGAGGAGTTTCCTTATTGCTTCCTTTGTGCTGTTTATATCCAAGTGGATCTAGCAGAAAATGCCTCTGTCCTGAAACACAGAGGATGTGGCGGGGGCTGCGGGGGGGAGAAAGCACTTGTGGAAGTGGGTAGGAAATAACGTCCTAAGCCAGGCTGGAGCTCAGCTCAGCTGGGAGGTGAGGAGCAATTCTTAGGGCCAAATTTGGTTTAATTATTCCTTGCCTGGCACTAGCCAGTGCTGGGGGCTGAGACGTTCCTCGTATGCCTGTTTTCCATCAGTGGAACTGAGCTGACTTCAATCTAGCAAGTCTTGACTTACACCAGTGTAACTCTCAGGGGCAGGTCAGATTTACTTAGGAAAGACTCGACTTTTTGTGCTTTAGTTTTCTAGTTGGTGAAGCAGGAGAGGAATGTCACAGCTAGAAAGGTATCAGGGTGGGCGAGGGGGGACATAAAGTGTACTCTATCTAGGGGATGCAGAACAAACTTTCAGAGAGAGAAGCACCTGATGTCTTTAGAAAAATACAGCGGATGCTTCTTTTAACCACATGGTCAGCCACAGCCATGCTCGGTTTGCTTGGCCCACCCATAAAAAGCAAAAAAAACCACCCCAAAACCAAATCTATGGGGAAAGGACCTGGTGGAGCAGGCATCCAGTTCTTGCTGAGCACATCCTCAGAAAGGAGAGGAACTAGAGAGGCTGGCCTCAACTGCTGCTGTAAGAACAGCATTTGGGGTTCCCCACACTGGATCGGCACACAACACTGATCTGGACCAAGTCAGAAACCTGCAGTGAGTTATCTTTGACCTCTGACAAACCAAAGCTGTGCATGAGCATGGGAGATTGTCCCAAACTGAGCTACAAGGTGGCAGCGCGGAAGGTAGAGTCACTGGAAGATGCCAGTTGCAAGACATGTCCATGTTCCCTGTGCTGGTAGGGGCAGGAAGGGCAGGAGGAGGCTAGGGAAGAGCAAGAGCAGGATGCCTCTGAAGTGGTAGGTTAAAAATATTCAAGACAGGCAAGAACAGGAAGGAAGCAGGGGTTAAGTCTGAACAAGGTGAGTCTATCCCAAAGACATTAATTCAAACATGACTTTCACAGGGATAAGTCTTGCAGTGCCCCTTCTCCAAAGCTGGTAAACACATCCATTTCCTCTGTCACTTACAGCATCTTCCTCCCAAGCACAGCCTTTCATGGGTGCTTTTCACACCCAGAGGGAAGTTTCTGCACAAAAAGCTAGGCTGGAAGATTGGGTGTGAATGGAAAGGACTCCAGTTAAACCAGTTTGTTCCTCACCAGCCAGGGTACACAGACCTTACTTGCACTGCTTTGGTAGGGGTTGATGCTGAGCTAAGCAGAGGTGCTCTTTAATGCAGGAACAGAAATGTCTCTAACAGCCTGCTATGGTGACAGGAACAGAAATGCCTCTAACAGCCTGCTATGGTGACATTTCCATTTAACAACTACCCCAGCACGAACTTTAGAACTTCCCTTGTGCAGGCAGTCTGCTGGGGAGACCGCCTGAGATCACAGCACAGCACCAAAGCTGATCAAACAGACCACAAAGAGTAAAAGCCCAATTCTGTAAGTTGAGTTTCCCTCACTCCCACCCTGTTCTTGTCCAACTGCCGTATCTCAGAATCTGTTTTAATTTATTTAATTAAAAAAAAAAAAGAAAAAAAAAACCAGCACAAAACCAAGGTTCCCCCCAAAGAGGTCTTTTTATTTTATTTTTTTAGCATGATTTTTATGCAGAGACTGATGGCTCTGATAATACAGTCATGTTACCACCCTGCCCCCCAGACCTCCAAAGAAACTTAATAACCCACACATGGATGTGCCAGGCTCTTCTGTATCATACAAGGCTGTTACTGCTGCCCTGCCCAGGCTGAGTTCAACCCCTTAAAAGCACAAGGCCCTGCAAAACTGTGCTGAAATCAGCTGGTCATGCTGGGTCCCTGAAGAGCTGCCCCTCAGCACCCAGGTGCTTGCTGCATTAAAATATTTGTCAGGGAGGACTGAGAGTGTCTTCTCAGAAGGGCAAAGTTAAAGCTACTGGTACCACCACTGCATGTACCAGTTCTGCTTCTCAGGTGTTGATTGAATGTCAACTCTGCCTGTACTCTGCTGCTCCAAAGGTCTAATCTCAGGCACAAGGAGATGCTGCTGGGTATTAGCTCTGCTATATCATTTGGAGGCAGTTAACCTTTAATTGTGGCCTTACACTGAACTAGTAAAGGAGAATGGGAACAGGAATTTCCTCTGCTTGAACTTCTACTTTGCTCTGATACAGTCTCAAACCCCGGAGCCTCTGCACTCAATGGTGGTGGTTCCCTCAGACAGTGCAGGGCTTCCTGTGACAAGAACCAGCAGGAAAAACCTTTTGTTTTCCTTTTGCTTCCTTTCCCATTGCTTGAGAGGATCCTGAATCTTGCAGGACATAGCAGGATACCTAAAAGATAAAGCACTAATCTGAGTGTCTGAGACCCATCTTGGGTCAGCAAGGCGTTAGCACCCTGTCTGTGCCTCAGTTTCTCTTCTCCCCGTTGGCTTGTTTTCCTAGTTGGGCAGGGCCTGTCCTTTGCAGGGTCCTTGAGCAGCATCTACCTCCAAGGGCCCTTCTCCCTGGGGAAGGACAAAGTCCCAATTGTAATTGCACTCTCAGAAGTCTCAAGTCGTGCCCAGTTCACACTGTTCCCAAAACAGAGCTGTTATGATGTGGAAGTCTCAGCAGAGCACGCGGAGAAGGGCTAGTGCTGTTGCACATGGCTGCGCTTAGTGCCATCCCTGTCACCAGCACCAACAAGCCACCAAGAGTCACCTCTTGTCACAGAAGGAGACAGGTAGGACAAGCAGGAAGAGGGCTAGAAGGGGCTGGTTTGCTGGCTGCCGAGTTTCCCAAGAAAATCATCAAAGCAGGAATCCGGATGAAGCAGAGCGCCATGGCTACCTGGGTAAAGCCAAGAACTCGTGTAAACTGGGCCCCATCCCACAGCAGCACAGCTCGTGTGGCTCCGTGGGCAGACATCTCCCTTACTAGAGGATTTCAGCCCTGGTTTGCTGCCTGAAAGCCATATAAAATAACCAGAGCAGATGGCTTGGGGCTTGTCCAGGAACACCCAACTCTGCAAACCCAAGAAGCCTACCCATGCCACAGGAAAGTTAATCGCTTATGAAAGCAGGAGTTCACCTCTGTTTGATTTTTCTCCTTCCCACACTATTCTGCAGCTGGTGCTCGTGGTTATCCCCACCACAAAGCTCGCTGCATCTCAACAATACTCTTTACTTGTTAAGTTTGCTTTCTCAGCAGGTCTAAAACATCTAGTCCTCTAGAAAAAACGCAGGGGGGGTAACACTGTTCTGCTGTGTCCAAGGCCCCTGCCCCAGAAAATTCTCATACTTTTTTTTGGTACTTTTCACCCTAAAGGTCCAAATCTGGTTTCCAGGAAGGGACAATATCACCTACTGCTGCATTGCTGCTACTTCTGGAGAGAGCTGCAGACAGCTGCTTGCTGATACAGGGCAGCAGTTTAGGGAGGAAATGGAGATCTGTATCACCTGTCCCTGGCACCACAGGCAATGAGGAGGACATGGGAGGGTTCTACCATGTTACAACCCCACTGGTTATACTCTAGAAAGAAAGGAAATGCCAGGGAGAGCAGGCACGGGAGCCCCAGCATCTTATCACGCAGGGAGCAAGATGCAGAAAAGTTGCCTCTAGAAGTTATACACGGGTGCGAAGGGAAAGCAGAGATGACAGCAAGGAAATCAGAGGGCTGATAAGGATCTGTGGCTGCGAGGCAGGTGTGTGCTAGGGAGCGGATCATGTGCAAGCAGAGATGTTGGGGCTGTTGCTGCATTTTGTTTGTTTCCCTTTACCTGGCTGACATGTCTTTTCATGTCAAAAGCTAGATCAAAGAGAGAGATGTAAATAGCTGAAACAGGCTTCCTTGTGGGAACAGGGCTGAGTGCCACAGCCAGCCTCTCAGCTGGATCCCTCCCTGGGAGCAGCATGAGGAGCTGTCACACTACATTAGCCAAACACCCAGGGAAGAAAGTGTGCGACTGCAGGGTGCCCTGGGCATTCAGAAGCCAAACAGCGAGGCTAGGAACAGGCACTCTCCTCTGCAACCATCTCTGCCCTAGGCCACTGCTGATGGGACACAGCAGGGCCATGAGGACAAGTGCTTTGGTTTCATCATGTCAGAAGCCCTTCAGAGTCCAAGGATATTTGCATTTGGTCCCTGATTTTTTTATACATTTTTTTTTAAACTGTAGAGTCATGGTGTCCACTGAGAAAGCGGGATTTAACACCTCCTTTTAATCTCTGCATAACTCTTATTTGGGAGGAGTGAAATCACCCTCACTGACATCATTTGAAGCTGAGGATGCAGAGCACCTTTGTCAGGAAAGGCCCCTGCAACCCTCCAGTAACCATCTCAACACGAGGGGACCTGAGGCTGCAGGCTCAGGGTAAGGAAGCCAGGTTAGAAAACCACAGGCTGCATCAGAGAAGAGGGCAGGAGCAACACAGCCTGGGAAACCAAACGCTCTCCTCGCAGGCTGGAGAGAGATCGATCATCAAGGCCCTGGCCCACTCTTGCCCCATGGATGGACACCAGCAGTGGCTTTGCCTTTGTGGGTGTTGAAATAGTTAATGGCTTTACTCCTCGTGTGTGCTCCTTTGGACAGGAGCACCCACTGTTTTCCCATATCCCTCTCCTGAAATCACGTATTTGGCAGAGAGGCTCTGTTGCTCATTGTCATCTTGTTCATTCACCTTCCAAGAAAGAGGTCCCCAGCATTTGATTTCCTGCCCTTTCCAAGGCAGGAAATTCTACTACACGACATCTTTTCACATGCACACAGTTAACCAACAGCAGCACCACATCCCCTGACATCCTCTCTCTATTTTTCTCAAGAAGCTGCCTTGCATCAGGGCATTAGGCTAAGATGGAGGAGTGACCATGCTCTCAAAGCCAGGGGTCTCCCGTGGCTACCCCTTCCTTCTCCACACACAGGTCCCAGCAGAGATCAGAACAGCCAGAGGCCTGCTTTGAACTGGGCCAGCTAGTAACAGCTCCCGTGGGGCTGGTGAGAGCAAAGCACACCACCCTGCTCTGCTCCTTTCCCATGCCCCCGGAGCAGGGGTTGCTGGGGCAAGGAAGAAAACTGGCAATGCTCTTCCCATCCCACCATGGGGCTTCCCCAGCCTACCCTGCTGCCCCTTTTATTTGACTGTGAACTGACTCTGAAAGCCCCAATCCATGCTCTGCACAGGCAGCTCAAATCTGGGTAGTAGGTTCAATAATCAATAGCAGGTCAAATACACTGACACATATTACATTTCAGGGTGTACAGATTTTTTTGCAGAGCCTCAAATCAAGTGGCCTACGCTGTTCAAGGGGGGGGTATTTGCAGCAAGCAAAGCAGATGAAGAAACAAACCACAGGTAGAGAAGGGATTGCAGACTAAAGGATTTAAAAGAAGGGGACTACAGCAGGAACACAAGCCTGAGAGCAGGCAAGAGGGAGACAATGTTACAGGGCACAAGAGATTCCTAAGTGGGAGACAATGTTACAGGGCACAAGAGATTCCTAAGTCCCTGGGAAGCAGCTAACACTACCGAAAGGGCTGGTGCCCTTCCCCCTTTTCCTGCTACTCTCGCCAATTCTTTTACCGCCGCCAAACCTAAACCACAGCAGTGCTCTTCCCTCCTACACAGCACTCAGCAGTGGTTTTCAGGGCTATGGAGTAGGCTTCGCAGCCTCCTGGGAGAGGTGGTACCACTGCGAAATGCTGTGCCAGCCTGGAAAGCAGCAGCCCCGACCCTCCCCACATCCTTTTGTGAGCCCCATACCTGCCACCAACGGGGAGCTCTACCAGCAAAAAATATTTACTTCTTGTCACATCTCCCTCATACATCAGGCCTAGGCTTGGCAGGTGGGTGTAATCAAGAAACCACAGGCCAGAGTTAAATAGTTATTAGTATTTTAAGGGGAGAGGAAAGTTTGAACAAGTGGGAGCTGGGGTTTGGCAAAATAACAGAAGCAACCGACTCCTCTGGCTACTGTAAATCAGGTGGGGCCTCACTGATGAGGCCTTTTTAAGCTCTTACCTGGCTCCTGAGGGGCAGCTCTGTCACCTTACGTGACACAGGGCCCTTTCAAGGCACCTCACGTCCCGAGGCCGCAGCTGCTGTGTGAAGTGTTATCCCCATTTATCTGTGAGAAGCAGGGCCCCGAGGCCTGACGCCGACCCGGCTCCTCAGTTACGGCCGTCATTCCCCCAGTGCCGGGCTGCGACCAAGGGGCCTTCACCGGAGCGTCGGCCGGTGCCCGCGGAGCGAGGCGAGGCGTGGGCCGAGGTTAGCCGCAGCCCGGCGGAGCGCTCGCCGCAGCATGCCCAGCTCAGCTGACTGCAATTAGGGCGGCCTCTCTAATTACCTCAGCGGAGTAACGGTCGGCCCCGCTGAGGGGAGCCGGCGCCCTCCTTCCCCCCCCTTCTTCCCGCCGCTCCGCGCGCGCCGCCTCACCTGAGCCCCGCGGGGCGCAGGCGCATGCGCGGTCCCCCCCCTCCGCGC
>JAOXNH010000011.1:6332879-6343882 GCA_028566575.1 Bartramia longicauda | reverse complement strand
GGAAATAAATAAATTCTTGTTAGTTTGGCTGTGCTGGGCTGCCTTTCCGCAGCTTTCTCTGCTTTCCGCCTTTGCTTTCCAGCCCCCCCTCCCGCGGAGTTGGGGGCATGGAGGTGTGGGGGCCGCTGGCAGCCCCCCTCCTTCCTCCGTGTCACTCGGTAATTGTGAAGCCACCACGGTGCGGGGTTCGCGATTGTTAGGAGGGAACGCGGTTCTTAAACACGCTCCCTTCTGGGACTGGAGTTGTCAGCGGGTAGGTGAGGAGATGGGAGTGTTACCTTCCCCGGTAGCTGGTTCTGGATGGAGGTGTGCCAAGGGGGAAAAGAAAAAAATCAGATGTCTTCTCTCTTCCTCGGTCTTCTGCTTGGGTATGTTCCCCTTCCCTTTGCTCTCAGGACAGATGTTGCGGTACGTGTGCCTTAGGGTTTTGGGTTGTTTTGATTTTTAACTGCCTTCTGTGCAACTTTCAGTTCGTGTGGATGTCTTGGTACAGGTATTGTTAGAATGAAAAGAGATGCTTCGAGATAGCGTATCTCTTCGGTCTTAACTATTATGTCAGGATCTTTAATCACAACTGAGTTTTGGCATCTTGTGCAGTAGAAGTGATTTAAGTCAAAGCAGAGGGGGAAGTACAGTAGACATAAAGGATGTGAGGAATGTGCATCTTTATCTTTTCAGGGGATGACCTGAGCTGTATTGTTCTGGGAATGGCAACTGGCACATGCTTTGTTGACAGTGGTGTATGCGCGGTGAATCAAGAGAGTGATGGTAGGGTATGTGTGTGTGTGTGTGTGTGTCTGTGCACGCTGAATAAAGGCGGTGTGAGGCGTGAGCATTGATTTGTGATGGATGGTCTGGTGCACCTTGATTTGCCACCGTGCTGATTGACTGCCGCTTGATTGTTCGCCTCTGGAAGTTGGGGGCTCTTTCTCTTGAGGTGTCTGCTGTGTATTAACAAAATGTATATTATACATGCAGGACTGTGGATGCTGGCGTGGGTAAAAAGGCTGTGGAGTAGGAAAACCTCATATAAAAAGGACGTAATACTTTATGGTGACAGAAAATTTACATCCTTTACATGGGTCTAGTGTTCTCCTTGGTACATATTTGAAACCTCTTTATCTCTCTTTGTACCCGCATGTAAAGCGTGTTTTTTTTCTGGTTTATAGAGGTTAATCAAGTGCTTGCTATATGGTTCTTGTGCTGAGGGGATGAAGAGTCTCCATCCCTGCCCCAGGCAGCCAACATTTTAAATTCAGATGTTGATAATAAAGTTGAGAGATAGAGTAAACTCAGTGGGAATGTGTAGTTGAGGGCTACACATTTTTGAAAGCTTTTTCAGAGAGAATGTGTTGGAAGGAGAAGTGCAAAATCACGATGGCTTTTTTTTTTTTCTAACTAAGCAACTGCATGTAATAGGATGTCAGAGACTTGAGATTTTATTTATAATTTTATCTAGTATTCGGTGACTAGTATTTATAGCTACATCGGATTTAGTTGCAGTAATTGTGGTTTGGGAAGATCAGTACATGTTTTGTAGCTTAGGATTTGTAATATTTGCCAAAACCTTTCCAAATGTTACATGATCAAAAGAGACTTTGGCATTATAGGCTGTTGTTCATTTGTTTTAAAGGTCTTAATTGATAATATTAGTATTCTCATCTAATGCTGATACAGGAAGCCTTCAACTGATGTTTTGGAGGGTGAATTCCTCAGCAGTTTTATAAGAGCAGTTAGGTATCTATAGGAGTTAAATTAAAAGAGCAGTTTGTCAGGTTCTGTTGCAAGTGCAAGCTATTGGGATGTTCTGGGATGGTTTTATCCTTATAGCCGGAATCATAGAATGTGGAAATTTCAGACTGAGAGGTGCAATTTCATCTAAAGATGGAAAGTCTTTATATAGACAAGAAATTGCTTATAATCGAACAGACTTTGGTGTTGAACCACCTACAGCAGGAGGTGTCCACGTAAGAACAACTTGGGAAGAGTCCTTTGAGTTCGCACAACTGCATTAAATAGGTATTTTCGGTAAACAAGGTGCTATCTTCCAGTCTTGATATCATGTACCGTATCGGTGCCTAATGGAAGAGTGGTGAACCAATAGCATATTTGAGGTAGGCACAGGTATGTTTAATGTGATTACAAAACTACGTGTCATCAGTGACCTATTTCTCTGTGGCACGCTATAATATGCCTTATCAAAGCATAAATTTCTTTCTAGCCCCACAAAAAAGAGAGACGTAATTGGAAGGAAGTACCAGCCAATTGAGAAGATTGATATGTTCCCTAATGACCTGATTCTGTGGATTATTATTGTATTGAAATATTTTATAAGCATTCTCTTGGTTAAATTCCTACAGCACAGAACAGCTGATCTCTTAATGTGTTCTGCTGTGAAACAGCTCGCTCTCCCTGCAAGATCCACATCTTGGCTTCTAAATGGAAGCTGAAGTAAATTTCAAAGAATGTAATCTTGTTTTTTAAAACAATATTAGTTTAAATTTTGCTAAAGATGTGCTTTTTGTCTTTTCAGAATCTTAGGATACCAAAGTTTGGGTTTTTCCCCCCCCACAATAGTTAGAAAAAAAAAAGTGGATTTTTACGTGGAGGTCATTTTATTATCATGAAGTTATACACTTTAAATATTAATGCAGTCGGTGAGCAGATCCTGTCTACAGTTGACATCACCCTATAATGTCTTGTGCTTCCTCAAGCTGAGGGAGCATGCGTAGTTTTTTAACCTGTTCTTTCTGTGGATCTAAATATCTAACTTCCAGCTGTTTCCACTCTAAATACTAGGCTTATACGCTTTAAAAACTTTGCAATAACCCCTTTATTGTATCAAAAGCCTAAATAATCTCTGTTAACATAAAAGGCTGTTTTGTCTGGAAGTGACAAAATTGATGCCTTTAAGAGCATTTTAATAATAAGGTTTGTCCTTGAAGTTGCAAATTCTGTTTGAACACCCTTATAAGTGTAAGTTGAATTATACCAACTAACCATTCTATGATTCTATATACCATCTTGGGTCTTAATTGTCAGTATTTTGGAAAGTGGGTGGGGTTTGCTCATAACTCATCAGGAGAATTCATGTAGCGCTCATAACAGACTGACTTTTCCTAGTTCGGTTGAAACATTCCTTATAACTTAAACTTGGAGTATCTCATTTCCAAATCACCTTCGCAAATGCTGAATTTTCCGAGTGATCTTAAATTGGTGATTTTTAGCTTGCTCCTTCCTCCTGCAAAACAATTGCATGGGGAGTGAAACTCCGGCAGTAGCTCCGGTGCCAGCAGCTTAAACTCATTAACACGAGCAGCTTGCATTAGTTTCCTTGACACTTTCAGACACCCTTCCCTGAGGAGGTTTCAGAGTAGCAGTTTTCACTAAAGAGAAACATTTAGCTATGCTAAGCAATTACCTGTGCTTTATGCTGTGTTGCGCTCCCCTTTGTGTATTTTCAAGTTTGGAAACTTGATTCTTTCCGTGGCAAAGTGATTTTTTAGGAATGTAATATGAAACACAAATCTAATAGAGAGTGGGCCTGCTTGAAGATAAGTTATTGGAATTGGGATCCGTATGAACATTTGAGACAAAAACCTGTTAAGCCAATTTCATTCTGTCCCAGGTACTAAACACAAGGGGACAGAAAGTTTTTCAGCTGGAATTTTGGAGGAATATTTGTGGTACCACTGTGAAGACAGATCACCTGGTAGGATAAGGTAGTAGGGCCTTTCTTGTTGGGTTTTTTTAACAAGCAGAAAGTTTTATAGTTGAAAATTTACAGACAAGCATCCATTGAGCCACATACCTTCTTTTATGGGAATGTCGTACACAAAAAGTTGCAAATATTTGGGTTGGAGCGTAGCTGAGTCTTGCAGGTGCAGAAAGCTTACTAGGGCTCTGCTTTTCCTATGGCTGACTGGTCTCCTGGAAGACAGTAAAAATCTGTTCTGAACTCTGCAGTTGCTTGCAGGTCATGCTTATTTAAGCCTTTTTAGCGCTTATGTGATGAAAAGGGAATTATGGAATGTGTCTTAATAGTGCTGTCTGAAGACAAATCACATACAGTGACAACTGTGAATTTTAATGGTAGAAGGCAGATTATTTCTAAGGAAAAGCCTGGTTGCTGTTAGTGTCCTGTATCCTAACACACAGCAAGTTCTGTCAACTAGCTGTGTCACTGTAATATTTTTGGACATTTGCTGAACAGGCGTATTTATATTTTCTGATTGATGCAGATATTTTTTGCTCCATATGTTTTAAAGAAGAAACTCACCTTCCTGCTCCTACTTCTGTAGATTTTCTGGTTCTGTCCTTTCTAACAAATTGCTCCGTTTGGTACAATGGTGGGAGCTCCATCCTTAATTCCAGTAACTTGCCCTGTTTTTCAGGCTAGAAAATTTGAGGTGTGTTGCTCACGTAAATGATGGGGTCAGGTGCGTTGCCGTTCCTCGGTGTATTTTCTGTGCTTTCTCACTGTAGTGGATTCTCCAAGTTCCCTGTCAAGTGACACGCACTGTGCTTAGATTTCCCATGTTTTAGCTGCATGTCACTTTATGAGGGACTCATGGTGAGATAGGAGCTTAATGCACTGCACACAGTAGGCTTGACATTATGGAAATACGAGTTGTGGTGTACAGATGTGACTTCAGAAGTCTTTAGCAGGGACAGAAACATTTCCTAATAAATCCTCATCGCCCGTCTCACGTAATAGTACAAATGGCTGCTGAGAATCTCGAGCTTGCTTTATTGTAAAGTGCATGTCTTGAATCATTCATTTCACACTTAGTAGCTGCAGGACAAAATCTATTAGTCAGAGGGAAATGCCATGCTGACTGCAGCGTAAAGGTCTGAGAAAAATTATGTCCTGAATTTAATTGCAACTTTTTGCCAGGCGGTTCTGTTTTAACACATACCTTGTTGTGCTTTTCTTCTTCCATTTGGACCTTTCTAAACTCATTCCAATTCTTGTGTTTTCTTCTCTTTGCTGTCCCCTGACCTTACTCTTTATTACACTGTTTTCTACTGCCTTTTTGAACTTGTTTCTTAAACCAGTCTCTTTTCACTCTTAGATTTTCATCACTTTTTCTCTAACCTGCAGATTTCTTGATGAAGGTTCCCACCTTCTACTTATCTTTGATAAATTATCTAGCCCACTTACGGTGCTATAAAAATCATTTAACATAATCTCTCCTGTGCACAACTGACTTCTATTATCCCACACTCCAAGCGCTTCAAATTCAGACAATAAGATGAAAGTTAATTATCCCTGCTGTCAGTGGACACTCTTCTTCCCTTCTCACCCCAATCTTACTGAGATGCTGTTCCCTGCCTTGCTTAGGGAGCTAAATAAGTGTTATTTCTTTTTGCCAAGGGGGAAAAGTAAAGTTTTGGGTTCTTTTTTTTTTTTTCCAAGTGTTCTCTCTCTCACCCTGAAACTCGCTGGCTGCTGTATAGACAGCATCTCATTGCTGCGATTTGGAATTCACGCGTCACCGAGTAGGTCCTGAGGTGGTTTCTTTGATAGCTCATTCAGACCTTTGCCAAGATGTGAATTTGACTTGAAGCCTCTAACTCCTACCGTTCTTAAAGATAAGTCTGTGGGTTTAGATTATAACATGTCAGGAAGGAGAGAGAGTCATATCTAAGAATATTTTCATAATCGTTAGGAACTTGTTTTTTAAATGAAAGCATGAGCTACACAAAGGCTGAACTCACTTGAGAAAAATTCCTGTTTGCTACAGATTCTTAAAAATACATTATTTTTTCCACCTCAATTCTTAAGCATAATCCTTAGATGTTTTCCAGAAATTTGTTATTGTGCTTTTATTTTCTTACCTTGCTGCTTTATGGGTGGTGAAAGTCAGATTGCACCTGTAGAACAAATTGATTATTTCAGGAAGCAAAATCTTATAATGGATGGTAGTATTCGTGAAGTTGCACAGTGAGCTGATTCAGAGAACTGATCCAGCTGGATGTTTATCCCAAGGAATGGTTATTTTCCAGGCAGACTGATTTCCCAAGGCATCTCGCCTTGCAACCATAAGAATGCCAGCGTTGGCATATAAATAGGGAGAGTGTCCTGCCTCCTTTGGCAGCCAAACAGACTTAGATCAGATTAAAATGAACAAGTAACTTTGGCCTTAGCTGATAATTGTCCTCACTTTGCCCAGAAGGAAATTTAAATACAAAGCAGAGATAAGATGTCCCTGGCTGCATAATGAATTAGAGGAAAAACTGGGAATAAACCCCACTGTATGAGTGGGAAGAGTATTTATGCTTGAGAACTGCACCTGTAAAACACAGGAAGGTTGAGATGAACCACAGGGTCTGTTTTGATCAGGCATGGATTTACTGAACAGCTTTATATCTCCGTGTCTAACCCTGCAGGGAGAGCACCGAAGGTACTTTCTACTTCCAGAGGTAAAATATGTGCAAATAGGAGTTCTGCTGAAGTATTGTTACTCAGTTAGCATTTCTTGGAAGCTGATAAATTTGTGTGTTGTTAAATGTGCTTTGTTAAATTATGTGAGTATTATAAAAGCAAGAAGGTCTGTTTTTCCAAAAGTTTACACTATGCATCTAAAACAAACTCTGTGTGTAATGGTTCAGAAGATTCGGTAGCTCAAAACAAGACAGTAATTGGTGGTGGAAGATAACCACACAGCACATGGTTGTTCAGGGTTTACAGGAGCGTTGTGACATTGTGCAAGAAGAAACACTTACAATGGTATCGTTTTGGTATTGGCACATTTCGACTTTGTCAACACAAGATTTCTTCAACTTCTGCTAGTGATTTGTGCTTGTGTGAACGCACCTTATCGTCTTGGTATTAACCTCACGGTGAGCTGGGCTTGATCTGAGCGCTCTTTGGCCATTCAGTAGTTAAAATGCTGCTTGAAGTTATAAAAGTGAAACCCTACAGGCGAATGCAGGTGTGTTTTTGTGGGCAGGTTGAGGGGAGGAGGTACCCAGAGAAGCCCAGGTGAGGAAAAGAAGGGAGGGCTCCTTGTGCTAATTCTCCATCAGCACAGCATTTACCGGTACGAGAGCGTGGTGAGTCCTACCCAGAGCATCTGCCACCGCACAGGGGACAGTTGTGTGGCTGCTGCAACAAAAAGTTACTGGTTTCACTGAATTTCACTGAATCTTTAGAGTTGGAAGGGACCATAGAGATCATCTAGTCCAACTCTCCTGCCCAAGCAGGACTGCCTACAGCATGTCACTGTTTCAAAGTCAAAATTATCTAGTGTGTAAAGAGCTCTAAATGAGAAATGGAGAGGATTTTGAGCCTATCCGTAAGCACATTCCAATGATGTGAGAAGAACAAACTTTATTTTAGAGAGATCAAATTCACACTTCCATGAGGCCAAAAAAGATTTTGCTATTGAAACCTGATTTTTTTTTTCCTCTACATACCACCCTCAGTGAAGTTCCAAAATATTTAGCAGGTTTTTTTGAGATAAGCTGGTAGACTGAAAATGAATCAAAACGATTTTTAAAAACTTCATTAAGCTGTGACTGAGGGACTCTCTAAAGTGTGTGTGTAACATCAGGCTCTCAGCACAGATGAGATTATTTTAAATGTTCCATTATTCCAGCGTAAATGATCCAGAAGCACGTTACAAGCTGTGATGTGTACTACGGGCTGATGAACAAAAAGCTGTAAGGAAGTAACTGAAGTATGAAAAAGTGAGCTTTCTTAAACTAAACCCTTCTGTAAAATACGCAAAGCCTTTACCTCAATTCTACATATTGCAAAGGTCTCCTTTAGGGTATGTTAGCAGAGGAAGTAAGTCTGTTCTGGGTATAAAGGTTATTATTTCTCACAAAAGAACCCAAACCCACAATGAAAAACACCTTTCCTCCAGAATAAATGTCCAGGTGGAGGTTATGCTTCACGGCTTCACCTTGTGAACAGACCATTTACATCTTTTTTGAGCTCTCTCAACTGATCCCCATCTGCATATTCAAAGGCACAGATACACATCTAGTGCCTCTTTCTCCACTCCTCCTTTCTGGGCGGAAAAATGCTAACTTTGGGAAACAGAAGTAGGGATCTTGATGATAGATTTCCTTCTTGTTTTCCTGTGGCTTTGTGTGTAGCCCATGTTGTTAGTGCAGTCATTTCAGTCTCACAATAAGTTAGTGGTGTTTTATAAGAAGCATCATCACTGGCATCTGAATAGAGATGGATGCTTTAACATCTTACTGTTGTTTTTACTAGTCTTCAAGATATGTGAGCAGATAATGATGAAAGCAAGAGTTTTTAAAGCAAAAAGGAATCTTGCCACTGAACAAGAGGAAAACTAGGCAATAAGAAGTGATTTGGAACAAAGAACAGGCTGATGGGTGAAACAATTGCCCTTCAGTATCACAGCAGTGGGTCGTTTTGAACTTCTGGCACATATTTTGATGAGTATTACAAATTTCAAGGGATGGATAATCTGCTAATCTGGTCATACCAAACTTTTCTCCTTCATCTATGTGTCTTCAGGTTACCAAACAATTACAGAAAAGTAATAAATCTGAAAGATGGGTGTATATGTGTGATTGACTACTGTTAAGTGGCAGCTACCTGGTTTTGTTTTAATCTTGCTTTCTATTTTTTGCACTGAAAGATACAGATGAGACACAACAATGGATTTGAATACAAGGAGGTTCCTAATTCAGTCACAGGTGTTTAATTTTTACATATTTAAGGTAGTAGGAAAGGCTTAGGCTGTTAATTTGAGGATATATCGTGGTGTAGGAGCACTTCTTTCAAGGTGGTTTTGCCTAGTAAAAGAAAAATGTTGAGGTTTATGGCTGTTGTATCTAAAACTAGTTCATAGCCAATAGAAACCCTTCAGCTTATTGCAAAAGCTGAGGGATTATAATGCTGCTGAATTCTGAAATGGCAACCTCTTGAACTATTTTCTGTGGAGATAATGCTTGAAAAAATTCCAGCTTCACAGTTCTGGAAATCACTGGTTTTGAAAGCCTTTGTCCCTCAAAACAGATTTCTAGATACAGCCAAATAATTCATCTTAAGAAATGGAAAAAGCCTGAAGATTTTTCTTTTTTTTATCGTAGTTTTTATGTTTTAGCTGCAGGATATTATATAAGGCCTTTTTCTGGAATTGGAAATATGGTCTGCTTCATTTTCCATTAGACTGTTAAATACTCACAGGCGAATAGCCAGGTTCCATACAGTGAAAATATGTTGCCTGCTGAGCTAGCAAGATACCTCTCATAGATTATTTTAGGAATGGTCGGGGAAAAAAAAACCAACAACTAGCTGGAAGATGGGACAGTCCGGATGCTGTAGAGCATCTTCAGGCTTCCATATACCACTCTGCCATATATCCTTCTGCCCGGACCTTTATTTGGAGAATTGGACAGTATTTGTTGACTCTCCAGGCTTTTGTTTCCCTGCCAAGGCTGCCTGCAATACTCTCCCTCGCTGCCAGCCTTGTTGGGTTTTTTTATGATGTGCGTGTCGGTTTGCTTAGTTATACCAAGACTAATCCATTTGAGACAGAGATGCCCAAATATGTTGCGTAGCTTTTAATTTCCCCAAAATGCAAGCCACAGTGCCACACACCATTTAATGTCTGATCTTTTACATGAGTTGATGGGGAGATCTTTCAAGTGAATTTAGAGCCTGAAAAGAAGAGAGTTATGATTTTTTTGCTGGTTTTCACAGAAGAGTCCCAGGAATTGTGAGTGTTGTTTCCGAATATCCTCTTGCCGTTTTACACCATATTCCCAAAGTCAGTGTCAGAGAATTGTCCCTCTGATACACTCGATAGGATTATCCTTCCCTCCTGGCCTTTGTAGCTTTTGGAAGGGTGAACCTATTCCAGATCCCATCTCTGAGGTGGGTGTTAGAAGCTGGCAGATGACAGGATGGATCGTTAGTAGCAGTCACTCTCTTTATTTTGCATTTACATGGGCAAAGGCAAGCTTGAGTGCTTACCCATAGAAATGCAAAACCTCTGAGGATGTGCTGACTGTGGCTCTGTCTTGAGAGAAAACTTCGCACTTAAGAACATATTTTCAGTGCTTTTGCATATAAAGCAGCTGAGATGCACAAGAAAGGAGTGATTGTACCATGATATAAATAATTCCCTCTTGTGTTATAGCCCTGATTGCTATCCGCTGACATGATGTAACTTGTACCAGATGTGTTTTCCCACTAACTGGGAATCGCTGTGCCCGTGCACTATTCTGTTTCATGCACCTGTTCTTCAGACTGTGTGAGGATATTGAAACTTCTGGGTTTTTTCTTTTTTTTTTGTTCCCCCATGTGCTCTGAAATATTGCCAATGTATTGAACTGGAGGTGACTGGACCGTTTTAGTCAAACACTCTGTCTTTTCACATTGCGATCTCTAGTTACTTCTTGCTAATATGGTTTTCGGAATTCACATTACCTAAAGTATTAATGCTTACAACTCTGCTCCTAGTTATTTTTAGGAAAAATGCAGCAGAATTTCGTGTTGGGCAGTATACTTTAAGCTAAAGTATATCTGTGCAATGAAAATTATATTTTTCTGATTCATTTTCCTGTATTTCTGTCCTGTCTGCTGATTAAATTGACAACTGGAAATTGGTTAATGGATAGCACTGATTAGTCCCTAGTGCCTTAGCCCTGTTCTGAGTGTAGTTGCTTCAACCACTACTTAACTAGTTTGAAATTGGCACGTTATCTTAAATAACGTACATTATTTATTTATGCACGTTTGTTTCATCACCTGTAAACTCTGTGCAAATCTGGTCACCCTGGCTGTAGCTTCCAACCAAAAGACTTCAGGATCCTTAAAATCTTCAGATTGTTAATGCATATGCAAAATGGCATTGTCTTTAACACGGTTATTTTATTTTTCTAACTGTAGTCTGAGAGAAGTCTTGTTTTATGGAAAACTTCAAATTTCAAGATGCTCAAGCTTTCTCGTTGAGCTCAGGTTTGTGTATGGTGGTTTATAAACAAATGGCAGAGTGGAAAACCTCTTCATT
>JAOXNH010000011.1:6255544-6274292 GCA_028566575.1 Bartramia longicauda | reverse complement strand
AAAGGAAAGGAAAGGAAAGGAAAGGAAAGGAAAGGAAAGGAAAGGAAAGGAAAGGAAAGGAAAGGAAAGGAAAGGAATATAGTTTGTAAATGATGTTCATGTATTTTTGTAAGGAAGGATCATTATCATCCTGTAGTGTGACCTTCCCCATATTGGGTAGGTAACCTCAAAGTGGGATAGGAAGTGCCTGAAATTAGACGAAAATGAATACAACACTACATGACAAAACACAGGCTAAGGAACAAAGTACTCATTTGCCCTCACTTACACTCATGATTTATTTCTGTGTGATTAATTTTCTGTCATGTTCACTTTGTGTATTGTATGACTGCCTTTTTATAAGATTCTGGAGGTTTATTTCTTTGGAAAAACTGACTGTCTTACTCATGAAAATAAATCCAAGTCCAGATATGAAATGGGAGGAGGAAGTGTTAAAGTTTACCTTGAGTTTGACAGTGAGTATGTGTGTGGGAGTAAAGAAAAAAATAGTTTAAGTGATTATAAATATGCATGTATTACTCATAAAACAAACTGATAGGCCCATCAAAATAAAGTAAATATCTTCCTGCACCACAAGCCTCTGAGTGACACTGGTTCTGGTAATGATGATAAATAAAAACTCAGATAATTCCCATCTCTTCAGTGGTGTCGGCAATGAACATTATTTCTTAGTCTGGAGCTTGAGCCCAGGAGGAACCATTATAATCATACGCTCTGACCTGTTCCATAACACATGCCAGGGAATTTCATGCAGTAATTCCTGCTTCAAGACTAGAATGTCTTGAGCTACAGCAAATCTCACAGGCTGATTCCAGTGCTGATTTAAAACCATCCAGTAATGGAGAAGGCGATGTATTCAGTTCAGGTGTAGTTTAGACAGGCTTTATTTTTAGACTGGTGCAATATATAATCGTTTTAAAAGTTGGATTATGACCTGGAAATATTCTTAACAGCTAACTCAAAAACTTAGGACCTGAAAACAAGACTTACAAAGACTTCAGGCATGAATGTCCAAACTGTAGTCCAGCGGTCCTTACTTGTCCCATCTGAGCATCTGCTTTTGCTGTGCACCTTTATTTTGACCTTAAAATCCTCTACAATTCTGTTTCTGAACCTGCCTAGAACTCTCTTAGCTAGAGCAGGCGAGCACTTCACATGAAAGTTATCTCAGATAACCTCAGGAATGTAAAATGTTGACTTCCAAATCTGAACTTCCCTTATAGACATGGTGACAAGCAGGCAATTCCAGAAGTAGATCTGACACTTCTGTTTAATGTCTCACTCTCTGCATCTTCTGTTTCTCTTCCTACTGTAAAAGGATCTTGGGGTGACTGGAGCAGACTTAAATGACTCATTCTGAAGAATGTTATTCTCCACCCTTTTTTTTTCAGTCATAATCAGCCAGAAAACATAAGTACAAAATTCAAAGGTAATGAGCAAGGAGAAGCAAGTTTGGCCTGGTAGTCTAATGGTTAAGACCCTCAGCTGAGAGAAGCATCCTACCTGAGATTTGAAATAAGTATTTGTTTTCCATGGATATCCCATTCTAGTACTTTGCTTGTTTGTTTTTTCAGACTCCCACTCAGGACTATTTGGCTATGGATGTTATGTATTTCTGTCACCTCTCACAAACGTGTATGTGAGGCTCGCTCCTGAACTGCCAAGATATATGTATACTTTCAGTGGGGAGTGATTAATCTCGATCTCTGCGGTATTATATGTTTCACACACACTGGCAGGAAGTTCCCCGAGTGACACAAGTTCCTTTGCCCTGTATCATGTGCCAGACACGCCGACAGCTGATGCTGGAGCAATGTTCACAAAGGATTGCAAATGGCTTTTTCATGTACATTGACCCAACGGAATCACCAGGGACACCAGCTCTTGGGGATAAAATTGCCTGGAGCCGGAGATTCCCTGCAGTCCACCAGAGCAATAAATAACCTGAAATTACAGTGCTGGGCATCAGTGCCTACTGCATTGCTCTTGATTGACTGGTCTTATCTGCAAAAGGGTTTTAATTCGAAACTTTTGTGTAAGGTCATCCAGATGGTGAAGCGTATGGCAGGAGATTTGAGCTTGGGAGATGCTTGGACATTCTCAAGTTAAGGTTTTGTCGTACTGGGCTGGGGAAGTTGAGCAACGTGGTTTATTAAAGACAGCTGGGCTGAGAAGAACATACATTGACAAAGAGGGCCTCCTGTTTTGCCTGGATGAGTCAACAGCCATGAAATTGAGAGAAAAATGTAGTCTTGGTCATTTATGCCTCGATATTCCTCAGTTTCTAGAATGAAATATACAAAGGTAGTCACTGGGGCAGACCATATAGATGTCTGTTGGCGGATTATTCATCTCTGTCCTTAATTTTTATTTATTTATTTATTTGTACTGTCAAGGCCTGTTGGGTGATAGATTACATAATGAAATACTCTTTGCAGAACAGTGTTCCAAAATGAAGGATACATAAAAAGCTTTCCAGGTGAGGAACAAGCTATTGTTGATGCAACTGTTGAAATGGAATGCACTGCAAAAGCTCAGTCCTAGTAGGAAAGAGACTATATCAACATAGACAATGCTTCCTTTTCCATTGGGAACGTTGGCAAAGACACCTGGCAGAGAAACACAACACAAAGTACTTTTGGATGCAGTGGAGAAGCAGGGTAGTTGCTAGATCCAGAAAGCCAAATCAGGGGAATGACATTTAGGCAATGCCGACATCAGTTTTAATTGCCTCACAGCAAGTTTAGGAAGTCAGAACCAGAAACCCACCTGGAGAGAACGCTCTGGGAGCAATCCTGAAAATCTCTGGTTATTCAAACTGACAGCTGTGGACTTTAAATCTTGTGAACGTTTTTGTTGGGATTGTTATCTCATGTCTTCTGCCCTAATAAACTAGTTGTTAACAGCCAAGAAATGCAACTGAGATTTAACTGGAGCTCTTCCTGTCTTCCTTTCGATATACAGAATGAATTACACACATGCAAATGTTCTTTTATTCTGTTTTTTGGTGCAGATTGATAACAAAGCTACCAAAGGTGCTACCCAGCAGCTATCAGAGGTGAGTTTTCAGCTCCTTTCGGAAGACAAAGTAGAACTAAACAGAGAGCTAGACTTTGAAAGCTTCTCTTTTTGCCAGTCTGTTGTGGATTACTTTACAAGGAGCTTTCAGCCTGGAAGTTCGTAACCTGCCACTTCAGCTATCAACATTCAATATCAGTGATTAAATCTTGACTACTCGGAGACTGGAAATGGTGCCAACGCCAAACCTAGTTAAGTTCAGCCCAATACTTCTCTGTTGGCTGGATGAGCTACTTCAGGGCCACTAAGGAGTTAAAGACCACAAATGTCTCTTAGGGACCAGACAAGGCTCAGGCTCCAAGCCTCTGGAGTTTAAAGTTTTATAATCTGGTTATTTTTACCAGAACTGTGAACTTCTTACCACGTGGCTTGTAATAAAAATCAAGCTATTCTATTTCTTCCTTCTTCCCAGGCGTGTACGATATTCCTCAATTCTGGTCCATTTTTGTGCAGAGGATTAAAAGGGACTCTACTTCTCCAAATTATTTGCTGGAAAATTGTAATCTTTATCCCCCTTCCCTTGATTGCAAGGTTATTTCTCACTTGGCTCTCTACTGTATTTTATGATTTTTGTTTGTTGGGTTTTTTCTTCATGGACAGTAACTCCATGCTGCTACAGGAAAATGGAGATGCTGCTAAAAGTACTCGTGTCACTGCCCTGACTAATACTCTGAGATTTATTTTACTAAAAGCAGACTACTCAAACTAGCCATACACAACCAGTTAAACTCCATTAATACATCCCCTCATTTGTTAGCATATCCCAATCACTACCCTTTAATTCAGGAATTAAATCCCTTATCTGTTCTAGCCAGGCTAGCCTTATTTGAGACAGCCACTTTGCTGGTAGTTTTGTTTCAGCTGTTTCCTAGTCCACGTAAGAGAAGGAGGGCACGAGCGGAGAGAACAGACGTACGCACACGATTACACACACCCTGCAAACTGGCAAAAGGAAAGAGTATAGAGTGGTCTTGAAGCTGAACAGAAGTAGAGCTGCATGCCCAGTCGATTAACAGAATTAATCTTCAGAGCTGTCAGGTTTCACATTTTATTTTATGATGACTATATTCATCACACACACAAACCTTCATTACATTGCTGTTTTGGATACAAGTCAGACGGAATGAACAGCTTGACCTTGGTCGTAAACCCCACTACTGAGGCAGCTGCAGGCAACCTGAAACAGAGCAGAATTAGTTATGAACCCGTAACTCTCCCTTTCATTCTCTTGCTCTCTCACTGGCTTGATTAGTTTCCACCTGTTTAGTCTTCATGGAAATGTTGACTTTTATACTTTCCTGTCTGGCAAAGACACATCCCTTTTCTTTTTTTTTTTTTTTTTTTTCTCTTTTTCTTTCCTTCTTTCTCTCTTTCTCTCTTTC
The DNA here is from genome assembly GCA_028566575.1 of Bartramia longicauda. NCBI lineage: Eukaryota > Metazoa > Chordata > Aves > Charadriiformes > Scolopacidae > Bartramia > Bartramia longicauda. The sequence goes on along the minus strand of JAOXNH010000011.1, from coordinate 6,269,832 downwards.
TGGGAACTGAAAAGTGAAATTAATGGTACAGTTTTAGGGTTCCCAACAGACAAAACAGTTTTGTGTGCCAAATGAAGTAGTCTTCCTGTGGAATACTCTTGTTTTGAATGGAAAGGTTTGCTCAAAGTGATAGAGACCAAAGAACATGTTACTGGAATGCTAATACTCCTTGATGATCTTCTGGGCTCTTCTGTCCAGTTTTCTTTTTCCAATGAATAATAATAATAATAAAAGGTAAAATCTGAGGTTCGCCTAATTCTTCGACTGCATGGTTTTGTTGCCTATAAAGGTTTTCTAAATTGTTCTCTGGCCCACCTTTTTGCCTAGCGAGGCCTAACGTTTGTGACTGGCGTTCAGCACTAAGTCATACCTCTCAAGAGAGCAGATCTTGGCTTTGGCAGGGCCGGCAGACTCATTAATTACAACGTAGCAGACATTTGGCAGTGTCTCTATAGAAAGTTCCAGGGTTGACCTAAATTGGATACGTAAGGATTCCTCAACCCTAGGAAGGGTGTACCTTCCGTAATAGCATGAAGGTCATTGGCGGGACAGTGCCTCTTACTGTAAAGGTTTGGATTGAGCCTGGCAACAATGAGTAAGACTGAAGCTCTGCTGCTTAGTGATGTGGTTCTTCTGGTCCTTCTAAGCCAAACATGACTGGGTCCAACCAGTAGTTTGATGGGAGAGTTCCAAAGACATGCTGGTTTCTACACAAAAGCATAACATGTAGGTCAGGGAAGGCCATTCCTTTTCTTTGAAACACTGTTTTGATAGCTCCTGAAAGCAGTGCATTCAGATAAGCAAGCTTTTGACCAGAGATGCAAAAATAGGGCAGTATAGAGAGGGGTTTATCCAACCAGTGTTAAGCGTTTCTGTCCCGGGTATTTTCATATGGAGATGATATCTATTCCTACTGTTTCTGCAGCAGTTTCAGCTGGAGATAATCTCTTGCAGGGAAACCTCCATCGTAAATTCCAAGAAGGGAGCTGACAGCATAAGATTATCAGGTTCAACAAGACTCCATTTCATGTCCTGAACTATGGAAGAAAAGTGTTGCACAGTTAACAGGCTGCTGGGTCCTGTTGAACAAGTTGCCGAACTTCACTTTGCTGAGTCCATAAAGTGCTTTGAAATCCTTTGGGACACAAGGTGCTATACATGCGTGAGATATTATTGTTACATGGCTTTTTTTTTTGCTTTGTTTTGTTTTTCATTTGGTCAGCTTGAACAAGCTTTCCCTGAGGCTTAAGTAGCAAAGCATTAGCCTAGAAAACCTGATGGCTTGGGGTTTTAGTCGCTTAAATGGTCTCTGTTGGCTTGTTGGCTGGTTTATGAGGAGGGTGGAGAAAAAAGGAAACGTTCTCCACTCACATTCACTCACGTGGCAACATAACGGAGAACTAAATGACTGGGATTTTTGCACAGGCTGTTTTATTCCCATTTATCAGTGTTATTTTTCACCTGATTGTTCCCTAAAGATTTTGGTCTCCAGCAGACAGAAAAGCAAGGATTTTTTTTCCTTCTATCTCCTGAGAGGATGGAGGTCAGAACCAGAGAACTCTTATTTTCTTTTCTGCTTCCAGCACTATATCTAATAGCTTGTCAGGAGAATAAATTAAGATCAAATTAAATTTGTCCTGTTGATCAGAGTCCAGTCATACTCTGTCATGAGATGGCTATGGAAAAAAGGAGTAACCTGTCAAGATCTTAAATGCTACTGTGTTTCACATGGTGCCAAACTGTACTTGGACTATAGATGCAATGACACTGGTGCTATAGTAATAAGAATAACAATAACAATAATAAATTCATATCACAGCCTCATGGACGGGTATCACTGTAGGGGACTTTTAACTCTTTCAGCTAAAGTTACAGATCGTCCAGTTTTTCAGAGGTTCCAGTGTCTGCAATATGAAAAGTCTCTTCAAAATAGACAGTTATCATAGAATAATTTGGGTTGAAAGGGACCTTTAGAGGCCATCTAGTGCAACTCCCCTGCAATGAGCAGGGACATCTCCAACTAGATCAGGTTGCTCAGAGCCCTGTCCAACCTGACCTTGAATGTTTCCAGGGATGGGACATCCACCACCTCTCTGGGCAACCTGTTCCAGTGCTTCACCACCATCACCATAAACAATGTCTTCCTTATATTTAGTCTGAATCTGCCCTCTTTTAGTTTAAAAACCTTCTCCTATTGATACTAAAACATTTGTCCTCACCTTTCTTATAAGACCCCTTTAAGTACTGAAAGACCACAATAAGGTCTCCTGGAGCCTTCTCTTCTCCAGGCTGAACAATCCCAACTGTCTCAGCCTGTCCTCACAGCAAAGGGGCTCAAGACCTCTGAGCATCATCATGGCCTCCTCTGGACCTGCTCCAACAATTTTAGCATGGTGTCCTCCAAAAGGTGGGTTTAGGAGGTCACACTCTGTGTGTGCATGCACTCCCACAGCTCTCCCTGCTTCCCCCAGCATCCCTCACCATCACCTATGACAAAAGACACGGCTCACCATCACCCACTCCTGCAAACACCATCAGCCAGGCTCGGAAAAAAACTTACACAGGAGAATACCCACATGGGCACAGCCCCATACTAGCCATCAGAGAATCCACCAGTGCTAGCACAGGAGCTACCGGGGCCATACCTGGCTGGCGTAGAAGTGCCCGATGATCTTCACAATGACCTGCTCATTCTCATCAGGGGTCTGGTCCCGCGGCACCACCACCTCCGCCGCCGTCAGGTTCTGCAGTTCGTTGACCTGGGCAAAGACCACCCCGTCGTGCCTTGTCCCTCCGGGAAAGGCCATCCCTGTCCCTGGGATGTCCTCAGGCACTGGCATGAAGCAGCCCACCCTCCCAGGGATGTCCCACCCCACCCAAGAATGGCTTCTGCTTACGGTTTTGCCCCCTTTGCCGATGACCCTGCCCGCGGCTGAGGCAGGGACCCGGATGTGCGTCTCCAGCTTCACTTCTTCCTTTGGTCCGAAGAAGTTCTCCTCCTTCAGCTTCCCGTAAATCCTGCCTTGCGCCTGTGGAGGGGAGGGAGCATGAAGTCAAGCATCACCCAGGATGTCCTACCCCCTGACATCCCCACTGGCTCAGTGGATCTCCATCCCCAGGACCCAGGATGGGACAGGATCCCATGAAACCCCAGTTCCTCAGGGTTTCAAACCAGCTCAACCACTGGGAGAGCTGATGGTGGGTTTACCCAGCCACAGACCGGGCTCAAAACCGGGGTCACCCCCCTGCTCCTCCCTTCCCAGCTCTGCGGGGCAGCAGAGAGGGACACCCTAAATCCCCCGCGGTGATGCCATCCCAGGAGAACCTTGAACTGAGCTTCTGGAGGGCCTGTGATGACCACCATGCGCACTTTGGAGTCCGGCGTCTCCGGAGGGGCAATCTAGAGGTGGGAGAGAGACAGTGGCTGCGGCGGGGAGCAGGATTGGGCCCCCAGCCTGGGCTTTTCAGGTGGTTTTCCCATCCAGAACAGCACCCGTTGAGTGGGTGCTGGCAGAGGGGAGGTCCCCATGGGGCAACCCTACCTTGATAGAGGCACTTGCGAACCGGGAGAGCTGCTTGATGTGCTGGCCCTTCTTGCCGATGATGGCACCGACCGCCTGCGCGGGGATGAAGACGTGCACTGTCTCCTGCTCCGGAGGCTGTGGGTACAGAGTCACCGGTCAGGGTACAATGCCACCACGGAGATCAGGACTTCAAGCCCGCCTCCAAGAGATGCCCACACATCTCCCAAGGGTGCAGGGCTGAGCCACCACCAGACCCCATGGGGTCTGAGCACCTTCTCCACGGCATTTCCAATAGTTTAAAAGACCAGATCCTGCACCCACACTGGACCTGCCCTGCCTGCTGACAGCAGGGGATGCTGAAGGCATATCCCTGACCATCAACAAAGGTCTTCTCCATGCAGGGGAGATCCTCGAGCTGGAGCAGTTACCCCTACAAATCAATGGGCCCCAATGCTATCCATCTAAGGGTGTTAGGGGAGCTGGCTGGCATCATTGTGAGGCCACTCTCCATAATCTTTGAGAAGCTCTGAAGACCAGGGGACATCTCAGAAGACTAGAAGACAGCTAACACCACCCCCATCTACAAGAAGGGTTTAAGGAAGATCCAGGAAATTATAGGCCCATCAGTCTTGCTTCAGTCGCTGGACTTATTTTAGAATAATCTCCCCAGGGAAATGGTGGATTCCCCAACATTGGACACTTTTAAGGTTCAGCTGGACAGGGTGCTGGGCCACCTCATCTAGACCATGCTTTTGCCAAGAAAGGTTGGACCACATGGTCTCTGAGGCCTCTTCCAACCCGGGATTCCATGATCCTATGATGTGGTTCGAGCTGCCAAGCTGTTCACGTACCATGAAGGAGCTGTATGGCGCAGCCCCGGAGACGCTGCTCGGTGGAGGAGGTACTGCGTTGGAGGAGGCAGGGAAGAGGCCAACCGCAGCCAGGTTAAGGCCAGGGATGAGGTGAGATTGCAACTGAGGGCGAGAGAGGAGAAATACTCATTGCCTTTAATCGGGGCAACCTCCCAGAGAGCTCCCATCAGCCCAGACGCAGGGCAGGACCAAACCCCACTCACGCTCATGGCGGCCACGTCGTTCTCATAGGCTTCCCTCACTTTCTTCATGATCTCCTGCTCTGCTTTGCAGCAGTTCTCGATGGAGCCCTTCACCGTGATGGTCCTTTCAGGGTTGTACAGAGTCAGGTCCTGCAAGCTGATGAGAGAGCCAGCGTCAGCGCCCGAGACCCTGCCCTGCTCGATCAACGCTACGCCAGGTCCTCTGGTCCTTCTCATGGGTGCTACTGGGGTGCTGGGGACACGGGGTGCCACTGCCACCATGTACTGGGACAGTGCAGGGACCAGCATTGTGGTCGGCACTGGGAAGTCCACCCTGCCTTCACCCCAAAAACATGGCTTAAGAGTAAAACGCCAGTCCCAGCCATCAAACCAGCTGGTCCTGAGCTCTGCAGCCCTGAATGGGGAGGGGACACCAAAGGGACGGGGAGGGGACACCAAAGGGACGGGGAGGGGAATACAGAAAACATGATGCCAAGATTTTTCAAGAGAGCTTTGGGGAGTAAAGCACCCACACCAGGGCTGGCTTCCCAGCTGACAAACAGGCACCTCTGCCCACTCATCCCATCACCCATCTCCTCCTCATCCTCCCCAGCCACCCCGGCCCGAGGAAGGTCTGCCCTGCTTTCCCCCAAAGGGAGCGAGGAGCCTTACGATGAGATGGTGATTTTTGTCTCCGTGTCCTGCTCCACTTTCTTCAAGTTTCGCCCTTCTTTGCCGATCAGGCGCCCCACGAAGTTGTTGTGGGCCAAGATTTTCAGAGGCACTTCGTCAGCTCTTGGGAGAAGAATGGGGAAAAAATACCAACATGAAGGATTACTGCAGCCAAAAGAGGAGGGATTTGGTACAGAGGGATGGGGGAACCTCAAGTCCCCTTGTTTGGAGTCCCCTGGTCCCCCAAGCCAAAGCTCCTGCACACATGGGAGCATCACCTGGCTCCAGGTGTTGGGATGGTACCAGATCCCAGCGTAGAGCCACGGGTGGGATACACGTGCACAGAAAGACAGGGGGGAAACCTTACGTCTTGGTGTCCTTCGCCTCCTTCTGCATGATCTCCAGAATCATCTTGCAGGCGGCGGAGCAGCCCTCGGGGGTGGAGTGGATGCTGATGGCTTTTTCTGCAGCTCCCGCGTTTTCTTTCCGGTGCACGTCGATCCTGCAAGCAGGGAATGAGCGCTGGGGCCGGGGAATGGCTCTGCAGCTTCCCGGCTGCTCCGCTCCCCCCACATCCCCATGGACCGACAGCCTGGAGCTCACGCTCCAGCGTAAGGTTATATGCACCCGGGGAAGGAGACAGGAGTTAATTCTGGGCTCGACACTCGACATGGACGTGGTGGCTAGAAGCTCAAATCACAGCAATCCAAATAAGGCATCAGCATCTACTTATTTTAAGCAACGGGAGCGATGAAGTAGTGGAACAAGCACGTGCCTGGGGGATGGGGTGGGCTGTCCATCACTTAATGTCTTAGATAAAGCTTTCCTTGGGGGACAAGAGCCATAGCCAACACAAGCTCGTGGGCCAAGCGCAAGGGCGGGTGGGTGAAGCTCAACAGGCTCGTGTTAGATGAGACCGGCTGAAGCAGTGACCTCCCCACGTGCCTGCCCAGATCCCACCCCAGCCAAGAGAGACACGTGGGGAAATCCAGCCCTGGCTGAGGCACAGCATGGGAAGGTGGCTCTTGAAGAGCAAGAAGGGCCTCAAATAGCCCATTCCTCCAAAAAAATTCAACCTCATATCACTGCAGACCACTCGGCTCAACAAGGTGCAAACCGGCTGGTGGGAGAAGGGACTCACTTGGACTGCGTCTGCTTGGTGATGTTCCTGATGGTGGCCCCTTCCTTGCCAATGATGGCACCCACATATTGGGTGGGCACCAGGAGGCGGAGGGGGATATCCACCGGCTGCTGCTTGACGGGTGCCCCCGCGGTGACGGGGGAGCCCTGCCTGGGAGCACCACGTGCCCCAAAGCCACCCCTCCGCCCATTCTCCGGTCCTTGCATGGACTGCTCGTCAGGGATGTAGGAGACCTTCAGCGCGTGGTTCTCCAGCTGGTGCCCATTCAGCTTCATGATGGCTCTGGAAAGGGAGAAAGGGAAGAGGGGTTGGGATGGGGGGGGGTCCCTCCTGGCACGCTCCCACGCTGAGCGGCAACCCATCAAGCTTAACCCAAAATGAGCCAAGCCCTCCCTGGCGTAATGCCCAGCAAATAAACACCAGGAATGGGGAAGAGAGACATCACCGAGGCTGGGAGGATCCGGCAGGACTTTCCACCCAACCTGGACGAGTCAAAAGTATTTTAAGGGGAACCTTTCCAAGCACCCATGGGAGGGGATGGGAGCGATGGCTGCAGGGTAGGATGGTGCAGGGAGCGATTCCCACGTCTCCTCCGCCTTAGGATTTTTCGCTGCTAATTCCAATCCACCTCCTGGGAATTCCAGGGGCTGCAAGAGCCGAAAGCTGTCGATAGATGGGGCTGGCAGCAAGAGCAAAGCCACGGCTTTGGCCACCGCTCTCCGTCGCTCCTTCAAAGCTCCCCCCCCGGCTTCGTACGGAGAAACTCAAACTGCAGCTCTCCAGAAAGCAGTCAGTGACTCAACTCTTAGAAAAAGAATAAAAAATAGAAAAAAACACCCAAAAAACCCTAAAACAGGCTCAAACAGAGACTTTCCCTGCTAGCAGCCCCATGCCCGTAGGATGCAAAGGGAGCGGAGAAAGATACTCCATGAATCACACGCAGCCCCAGAGGAGGAAAAAGCAGAGGAGAAGGGCTTCAGATCCGAGAAGAAAACTACTTGCACAAAACTCTTTTCTAGGTGCTTCCCAGGGAAAGAAACCCAAAATATTTCACCTTACGGGGAGCAAAGTGCCAGGCTGGGGTGGATGGACAAGGGATGGGAGGACAAAGTGGGAATGTTCTCCTTGTTGGGCTCCACGGCCGGACCCTGCCCCACGTTATTACAGAGTAAAACAAGACGGCGGCTCCCCCATGAAGTTTTGCTGTGGCCACACACACCACCACGGCAAATTTAGGGTTGACAGTTGAAGTATTATCATCCGAGCAGCCATTTGGAAGCCAGAGCTTTGGTGGAGTGACCACAGGCGACATCCCTGGGGATGGCGGCGCGGCCGCGGTGGCCACATTTGAGACGTGGCTGCCTCGGTGACGGAAACATTCCCCAATAAAAACCTATCAATCAGTCCCCTGCTTTCCTCCAGGCTGCTCTCCAAGGAAAGGGCTGATCCCATTCATTTTCCAGCTTTCCCGAGTTGGATCAAAAGGAAAGTGAAAAAAACAATTCAATTCATTTTTCATTTGCATTTAGTGCAAACTCTCGTTTTCCCTGGGCAGGGTGGGAAACGGAGCCGAAAGTCCCCCAACGACACATCCATGAGCCAGAGGACACTTGTTGCCTGACACCTCCCAGCTCCTGTGATATTTGGTCTCGTTATTACTTTTTCTGGAAACGTAATTCCCAAAATCATGTAAGTACAAGAAAATCTCTACTTCTCCTTGAGCAAAAAGTTACGTTTTTACTCTCTGAACTGCAGGAAAAAAACCAAAAGCTTTAAGACACAGATGTCCACCTGAAGGTGAAGGAGAAGAGATCAGAGTTCTAGGGGGTTCCTCAAAGGATTTCCTGCATTTTTAGCCAAAAATTTAGGAATTTTAGGGTAATCTGACTCCCAGCACTGGAAACCCTGTTGTTTTATGAGAGGGGAAGGCGCTGGAGCTGCAGCAGGGAGGGCAGCCCGAGCTCCGGAGGGACATGGGGCACTTACTGCCTGGTCTGCTCCCGGTTGGCATAGGTGACGTTGACAACAGCCGTCTCGCTGTCTGTGTTCACTGTGGGCAAAAGAGGCAGAAATTAGAGAAGCAGCACAAACGCTTCAGGCCAAAACACACACACCCCCCCCCAAAAAAAAGCATAGAGTCCCCTCTCAGACAAGTCCCCTCCGGGGCTCCCCAAGGATCTGCAGATGTTCTTCTCCTGCAAGGGAGAAGAGTGTCCAAGGGCTCAGGCCACCCTGGGATCACCCTGGGCAGCACAAACCTTCCTGCCTTGTTTAAAGGATCCCCATGCACCCTTGTGCTCTGCAGCAAAGCCACCAAAGCCAAATCCATCCTGCCATCCCTCGCTGGAGCCCGGGGACGGTCCCAGGAGCTCCTCCGAGCCCGCCTTTCCGTTTCTAGGAGGGTTATGGTAACTCTACTCTCATTAACCATCCCGGGGGCGATATTAAGCCTCCCGACTCAACTGATGGCCATTAGAGGCTGAGATAAAAATCTGTGGAGTGGAGACAGAGAGTCCCCGTCGGCCTCGGGAGAGCATCCTGCACCTTCCCGCGACGCGGCTGCTGGTGGGTACCCACGGGTGCCGGGGAGGAATGATGGGGACCCAGCACCCCCATCACGGGGGACACCCACGTGCGCTGCCCAAAGCCATTAAGCGATAGGGAACAAAAAAACCCACCACCAACAACAACAAAAAGAGAGCCCCAGCGACCAGGCTGAGACCTTTTGACATCTTGAGCCGCCGCTTCTGCTGACAAAGGAAAAACCGCGTGTCTCTCCTCTCCCTCCCCCCCGTTCCCTGCCCAAAAAATAGCTGGAGCAGAAAATATCTTCAATAACAGCAAGTTGGCATCTTTTTTTTTTCTCCAGTCCTACCTTGCTCGCAGTTTTCTACAGTGCCATACTGGGCTAGCAAACCATCCAGAACCTGGAAAAGGGAGGGAAAAAAAAAACCAAACACAAAAGCCATCCCACTTTACACCAGGATTGTCAGGACGGAGCAGGGAAATACAATCAATCAATCAAGGCAGCTTTCTAGTCATTAAGATTTCACAAGCAATTAGACGAAGGAAGCTCCCGCCTGCCCCAGGACGCTGAGGGGGGAGAATCAGGGAGAAGTCCCGGCAGCCGGCGGGAAGAAAGGATCCATTTTGTTCCTTATACACCAGATAAATCATATAAACCCTGTTATTAATAGGGATTTTTGTTGGTGTAGCTTGGGTTGCTTCTACCAGTTGAATTTACTCCTGTAACGGAGGAGGAATAAACTCCATGGATGCAAGGATCTAGCACAATTAGACCCAATTAATAACAAAGAAAAGGATAAATCAACTTTAATCCCAAGTACAGAAAGCTGTGGGGAAAAATCAGCCCTTAAATCTGAGCTATGCTTCTCCGCTTGCTCCTCTTACCTCCCATCGCAGCTGGGGTGGGATGTTCCGGATTTGAATTTTCCGGCTCCTGAAATAAAGGAAAAGTGATTAAAAAGTAGATTTGGCGTCCGACACACGGCCACTTGGCATTGAAGCGTCGCATTGCACGTTGATGTATCTAAGCAAGCTTTCCATTTCCATACTCTAACGGGCTTTCTGAGAGCTTTTGGCTAATTACACCCAGCCCGGTTGGTGCTGGATTTATTTATGCCGGGAATTTCACCAAGAGAGAACAAGATGCCAAAATTCCACCCCACCCCACACCGACCCTTTGGCACTGGATGGAGCCCTGACGTGGGCACGGCTGGAGTTTCGCCAGATTCAATGGAAGGATTAGAAAGCAAAAAGGGAACCCTACGTTCACACAACCTGCCCTCCTGCCCTGGAGGCACAGAGGGACAACCCTCGGGATGCCACCGACCGCTGGCAGGACTCGTCGGAGCATCACTGCCACATCCAAAAACCCGGCTGGATTTTAACCAGGGAGAGATCAAGGCAGGGGCATCCCGGCTCCACCACCCGGCATGCTCTCAGCCTGCTTCTCCACTCACGTTTTTGGCTCTTCCTAACCTCACTTTGCCCAAAATAGAAACTCTTTTTTTTTTTTAATTCCGATGCCAAATTTACCCCGGGGGGTGCTCTCTCCCCCCTCTCATCCTGCAGCTGCTGCAGACAGCTGAGAGCAGCCGTGGGCTCGTCCGGCAGCTCCGACACCACGTCACGGCGGCTGCCGGACACCCCCAAGAGCCCCCACCTAAAGGCAACGACACCTTTGGGTGCCCAAGGCTTTGAAGGATGCAGCTTTGTGGGTGCAACCTACATGAGGACAGTGCCAACCCCACCACGGATGGCTGGTCCCTGCCCCGTTGGCCTCTTGTTTTTCGGGAATAACCAAACCCACTGAATTTTAAGACACCTAAAAGAAAAGGAAGATAAAACACCACCACCATGGTGGGCAGCTCAAAGCCCTATATGGAGTAAATACCCTCAGACCTGCTCATCACAGACCTGGCTTCAAATTCAAAGTGTTGATGAGCACGTGAAATAACCCAAAAAAAAACAAAAAAAGAGAGAGAAAATGAGATTCCAGATCCTTATCTTCTAATTACACAACTTCAGACGGTGGCTCGGCTCATTTGTCAACGAGAAGAAGAAATTGTCTCGGCACAAACCAGCCCAAAGCAATCAGTGGGATTTGGCCACACAGGTATGGATTCCTCCTCACCCCACGAGGCAAAAGCGGCTTCCTCGAGCCTCCCCTCCAACGCGTGTTCCCGATGGAAACCCCACACACACACACACCCCAAAATCCCCCAAAGGGTTGGCTGGCTCCGTTGGTTTCAAAGAAAACCAGAACCGATGTTTCCCCAAAGTCACCAAAGATTCAGCCTGGAGGGATGGGGTGGCCAGATTTGGGGCTGCTCTCCCCTCTAAAAGTCAAAACGAAGCATAAAAAAAATATATATAAATAAATTTTTCCATGCTCCCACCAGCTCAGCCACCAGGAAGGCTCCAAAACACCAACTTTTGTCACTACTACAGATGAAAACAGGGTGGATGGGGAAAAAGAAACCAATCTGACCCCTAAAACTGCTGCGTGTTGTGGGGGGCTGCAGGAAGAAAAGGAGGGGGACACCACGCTCTGAAACCAGACCTCTCGTTTCCATGCTAATCCGCATCCCAAAATGAATGGGGGAGAGATTAAGAAATTCAGAATGCCAAGAATGTCACAGTCCAGGGAGGGTCAAAAGGATTTGAAGCCATAGAGGAAAACCCCATAGGTCTCCCACCGCCCAACCCCTGCCACGGAAACTTCTCCAGATAGCTACAAGCATCTGCACGGGCAGAGCATGTGTTCGGCACAGACGTGACCGGAATCCGATGGGCTATGGAGAGAAAAGAGCCATTTATGTCCTCGCACCCTAATTCTGCTGGTGGCATCTGATTTTCTCCGCTCCCCTCCCAAAACCCCCCAGAAAAAAAATAAAAAAAATTAAAAAAATATAAAATAAATTGGATTTCCTTCGTTGAGCCTGACGGAGTGCCTGTCCAGGCGGAGCATCGCCCGCATCCGTGCCGGCCGGGCAAGGCAAGAGGCTGCTCTGCACTTCACCAGGGCTGCTGTGCTTTTATTAATATGTTAATTAACCGGTAATTCCTCCCATCGCGACCACGCCGCCGGGATTATTTGCCGCTCCTATAGGCCTCCATCACCAACGGATATTAAATCCCCGTGAGGCCACGCTCGCAGGGAGATGGGGCTTTTATCAGCCCAACTGAGTGAGCCGCACAAAAGCCTGAGTGGGATCCCATGAAATCCCGGGATGAACCGGCACCTCGGAAAACTTGACTCCTGGCCCATTGCCATCGATGCCCACCCTGCCCTGTGGGGGGACAGAATCGGGGCCACATCCATCACCCCTTCGGCCAGGTCTGGCTCGACGTGGAGTTGTCCCCACGGAGGGTGGAAACCTCCCCCTCCACTGAGCAGCCCCTGCTTGAATCCGGCTCCGTCGGCGCGCTCGGCAGCGGCTGTGGTTAGAATTACAGAGGAAGTCATGAATAAATAAACCCCGCTATTTGCTTTGCCAGGAGCAGGTCCCGCTGTACTTAAATCCTCGGTGCCAAATGCCAACTCTTTGCACCACCAAACGTGACAGCCCGGTCCTGCTCCCACCTCCGCGCCGGGCAGAGCTTTTACTCCAAATAAATAACTCGCGCGAGACGGCGATTCCTTGGCTTTTTATTCACCGTGTGCCAAAGGCGGGAGCTCCTCCCTCTCCCAACCTCCGCTCGCCCGGTCTTGGCTGCCAGCCGGGACCGGCGCTCGTGCCCCCTGGACCAGCCCCAGCATCTCCAGCCCACGGGAGAAGGCAACCGCTCTCACGGATGCTGCTCATCCCATGCTGAAGGCAGGAGCCTCCCAGATCTTTGGGGTGAGCCGGAGCGGGCCGATGGATCTGATAAAAAAAGATGTCTATTTGGGAATCCGGATGGTTTCTGCCCACGTGCTGGTGGATTATTTTTTTTTACTTAAAAAGAAGAAAGGAAACAAAAATTGGGCATGAAGAGAGGATGAATGGTTGCAGGGCTGTAAGGAGAGAGGAATCGTGAGTCCCAGGGATGGATCTCGGTGTCACCCTCCTCCTGCTCTGCCGGTGTTATTTGTGATAACGGGATTTTAGCATCCCACAAAATCCCACCTGCAGCCCTCAAAAACCAGCCAACGCACCCGGCAGCCCCATGCAGATCTTCTGGGTCTCCTGTGGAACCAGGAGGCAAAGCAAGATCTTTGGAGTTCCCTTGATGCTCTCCACAAACCCTCCCCAGCCATTGGCTGAGCTCACCGGGGAAAGAAAAACCACCCACCCTGATGCAATTGGATTGTAACAGGAGAGACCCACATCCTGGAGCCACACCACAGACGAGCACCTTGGGTCAGTCCCTCATCACCCCCTGAGCAGTGGAAGCACCAAATTCTGCTCCATCAAAGGCTCTCCCTGGGTTTTCCTCCAACCAGCTCTTTAAAGAGCTCAATGCGCCAAAGGTTAAACCTCAGAGGGAAGTGCCATGGAAGATCCTGCGATATCCAGGTACCATGGAGACTTCTCACACCGTGCCCATCGATACCACGTAGGTCAAACCCAAAGCACACCAGGAGGAACCTCTTCCCAGAATGGAGAAATCAAGGTGAAACAGGAAAAAGCAGCAGTTTTCATTCAGAAAACTCCCACTGCTGGTTCCCGACAGCCCTGGAGCCAGCTGGAAACCACTCTGTGTCCCAAACACACCCAGAGACCCCCCCCCAGCCCACATGGCATCACTGGCTCCTGGTGTTGCCACCACCACATCATCCTTGGAGCTTCTCAGCCTCGGGTACCCACGGCACATCGGCAGCTCAAAGGGATTGGTACTCACTGCAACCTTCGGAGAAAACCCTGATCACTCAGGCAGGCAGAAGCATCATTATTAAGAATTCCAAATTAGGTTGAAGGGGGGTGTGTGTGTGTGTTTTGGTTTGGGTTTTTAATTTTTAAATCTCACTGGGAAACAGCCAAGCGCAGATCCAGCCACCAGGATCCCTCATCTCTCACCCCTGGATGCATCCCCAGAGATGGCCTTGGAGAGGGTGGCCAGAGCCTCCCACTTAATTAAGAATCTGCTGGTAATTCCCCCGGAGTGGCCTGGCACGGTGGCAGCGGTGGCAGGGACCCAAGAAAGGGGCACTTGCGAGTTAGGAGCAGGCAGCCTGGCCGGGGGCCAGCGGGAGGCTGGGGATGGCCACCACGAGCCAGAGGAGACGCAGCTCAAGGGTTCCCCTTCCCTTTTGCACAAGTCCCATGTGGTGTTTTAGAGATGATGATTTCAGGAAACGGGGATGGACAGAGCCTCTCCTCACCCCATCACCACCATGGGCACATCCCCGTCCCCAGCGAGACTTGCTGCCACCTTCTTCCAAGAAAAG
>JAOXNH010000011.1:6213393-6225901 GCA_028566575.1 Bartramia longicauda | reverse complement strand
TCCTCATCAGGGAGATGCTCCAATCCCTCCATCATCTTTGTTGCCCTTCGCTGGACTCTCTCCAGTAGTTCCCTGTCCCTCTTGAACTGGGGAGCCCAGAACTGGACGCAGTATTCCAAATGAAGGATCTTTTCACCGTGGGGTGAAGGTGCTACCTGAAATTAAGGTTTAGACCAACGCCATATGTGTTACCCCCGTTCGTTCTTGATTCTGCGATACAGCGATGTTTAATTGCCATTAATGCAAACATATTCTAAAAGCTTATTTTCCTGTTCCCTAGGTCGATGGACCTAATGAAGCAGCTCTAAGTGGGGTTGGAATTGCTTTGATTAGGTGCTTGATTTCCTGTTTACCTCGGGGGAAGTGGGTTTGGTCCTACAGGACTAAGGTATATAAAAGCCCTGAAGGGTCTCCTCCGCACTCAGAAACGGGCTGAAATCCTCCGGGCAGCGTCGGAGAAAGGTAAGAAGCTCTTTGTCAGCCTCTCTTTTTAAATTTCTAAGACCTTTTTTTATTAAGGTAACAGCGGGAGCGAGCAGCGTTTGCCAGTGTCAGGCGGTAGCCGCAGCAGAGCGGGACCAGCCTGTGCCTTTGGATGAGTTTTTTCCCCAAAGTGGTACAAAACTGGCCGTTTTCTGGGTAGTTTTGGGTGAAAAGCCCTCAGCAGCATACGTGTTGGGTTCTAAAGGGAAAGACTGCTATTTCGGAGAAGGATTCAGTCCACGGCAAGTGTCAGGTCAGGATCTGCACCTACACAAGGAAACGAGGAGAAATTGGTTCGTAGGTGATTTTTTGGGACCTCTCAGCTAAGGCTAAAAGAGGGATAATGCTTTTTCCAAAGCAGAGAGTCTTGCACAGGGGGCTGGGAGACTTTTGTGGGGCAAAGATCCCATCGGCTGCTCCTTCTTTTGTGAAGAAGTTAAATCATGGGACCAAAAGAGTATTGGTGTCACAAAATTCAGTGCCAGACAGGGCGAGCCGAGCTCAACTGCTCCAGTTTGGTGTCAGGAAGCCAAAGGGGTCTTGTATCAACTCAAAAATGTCTCTGAAAATGTAGAGTGCTTTTCCTCCCTGTTTGGGTAAATTCTGTAGAGGAGGAGGACTGCCCTTTCTCAAAATTAAGGCTACAACACATTTCCTTTCCTAGCATCATTAATAATTACCCCTAGAAGAACAATATTCCCACAATTTTGCTATTTTCAGACCCATCATCAGACCCATCACCAATATAGGAAATGAAAAAAGGGAAAAGCTCAGTTATTTAATCATGACCTCTTTTTTTTTTTGATTATCACTTAAAATACTCCTCAGCTGCTTGTATAATGGAACTTACTTCTGCTGTTAACACACCCTGTAACTATTTGTCTTTTGTTGCTTTTAGCTCCAAGTATTTTAGGGATTTTGCCAGTGTTGAGAATCTCACACCTCTGTTTTTAGGAGCATTGTGCAGAACTTGGTGCAGCTGAGGGAATATAACACGTTTAAGCGTTTCTCTCACTTAATAGGAAGGGCTGAAAACATTTGTAAAAGTTGTCACAATTTTCCAGAAATAAAATAAATAATAATAATAAAAAAAAAGCCACAATTACGACCCACATCCAAACCTGCAAATTCTCACTCTCTCCAAAACAATAATTGGGCTGTTGGGAGAGGAAAAATAACTCCTCAGGGGAGTAAAGTAGTACATACATCACTGTATGGATACGTTTTTGAAGGATGGGATACTTGAGTCCTGACCTAGACCTTCCCTTTTCGTTACTGTTTGATTCCTGGTAACAGCAGCTCTCCCAGTTTCCAGAAATATCCGTAACAAAGAGCGAGGTGAGGGACAGCAAAACATATCCGTGAGCCATGATCAAACCCGCTTTCTGTACGGAGTTTGCAGAGCTGGAATAGTAATTAAAAGAGCTGGAATAGTAATTAAAAGAGCTCAAATGTCCAAGGGCTGTCGAGCCCAACCGTGGACGTGAGGACTTAGGAACAGCTTGAAACTAATAAATCTTGGAATGCCATCCTGTCACTGTCCGTGGGATATTTTTCCTAACTGATAGTCGCTGGCTCTGGCTCCGCTCCCTACATCAGGCATTATCCATCTCAACGGAAAACCTCCCCAGAAATTAGATCAGGCTCCTAAATCCTGGGATAAGCAGGATGAGTTGCTGCTGAGTTGCCTGATCCACCGTCCGTTTCCCCGTCCGCGTGCTCCAGACTGAACTCAGCCTTAAAAGCACAATGAGGTACCCACAGGGTCAGCTTGTAAACACGAGGGAAGACAAAGAAAGCCCTCGGCTCTCGGAATGCGGGACCCACAATGAATTTGATGGTTACAATAAAAGTATAAGGGAACGAACCTTAAAAGCCACCAGGGCGGGAAAGAGCGTGGGGCATTGAGAAAGTAATTTAACTGGGACCGGCAGAAGAGGGCTTTGTGGGATGGAGAAGGCTGCTGGAAGCACGAGGGATGAAGAAACACGTTTACAAGCACGGGCGCGTGCCCAACCACCTCACATCCCTCTGGGATTTACTCTCCTCTCACTTGTGTGTCCCGTGTGCCACAGGGGACGGACACCAGGATCGCCCTCTGCTTCGGAACAGAGAAAGCAGCCAAGAAAATGATATCCTTCAAAGTTCTCTCCCTGCTCCTCGCTTCTCTGGGCTTTGTTTTGATGGAAGAAAACGTCTCCGGGTAAGTGTTTTGGAAAGCTCACGGTGTATTTTGAGCCTGTTCCAGCTCCCCACTGGAGGCAAATGGACTTTTTCCATTGGCATCTCGATAAGTAAGTGAGAACATGAGTCCTGAGGTAGCTCTCAGATAATAGAGACAGCCGAGCGTATGGAGATGAGCAAATGATAAGAGAGATATCAAACTAAAGCCCTGAGCCTTTGAGCCAGAGCCAGGAACTCCCAAATTTTCCTTACAAATTTCATGGCTCTGGGTTAGGAGGAACGAGCTGGAAGTCAACCAGGAAGAGAAGGTGGTTGGCTGAGAACTAGAAACGAGATGTAATCATCTCACATGGAAGAGGCTAGGGGGCATCCAGTATCTGGAAGCTTCTCAAAATATGACCAGTTCCATAAAAAGCAGGTAGATAATTAATACTTTCTGTCTCTTTCACTGACTCCTGCTCCAAAATTCCCAACTACCACCTAAGAATAACCAAAAGAATCCTTTTTGAGCAGTAGGAGCTGCTGCAATCCCAGCTAATAGGACTAAAAAAAAGGATCAGCCTTGAAATCTTTTGCTGCCTTAGGTAGCCACAGGTCAGTGCTGCTCTCCAGGTCAGCCCTTGTCTCCTGACATCCATCCCGAGCCTCTCCAGGACATAGGAGAAGGTTTCCTTTGCCCCAGGTGTGAAACTCCCTGGAGGAAGGAGCCTGAGCATCCTTGGTGCCTTAGCTTGGAGCCAAAGCCCATGTGAATTGGGCTACGGTAGGGAAAACCGCACTGACTCCGGACTATCGGCAAATATCCCGAGCTCGTCTCTTCCCGAGCTTTCAAATCCGCACTGCAATTGTGCGAGCAGCCAGCAGAAAGGATGAGGAGCACGTTAGCCTCCTTCCCCGGCCACCTCCTCCCGCTACAACGTGGGAACGGCCACCCGAACCAAGAGAGGTTGAGGGCGATCCCAAAACCTTGCTGCTGACGGCAGGGACGGCGTGGGCCACCACGTGTAACCCAAGGGAAAATTCGGCACGGCGTGTGCTCCCCGGGCTCATCCTGCCTCTGTGCTCTCATCCCAGTGTAATCGTAAGGACTCCCAGTGCCAGACCGGTGCAAAGACGCTACTCGGAGGCCACCTTGGCAAGCGACTACAGCCGCACGATGGACAACATGCTGAAGAAGAACTTTGTGGAGTGGTTGCTGGCCAGGCGGGAGAAGAAAAGCGAGTAAGTGCCTCCACTCTCAATGCTCCTCCGATCCAAACTCCCAGCTGTCGTCAGCCGACTGATGGCTACAGAAGGATGTAGAGCCGAGGATATTTTTCTTGGAAGGCAGCAGGGAATCTCTAGGGAGTTGGTTTTCTTTTTTTTTTTTCTTCTTTTATTTTTCTAAATCCTAGAAATGTTTCTGATCTGTCGGCAACACAGCACAACGCTCCCTCTCCCTCTCCTTCTCCGGCTGGTGGTAGATGGAGTGGGAAGGAGCTGGGTTTTGTGAAAAAGCAGCATTTGGGCACCCTCTTGTGGTTCCTGGGGCTGATCTTTTCCCATTTTTGCCTTTCCAGCAACATCATCGAGCCATACAAGAGGGAAGCCGAGCCCCAAGTATCAGCTGCCAACGGCCAAAGATTGGACCTGGACTCCCAGGAAGCCAAAGATTTCTTCGCCTGGCTTCTGAAAGCCAAGAAAAATCCCAGGTGAGAGGGGAAAATAGGAAGAGGAAAATCTGGTGGCAGGGAGGGATGAGGTCCCCGAGTGTTTAACTTAAGCAGGAATGTTTTGGGGCAGGTATCAATGGTTAACGGTGCCACGTAGGAAAATGAGAGGATTTTGATTTCAAAAGGAAATTCCACATTTTGTAATTCTGACTCAGGGGTGAGGAAAAGAACAAAGACCAAAAAAAAACCCCAAACCTTTCCAATTATGAAATTTCTCAAAATATAGACGATTGGGGTCTTTTTAGTTTGTTTGTTTAGAGAATGTCAGCGCAGCCTCATCAAAACCCAGCGCTTTGATAAGGTCAAAGCACGGATTTTTGACAGGGCTGGAGCTCCCTGCCACCCCAGCAGCACCCGGTGGGAGAAGTGCTTTGACCTAATCCAAACCAAGCCCTCTGGAAAGAAAACTCTCCAGCGAAAACCCAGGTGAAACTCATACATTTCCTCAAAACACCTCGATTTGATCAAATCAACCAACAGTGTTGGGGGGGGAAGAACCAACCCCGCTCCCTCACGCTCTCAGCACGTTGAGCAGTTCATTTTCTTTTAAAAAAGAAAAGATAAAACCAGTTCTTTCCTCCTATCCCTGCTACAAGCTCTTAATATGAAAAGCCTGTCACCTAAACGTCCACAAAGGAGAGATGCCTCCTGACCCAGGAGGAATTTCCCAGTTTGTTTCTCATCCGAACATTCCCAGTAAAGGGCACAGATTGATTTCTTCTTTTTAAGATATTATTATACCTTAAAATTCATCATGATCTGGGTAATGATGAAGATACGAGCCGGCTGGGAGCAGGTACCTCTGTCTGGGCAAGGTAATGGGGGGGTCCATCTGGAGCTCTGCGTTGCCGCAGCTCCTGCCTCCGGAGTTTCCCGAGCCATCTGGCCGAGAGCACACTTGCCCGTCTCGGAGCGCGGCGGCTTTGTGCTGTGTCAGCACATCCACAGCCTGTCAATAGCCTGCTTCACCTCCCCCAGCCTCAGCTTATGCCACAAACGTTGGAAAAGCAAATCAGGCACACGAGTCCGGAGAAAAATCTGCTCTCGGGCACTTCCTATATTTAAAATTTAAAAAAAAACACCCAAAAAACCCAAAAAACCAAACACCACCAACAACAAATAAATGAGGGGTGCATTTCCTTCCCTGAACATGAAAAATCTAACAAAACCTAACAGGTTGCTGCTGCTTTAGTCTTAAAATGGTGGCAAGAAAGGGGGGGGGGGGGGAAAAAGGCACTTACCACACACAGCCCACATCCTTCAGGCACAATCCTAGTGTCTTCTGGCCAAAAAAAAATGGGATTTCTCTGCAACTCCAGGGTTTCCAGGTTCCCGGGAGCTGAGTCAGCACAAAGTGCTGAGGAACCCAGCTCTGGTTTGGAGGATTTGGGGGGGACACAGGCTGGTGAACCCCCTCCTTCAGCCCATTTGGAGGCACAGCCTCAGGGGTCACCTCTCCAGGCTGCCCCTTGCCTTAAAATGTCCTCGAGAAAGTGGTTTTTGGGGTTTTTGTTTTTGTTTTTACTGTTCAAAAGGCAGAGGAAGAAGAAAGGACGCGTTGAAAGGAGAATCCTGCTCGGACAGACGCCTTTCTGGGGAAGAATTGCCCCAAAACCGCGCTGTCAGCAAAGCCACGGGCGCCCGCTGCAAACATCAGCGCGTTTTGTAAAAACAACAACCCCAAAAAAACCCCAAAAAAACCCCACCCAACCCTGGGCTGTTCCCTCGGCAAAGCTCCTTTCTCCTCCCGTCAGGGCTGGGCTAAATCCCACCGGTTTCCTTCCCGTCTCTCATCCCCTTGGAGGGATTTTTAAAAAGAAAATATATATATAATGCATTTTTAATCTAAACCCCAAATTTATTCACCTTTCTCCGGTATTTCCCTGCTGGTTTTAACTCACTCCAGCACACGGAAAATAAGTGGTTTTCCTCCGCCTTCCCCCTTGGAAGAGTTCCTGGCAGGGAAACCTGGCAGGGAAGGAGGTTCAGCCTTTTGGGCCGAAAAAATGGGAATTTGGCTATTCCCGTGGCTGCTGGGGAGGAAGCACGAGTTGAAAAAGAACTTTAAAAAAAAGGGATGGGGAGGAAAACCAGTGAGGGGGAGGGAGGCTGTTACCCCCCCACGTTGCCCAATTTTCCCTCTTCCAAAAGTCAGGGGGTGCATTCGGTGACCGGGGCTCCACCCGGATGGTGAGGAACCCTGGGAATCACCGTGGCATCACCAGCCCCGCTGCCACCCCCCAGATTTAGAGGGGTTCCCCACCTCGGGATAGGCTCCCGAGACGTCACCCTCCTCCTCCTCCTCCTCCTCTCCAGCCTTCCCAGCCCCAGGAATCCCACCGCCTTCCCACGGCTCAGCGGCAGGAAGGAGGAGCAGCCGCAGGTGGCTTCTTCAAAGCATCTCATCCAGCGTGGCCACCTCATTCCCCCCTCCCCAGGGATTTTATCCATTCCTAAGGGATAATCTGCGGGGAGTTATTCCAGTTATTTAGGCGGAGGGCTCTCCGGTGTCATTGCTCACTTCTTGCAATCTCCAGCAGCTTTTTGGGAAGTGACTCAGCTGCACCTTCAAAGCTCTTGAGACACTGTTTTGCTTCCTTCTTTTCTCTTAGAAGGTGGTTTCTTGCAGCCATTTCGCCTCCCATGATGCTCCGGAGTGGTGAGAAACCACCCTCCTGGCCTGCCTGTCCTTCCTGGAACCCGGAGGATGCTCGGAGAAGAGGATGGAGCCTGATTTTTCCCGGCAGCCAGAGACTTCGCTGACCCCGTTTTTGGCCTGGCCGCAAGGCAACGGGCATTAAACGTGCCTCCTGCTGCCCAGCTCAGGTCCATCCTGTCACCGTGTTCAAGCCATGCCTTCCCCTCTCTGCTGCCCTGCAGAAAAGCGAATAAAAGCGACTTTTTAGTTATTTTTATTTTCCCCAAGAGCTGGCTTTGCTCCGGTTGACGCAGGTGAGACGGGAGCTCAGGTCTACCCACATCCCCGGCAGCACGGCGCCGGGCTTTGACCTCATCCTGCCCTCTCAGCTCAGCACCAAGGCAAAAATCCTACCAGAGGAGTGTGAGCTCCTGCCCGCTGTCCCTGTAAGTCAGGCAAACCACCCTGCGAGCCCGGCCATTCGTTTGGGGGGAGGCTGGAAAAAAGGAAACTTTCTCAGCTTTCACCATTTCCTGAGGGTCCTGCTTCGGATCGCCCTGAGCCCGGGCTGGCGAGCCCGGTTCCCAGCGAAGTGAAAATGAAAATCAGAGCATTTCCTCATTTCCTGACTCGTGATTTGCACGGGGAGTCGCAGCCACCGTGTGCCAAAGGTCCCAGGTGTCCGGGCCGTGGGGACGCGCCGGGTTCCATCCTCAGCCTCTCTCCTACGCGCGCTGCCAAGGGAACGGAGCGTGGGGACCCACCACCGGAGGAGAACCCTTGCAGGTACCTTGGGTGCTCTTGTATTTTCACACCCCTCCGGGGAGGACGCAGCTTTGAGGAAGTAAAACTTGAAGGACAGATGCTTTTATGTCGACTCCGGCTCCATCTTATTTCTAATCATCTCCTCCAAAGCCTTCTCGGGGCGGTTGAGCCGTGGGGTGGTTGGGCCGTGGGCTCCCTCAGGAGCTGGAGGAAGACAGGATCATTTTTAATTCACTTTATTAAAAAGTGCTGGAAAACACGGGATTTGTCAAAAGTGCCGCTTGACCGGGCGCTGCTGCGGGGAGGGTGAAGGACGTGTCCCTGCGTGTCCGTGTCCACGCAGGCAGGGCTCAGGGCCAGCAGACTTTCCAACCCCGAGGGAAGTTCCTGAGCCTTGGATGGGATTATATTTTTTTTTTCCTTCCCATCTGGCAGGGATTATGGGGGGGGGGACGGGGAAGGCACCGCTGCGGGGAGCTTGTCTGGGCAGGTAGGACAGGAGCTGGTGGCATCACTTTGGTGTAGAAACCCTGTGGAAGGGCACGCCAGGGAGTCCAGGTCAGGGATGTCATCACCTTCCTGCCTCCCTCACCAAACCGGATTTGTCACTAAAGGGGTCAAGCACGGCTCCGGCTCCCAGCGTTTGTCTCGTGTCACTCCAGCTCCCCGCTCCCCAGCCCGGCGGGATGAAGCTGGTGGCTTCCATCACCCTCCTGGCCATGCTCACGGTGGCACTGGGACAACCCGACCCCGCGCTGGACTGGCACTGGCAGCTCTGGAAGAAAACCTACGGCAAGGAGTACCCCCACCAGGTACCAGGGGGGAGGTCTTTGGTGGGGATTGGAGGAGCCTTGGGGTGCTGGTGTGGTGGGTGAAGCTCCAGGATGACCATCAGCTGCATCACGCAGGGAGGAGAAGACCCAACAAGCGCTTGGAAGCTCTGCTGCTTCCCAAGGAAGGGTTGGGCAGGGGGTTCCCAACGACTTTTTGTGGGATAAGAGGGGGTGAAGGGGCTGCGGGGGCCCGTGACGGGGCTGTGATTGATTTCAGAGAGAGGAAGGGCTCCGGCGGGCGACGTGGGAGAAGAACCTGCGCCTGGTGACGCTGCACAACCTGGAGCACTCCCTGGGGCTGCGCTCCTACCAGCTGGGCATGAACCACCTGGCAGACATGGTGGGTGAAGGGCCTTCCCTTTGTCTCTAATCACCCTCAAGATTGACTTCACAAAGAGGATAAATAGGTTTGGGGGTGGAAAAAAAATCTCCCGACGACCCTTTCCCAGCCCATCCTCTTCCCATGGATTTCTTGTGGACAAACTGCTCAGACATTCCCCGTGCCCATCCTGCCGGCGTGAGGCAACCCGGAGTGAGGAAATCGCTCCTTAAAACGCCGCGTTCGGGGCGCGCGCTCCTCGTCCTGCTCGTTATGTAGATTTGCCAACCGTCCCTCTTGGGTCTCCCCAGGTTTTTTTGGGTGGTTTCACGGGATGCACCAGCTTCTGGGGAGTTTCGGTGCCGGGGTTACGCTTTGTATTCCCTTTTTCTTGCCCTTTCCCATGAACAACTAGAAATTAAACAAAAAAAGTAAAAAGCCGAGGACTCCCCAGACCCGTTAACTCCTGTAGCTCCAACTGGTCAAGGGAGATCCCTCTCCACTTTCAACGGGCCCAGGGTAGGACTTAGAAGGACACAAGGAGACGGTGTTTTCTTTTCCCACCAGACCAGCGAGGAGGTAGCGGCGTTGTTAACTGGGCTGAACGTGGCTCCTGGCCCAAAACGGGTCTCCACGTACCGACCGCAGCCTGGCAGCAAAGTCCCGGACACAGTGGACTGGAGGGAGAAGGGATGCGTCACGGAGGTGAAGAACCAGGTTTGGAGCTCTCTTTGTGCCTCTTTGTGTCTTGGTCCCATGGGGCAGGGTTTGAGCATCTCCGGGGCTTTCGCAGGGTGCCTGTGGGTCGTGCTGGGCCTTCAGCGCCGTGGGAGCCCTGGAAGCCCAGGTGAAGCTGAAGACGGGGAAGCTGGTGTCCCTGAGCGCCCAGAACCTCGTTGACTGCTCCATGATGTACGGGAACAAAGGCTGCAGCGGAGGTTTCATGACCAATGCTTTCCAGTACATCATCGACAACGAAGGGATCGACTCGGACGAGTCCTACCCCTACACGGCTCAGGTCGGTGTCAGCCCTGGGCAGGACGCGGGGTCTGCAGGGAAACACATGAGCATGGAAGCGACGTGGCCATTCCTTCTGCTTTCCTGCATAGAAACCCTTCTCCTCCTCTCCCACTGATTTCCCATCTTGATTTCTCCCTCTTGGTCTTGGTTTCTCCCTCTTGGCCTTGGCTTCTACCTCTTGGCCTTGGCTTCTACCTCTTGGCCTTGGCATCTACCTCTTGGCCTTGGCTTCTCCCTCTTGGCCTTGGTTTCTACCTCTTGGCCTTGGTTTCACCCTCTTGGTCTTGGTTTCTACCTCTTGGCCTTGGCTTCTACCTCTTGGCCTTGGCTTCTACCTCTTGGCCTTGGTTTCTCCCTCTTGGCCTTGGTTTCTCCCTCTTGGTCTTGGTTTCTCCCTCTTGGTCTTGGTTTCTCCCTCTTGGCCTTGGTTTCTCCCTCTTGGCCTTGGTTTCTATCAGTCTCGTGTCTTCTTCTCAGCCTCTCCAGCTGATTCTTTAAGAGGAGGGTTGATTTAGAGCTTAGAGACACGGTGTAGTGATGTTTTTTTGGCAGAGTTAGGCTGATGGTTGGACTTAGATGATCTTAAAGGCCCCTTCCAGCCCAGGCGATTCTGTGATTCTATGGTTTTATGACCCAGGGAAGGGACCTTTAGACTTTTTCTTTCTCGCAGGCGAATGACGTAGGTGCGACCCAGAATTTCTACACGGTTGTTTCCGTCCTATGTAAATTATTAGGCAACGTCCTAGACGGAAGGGAAAAATGGGACAGGAGTTCTCTTCTGGGACCTGTTCTCAGCGTTCCCTATTATTTCACCTCCTGTAGCTGGAAAAAATGGGATATTGGTATTTCTGCCGTTTCAGTGGGAAGAGGTTTCCGGTGAACGACGTTCATACAATTGGGTTTTTTTAAAGTCACCTGTGATGGACACTGTGTTACGCTGGGAGGTCGTAAGGAAAGATCTGTAAGAAAATAAAGATCCTAATGCTGAGAGTCCTGGAGGCCAGAGGCAAAAGGTGCCCTGAAATGACCTGGTGTCTTGAAAACACCATCCATGGACAGGGGTCAAAGTAACAGCAGGTCATTCCAAGAAAGAAAAACTGGAAGACAAGTCTTCAAACGTGCAGAGGGCAGCTAGAGAGACCAAAAATGGCTCTTCTCTGGGTCCAGGGGGAGAATGAGTTGAGCCCCACCGACTCAACCGCCGGTAGAAGAAATGTAGGTTGAACATGAGGAGGAACCTTCTGCTGGAAAGGATGAGGAAGCAAGGACAGCGTCTCTAGGGACGTGGTAGGAGCGTTGTCGTCGGAGGTTTCTATAAAAAAAAAAGGCAGAGAATTCTACTGAAAGGACTTGGCTGCTCTTGCTGTGGGGAAGTGAGATGGAAGAGATGGCCTCTTCAGGTCCTTCCAGCCACCTTTTCTCTAATCCAAAACCGGTGGTCAAGGAGGGGTCAAAGGTGGTCAAAAAAGAAGAGGGCGGCGCAGGGTGAGAGAGAGCTGAGAGAAAACTCGGGCCTGAAAGCCTTAGGATGCTCCTCCTGGTGGATTCTTCACGCTCTTCTTCTCAATGTCCCCTTGTTCCCCCCCAGAACGGGACGTGTCAGTACAACGTCTCCGCCAGAGCCGCCACTTGTTCCAAGTACGTGGAGCTCCCCTACGCCGACGAAGCAGCCCTGAAGGACGCCGTGGCCAACGTGGGACCCGTCTCTGTCGCCATCGACGCCACCCAGCCCACCTTCTTCTTGTACAGGTCAGGTAGGTCCTTCTCCCCTGGAGTTCTCCTTCACACTCTTCCCCCTCTTTCTGCACGGAAAACTTAATGCAATTTGGTGGAATTTGGGGCTTAATTCCTGGATGAAGGGCATCAGGGGTGACCATACCTGAGCGTAGCGTCGGTGGCTACGCCGCAGGTTGGCTTGGACACGAAGACGAGGTCTTGTGGTCTGATGATGTGCTTCCTTGGCTTTTTTCCAAAAAAAAAAAACCTCGGGGTTTGTTTTTTTTGGGGTATTTTTTTTCCCGCAGGGGTGTATGATGACCCTCGGTGCAGGCAGGAGGTGAATCACGGCGTCCTCGTCGTCGGCTACGGCACTCTCAATGATAAGGACTACTGGCTGGTGAAAAACAGGTGATGGCCCAGCCGGGCACGGCCGAGCTCCCGGTCTCTACGTTCTCAGTCTGTAGGGGCAGGGTCCTCCTAGAGAAACCCCCCCCCAATGACACCCTCACGGTTGAAAGGACCAATATTCGTACCCATGGGGAGGGACATCAGCTGGGGGCTTGCACGAGGTGGGGCTGGTAGGGAGTTGGAAGCTGGTGTTGGTCCCTAAATCCATGATTCTTGACCTTTAGGTCATCCTGGGGCATGAAATGCGTTTCAAATAGACTCATACTCGCTTGAAGGTCCCTTAAGTTGCCGTAAGGCAGGATGAGGGATCCCATGGAGAGGTTCATGAACACACTTGGATGCTGGGACGTTGATAAAGCTCCCAGAAAAAAAAAAAACAAAAAAAAAAAAAAAAAGGAATGTAATTATTTATTTTTTTTTTATCCCC
>JAOXNH010000011.1:6176035-6189165 GCA_028566575.1 Bartramia longicauda | reverse complement strand
GACATTCAAACCCTGCCTGGATGCATTCCTGTAGGACCTGCTCTGGGTGGTCCTGCTTTGGCAGGAGGTTTGGACTGGATGATCTCCAGAGGTCCCTTCCAACCCCGTATCATTCTGTGATTCTTTGGTGTCAGTGCAGTTCTCTCTGCTCCTTCCAGCTGTGGATACCTTCTTGTCTCCAAGCGCAGCCCCGCAATCCCCACCTCAACTTCTGCATGATTTTCAGGCTGTTCTTTGGCACAGAAAACAGACGATTTCCTGGGTGACCCCCGCAAAAAAAAGAGCAGGGTTTCATGGAGTTCAGTTCCACGTGAAATTTCTGGATTAGAGATGACCTGAAATGCTCCAGTGGGATGGTTGTTCCTGATGAACTTTCCCTCCATTCTGAGGTCAATCCTTACTGGCTGCTGCTGTCACTGAGAGCAGCTGAGAAGGTTCTGCTTTGGATTCCTGGAATTGAATTGTCCGGGATTGGCAGCGGGGTTTTCTCCACAGCGATCTGCCCCTTGACAGATTGCCAGGGCTGAAGCCTGGCTGCCTGCGAGACGCGGTGGCAAAGAGGGTGATTTAGTGTTCTGTTTCCAGTCCTGCCTCCGCTCCTGGCAGTTCGGGTCCTGTTTGGATCTGTGCACCCGCTTACAGATTTATTGTTGTGTGATTTGTCGTGTCAAAGTCTAGATAACTCATGCAAAAGCTTTAATGCTATTTGTTGACCCGGCTGTCATGCAACGTATTCCTTTCACTACCGAGAATCATCTTGCGGTTTCAACGTGGCGGTCACGAGTAGCAAGGCTGTAACAGCCTCGTGACACGGGCTCGCGAGACACAACTACGACGATCTGCCTAACCAGGATCTCCTCCGCTTGTGCTCTTCCATGGGAGCTGAGCTCAGCAAGGTAACCGCTCTGCCCTTGGAGCCGGGAAGCTGAAAGACACTGTATTTGGAGGTCGAGTCGTTGCGTTGGATCGGAATGCGGAAAGCGAGGAGGCTGTTGAGTTTGCTTGTCACCGGCATGAGTGTGTCTTGTGTGTCTCACCACGGTCAGGCAGTGACGGGGGAGTGTGTTAGAGCCGAGACTGCACGATAGATTGGAAGCTGCTATTTTTGTTCTTGTTCTACTGTTGGAGCATCTCACTGGTGCAGTGAAACCTCTGTTCTTCTCAAGCAATGTGCTAGTCTCCAGATTTCAGCAGAGCTGACACACCCCCACATTAACTCCATACGGTGGGGATGTGCCTGGAGTGTCAAATCACCTTAAAAACGTGATGTGGGGCTGCACGTGGGGACACCTGGAGTTCCAGCAGGGTCTTCAAGCATGGGATCCCACCAGCAGGCGTGCATGCTCCTCCTGCTGTGAGGCATCGCTGCCTCTCCTGTAGAACAGCCAGCAGGTCTGGTTTGTGGGTCCCACGGAGGAGGGAGGCTGCTGTGCCACGCTGGCAGCCTCAGAGCACCAGGCAGCGCAGCTGGGAAGCAGCGGTCAGATGAAGGAGTCTTACACGTGCCTGCTGAAGAGGATCTGCAAGCTGCTGTGGTGTCTGGAGCAGCCTGGCCACAGCAGCAGGGACACCAGTGAGCTCCCGTGCCTTGCTGAGAAACCTGGATGTGGGCATAGGGGGTTTTGGACCTCACACTGTCTCATTCCCAAGCCGTAGCTCTTCATACTCTTCACGGGCATGATTGTGGTGGCAACGTCTGAAGATGAGATAATTCCCTTATTCTTTCCTCTCGTAGACTT
Organism: Bartramia longicauda; assembly: GCA_028566575.1. Taxonomy (NCBI): domain Eukaryota; kingdom Metazoa; phylum Chordata; class Aves; order Charadriiformes; family Scolopacidae; genus Bartramia; species Bartramia longicauda. The sequence goes on along the minus strand of JAOXNH010000011.1, from coordinate 6,187,426 downwards.
CCACAATGGATGAGACTTCAGACGAGCCTCCCACTTCTGCCGTCTTCTTAGACAACTGCCACTTCTCCCAGGTCGTCTTTAACAACGTGGATAAGTTCTATATTCCTGGAGGAGATGTAACCTGTTATTACACCCTCACACAGAACATCATTCCTCGCGGGAAGGACTGGGTCGGCATCTTCCGGGTAAGTGAATTCTGTGAAACCAGACGTGCCAAGGACGAGGAGGCAGGAAGAGGCAACAACAAACAGCGTGGCCTTTGATAGAATAGGGTTGGGCATTTTTTTGCAGTAATAACCCTGTGTAATGGAACACCTTCAGCCTAGGGACAAAGTGCCAGACCTGTTGTCACCTGAAGAGCTTCAAGGCTAATCACTGATTATCCTCTCATGCACAGACCACAACTCTTAGAAGTCAGAATATCAATGCAAAAAAATCCTCCCAGTAACTGCTCTATGTGAAAATACAGTCCCATTAAAGTAAGATAAACATGAACTGTGTGATGCCATGTAAGAATTTTGCTGTTGCAGGTGGGATGGAAAACAACCCGGGAGTATTACACGTTTATGTGGGCTCCTCTGCCCAGTGATGCCCCCAGTGACACCGCTGTGCAGCAACAGATCCAGTTCAAAGGTGAGTGGGGCGCCTGGGTCACTCGGGGGACGTACGTGCAGGTGCACACCCAGACCCCCCCTTTCCTGCCACCAATTACAGGGGACCTGCAGGACCGTGCTTTGGGAGACTTATTTCAAATCCCATAGTAAACCACATAATTCTGAATCTGCTAAATTCTGCCGTCCTGAGTGAGAGAGATTGTTTATTTTCTTATCACGGGAATGACTAACGGTGCAGGAACAATACTCAACTAGGATGTCTCGGTTTTCTGAGGTCCTGGCTTTCTGTGCTATAGAGTTAAGAGACCTGAATAATTAAAAGCTGCGTGTGACAGGGTTGTTGTTTTTGTCTGAAGCTTATTACCTGCCCAAAGATGATGAATACTACCAGTTCTGCTACGTTGACCAGGATGGCCTGGTGCGGGGGGCCAGCGTGCCTTTCCAGTTCAGAGCAGAGACCGAGGATGATATCCTGGTGGTTACCACACAGGTAGGTGTTCTCTCTTCCCCTGCTTTTTCCTGCCTCTCCTTTTATTGGCATGTGCTCACTGCTAACGTGGAGTGATCCGGTAAATCGGATGCCAAGCTAGAACTTGGCAGGCTTGGATTCTATTCTTGGCTTTGCTGCTGATCTGTCACACAAATTTGGGCAGCCTTTGTTTCTCTACCTGCCATTGTGAGCTCCTTGCAAAGGGGAGCGACTTAATACATAAGTGTTTCAGGGCCTTTTGAATATTTTTAAATGAAAATGTCGTTTTCCTGGAAACAGTCTCCCATTAGATGGGAGTAAGAGCGTGCACAAGGACAATAACTGAGGTGCTGGGAAGACAAGCACTCCTATTTTGCAGCAGCCCTTTTGTTAATGACCACACTCCGCATGTGATCCTAATTTAACAAACCACAAAAAGCCCCAAACCTCTGCCTCTGTGGACATAGAAAGCATTGAGCACCTTAAAAGATCAGGGGCAGCGTGTGCTCGGTATTCCAGTTGGTTTGATGGTCAGTTTTGGACAGACTGGGAAGAGTGAAGCAGCCGCCTGGTCTGTGCTGGTAGAGGAAGCACGGGGAGGTACACGCTGTTCCCTTTTGCCGAGCTCATCTTTCTTTGCTCTTCGCACTGTGCTGTTTGGAATGTGGCTTTTTCAGTGCTTGTGTTAGGACTGAACGACTTCCTTGCTTGCTAGGGAGACGTGGAAGAGATCGAACTGCAAAACAAAAATCTGCATAAAGAAAACGAGGAGCTGAAAGCAAGCTGTGCAAGTCTCGAGAAACAGAAGATGGATCTGCAGGAAGAGCTCAACAAGATGCAGGTAAACAAAAAAAGTGAATAAAATAAGCCAGAAGCTTTAAATCTGAAAGACAAAGTGGGACTGAGTCAGGTCTTGGTCCACTGGATGCTTCCAGGAGAAAATTAAAGAGGTTTCTCCTTGTATTATCTGTTTAATCCTTTACCAAATCCTACAAGACCCCTACTGTGATAAGAACAATAGTGATGAACAAGAGGCATCAGCAGACACAGGAGTCAGGAACATATGGGAAGTGTTCAAAAATGTTTTGTAGGCTGTCCCAAAATCATTATTTTTTCCTCCTTCAGTTTTGCTCAGGGTTTAATATAAATTAAACGGGGTCTGAAAGAATAGTCAGGATGCAAAGAAGGGATTTCTCTCCCTCAGCTGGGCCGCCTGGAATTAGTTGCATTTGAGGGATTTTGCAGTTCCAGTGCAGAGCAGGACTATTGCTTGCATCCCATTTCCCTCCTGTCGACCACACTGTGATTTTCAGGAGCTGCAGAAGAGTTTAGAGTCTCTAAAGAGCAACACAGAGAAACTGGAGCTGGAGCTGAATTCCCTGAAAAAGGAAAATAAACATCTAAAGGAGCTGGATGACTGCAGAGAAGCAGAACTGCACCAGTAAGTGTATTTAAAACAGAATTTTATGTAAGCGTCTTGCCTTTATGGATTAAATTTCCATCCGTGAAAGTACGGTGTGTTTTGATTTGTTCTGAATAGACTCAAAGCGCAAATTCAGAATGTGACCTCGGACAAGGAACGCCTGGAAACCAGACTGAAATCAGCCTTGGAGCACATGGACCAGCTGCAGGTAACTTCCCCTTTGCACGCTCATTAAGTTGTCCAAAATCAGACTGTTGTTCACCTCCTGCTAGCTAAGGATCCAGGCAGAAAACACTTCTGTTCTGAAAAACATCCTAAAATTATGTTCAGTACTTGGGTGAAAACAAGACTTGTAGCTGGGAGGTAAGGGAAAGGAGAAGGCAGACTGGAAATAGTATGGTTTTAGGTCTGGGACATGGGAGACCCAGAACGATGGAATAACCACTGGCTGTAGAGTCTCTGGTTTTCTCTTTGCTCTCTGACTGCCCAGACTAGAAGTGTCATGTTGAAATTTAGAAAGCTCCTCAGAGAAGATATGAATAAGTACTGTGTTCTAATGAATAAATCGGATCCAGTACATCCCCATGTAACTATTCTCAGTTTCTGCAAAGGTTTTAATGGGAAAACGTTTGCAGAAAAGAAAGGTTTAAGCAGCCATGGGTTCTGGAGCTTTGCTTTCTGCAGCAGAAGGTGCTTGTGCTCCTCACTCAGAGCTGTTCCATTTCCACTTTCTGCCCACCCTTCTTTCTCCCCAGTCTCAAGTGTTGAGTTATGAGAAAGAAGTGGAAAGCCTGTCTTTCGTGAACCGTGACAAGACAGAGGAGCTCGAAAGTTTGAAGGAAGAGAATCGCCAGTTACGCGCAATTGGAATTCAACAGGTAAAGCCCTCGAGTATCCGGGTGTTTGGGGAAGCCAGGGCAGAGAGGCTGTGGCATCGAAGCTGACCAGTAATTGGTGTGAGGCAGCAACCTTGCTGCTCTTCTCCTCTCTGTTTATATTTTTGTCCCTTTCTTGTATTTAATATCTTAAGTTTAGCATTTAATAATCAATGAAATAGATGCGAGATGGTCAGAATGCACCAAAACAAGCTGTAAACAACACAGTTTCTGTTCTGTAGTTTGGTGCTCTGCCCCACATCCTTCTTCAACACCTCTTTGCAACTCTTGAGAATCTGGGATTTCTGTGCAGAAGGAGCAAAATAAGGAGCCTTGCCCATTGCATGGGAAATCACTCCTTGAAGGAATGCGAAGGATAGAAAAGAAAAGGGCAGCAAGCTCTGGCCTTTCTTTCTCCCGAAGAAACCATCATTGGCAATGACTGAGGCTGTCACATCATCTTTAGCCTGTTGCCCTGAGTGACCTTCTAAAGGTGCCTCTCTCTCTCTGGATGTGCTGCTGGGGAAGCTTTGGGAGGCTCTGCTCTGACTTTGGCATTGAAAATTAGATGCCTAAAATAGATGATGTGATTACCTCTGCTGGGATGCCAAATGTTCAGGATTCTTAGAGGGATGCTTTGAGACTGACTGCAGAGTCCCTAAGTACTCTAGCTTGTCTAATTTACTGATTTAATTCAAGAGTCAGCTACAAGATTTAATTTCTGAGGATGTACTGGCTATCTCACAGCACCAGCAAACCTGGCAGACGTGGGTAGCTCTCGCCTGCCGGGGTGGATTTTTTAGCTGTATGAGTTCCTTTTCTTTAGCCCCCCCTCCCCTCTTTGTTTGACTTGTCATACATCCCCTTCGGAGGTCACGTGTCATCTCACATGCTGTAATGAAAATACAGAGCGTGAGTGGTGACATGGAGATATCCCAAATGATAAACTCTGAAATGGTAAAGACTCGCATTGAAAGTGAAGGTTATTTGTTAGTAATCAATGCAGAATGAGGCATCAAGGATATGAGAGCTCTAGTGCTTGGAGCTGTTGTCATTTAATTGCCAGTTTCCCATGGTTTACCAAATAACACTCTTCCTTCATAGCAACAAAACCAGGACTTAATGAAAGAACTGGAGGAGCAGAAGTGTTTGTTTCAGATTCTGCAGGCAAAAAAGAATGAAGCTGATGAGGAAAATCAGGTGAGAACTTGGCACAACTCCCTGCATCGAATACGATGCTGATCTCCCAGTCTAGTGTTCAGTTCCATTAACCTTCACACCAAACGGATCGCTAATTGTGCCTGCTTGTGGACCATTGCCTAAGCCAGGCTGTCTGCAGGCACATACAAACAACCTGTGCGTATACTCGCAGTGTGGTGTTGCTGCCACAACTGTACAGCCTAAGAGGAAGGGTCCAAAACCTGCCACTTTTTTCCCCCGCCACAGAATAGACTGGTTTATCCATAATAGCCTGGGGATTTTCAAAACCTCCTAATGATAGCTTCATTCTGACACCACTGAAATGAATGGACTTACTCGTTTGAATGGACATAGGCTTTTTGTCCAGTCTAAACAATGACTGCTGTTTTCTTCCCTACTCTGCATGACTTCGGGATAGTCTTCTGTCTTTTAAAATGCATTATTCTATTGTGATCATCTTGTCTGCCTTTCTGAGCAGGCCACAGAATAGATCCTTGCTCTTTCTTACCGCACTTTCCCATTCTATCAAGCAGGACTAATGCTGAGCTACCTAAAAGAAGTTCAGAGCAATTTTAATTCTGATAGAAGAGGATCTATCTTAGTGCAAAGCATTACTTTTCTCTGAAAGGGCTCTCCTGAACGTCTGGAAATTCATTCTGCCCTTCTGTCCCTTTGCAGAAACTGAGGGAAGAGAATGAACTGCTGAGGCATCTCTCGCAGGCTGGAGAGGTTTCTTCCTTCTCTGCTGTTTCACAAGCTCAAGCTCCCATTCCGCGTCCAGAAGGAGGAGGCCTTCTGTATGGAAATCCATACCGTGGTGAGATTACTTGGCACTCTCTCTGAAAGCGCAAATACACGGCAGTTAAGAGTCTCAGCAAATTATCCTCCCTCTCGAATTAAATGCTGTAGAACAGAGGTTATTAGCAGCACCTCTGTGCAGCTTTGCTTGTGTGCAGATGACTTGGCAGCCGCAAAATGCTGCCAGGTGTTAAGAGCTGACTTAAGTGATCAGCTGTCTGCTCATTTTCTGCCAAGACAGACAACTATTAGCTAGTTTATTCAGCTGCGAGACAGCTAGTTCTGTGGCTTATGTCCAGTTTCCACAGTCCTAAATATAGAGGTTTAGATCCAGAGCCACATCCTCATGTTTCAAGAATTACTAGTTATCAGCACATTACATTGTTAATCGTTTTGTTGTGGCTAAATTGACTTCTTTTTTTTTCCAGCGTCAGGAGCAAACCTGGGGGCAGGAGCTGCAGACTTAGTAAGTAAAGTGGACATGAATTGTGGAAATAAAGTGTCCATGACTGGACATGAATTTGTGGTTTATGGACATGAATTAGTGGTTTGAAATAAAAAGCTTCAAGTTCAGTTTTGTAACCAATTGTCTGGTTTAGTCCTGGTAAGATAGCGGACACCAAAATGGAGCCACGTGTGCTTAACAATTAATAAGACTTCCACGTGTTAAGGAAGAGAAAGGAAACTCTGTTGACCTTAATCTTTAAGGAGCAGTATCTAATGTCAGAATGAGCAGCATGCAGCTGCTAAATACCTTATTTCATAGTCGAGATATGAACATGTGCTATGTAGGATGGAAAGTTAGAGTACCTCTCAGAAGCTCTTGACTTTTAAGTGCTATTTAGAAAAGCCTGGAGACATTTGAAAACTTGAGAGAGTGTTAGAAGTTAGAAAGACTTGTCCAAAAGTGATAATATCTGCCTACTAAACTTTTCTGTTTCTTCTCTTTGAATATAATTTTTAAACTGACTTTATTTACATTTGCTTTGTACTTCAGCCTTCTATAAGGAAATGCCCCATGTGCGATGAATTATTTCCCGAAGATATCGAAATACGTCAGTATGAGGCCCACGTGCAGAGCCACCTTCTGGAGTGCCCAGTCTGCAGCGAGACCTTTGACAAATCCAATAAGCAGGTGTTTGATGACCATGTTTTTTGTCACGACCTGGAATAATTCTGACTTTCTATCCGCTCGGTAGAATAAGATAGCAGAGGCTGCAGTATAGAATAGACCAAAATCACTGTATAGGCTTGATTCATGCTAATAATATCACCCAGACAAGACTGACTACGCCGCTTGTACTGTCATTCTGAGCTTTCTGTTCCATGCAGTACGTGACCAACGCATAAATCAGGTGAGGCATCCACATCCTGAAACTCAATCACCGTCACGAAACATAAGTCCTGTGTCTTGGATCAAGTATATATGCTTGTTAAACGAGTTACAAATCCTCTTATTAGTAATATAGTTGAATGTGGTATCTGTTCTTTAGAATAGGATTGGCCACGTAACCGTTCATCCAGGTAGGGATCCAAGTGATGGGATGTAGCACAGCAGTTTTCTGCACTTGGCTGATACATCTCGATTATAAAGGTTTTATTCTTTAATATAGCACTGTGTTTACTAACCAAAGACCGGAAACATTGTATAATCTTTTAGGATCACACCTTCAGTCCTGCTCAGCTTCTGGAATGCAGAATTAATTATTAATAAGTGAAAAAGTCTAAATAAAAATACATCTCTTCTTTCACTATCAGCTGTAACAGCAAGGGAAAGAGATGTATTTATAGAGACCGAAGATCTGTTTGCAGATCTGAAGATTTAGGGCCATTCTTCCAGCAAACCAGACAGCACGGCTTGTTCTAGGGTAAGGCACTTGCACTGTTTTTTCTCCATCCATCTCCAGATGAGGAAAACCTGAAATTTCTGCAACAGGGAAGGACAGTATGTGTGGAGCCCGTAGAAAAGCAGCAAAAAAGCAGCACAGAGGATAAACGGTGTCTCAGTCAGAAACTGGGCATCCTTATTTAAAGGAAATTATGAATTTGGATTACTTTTATGTTTCTAAACCTTCTTGATTTAACAAAAGCCTGTTCTCTCAAACCAAAATATTGTGATCCAAAACTAAGTGCCTTATGATATTACAATGCTCTGTGCACAGATTATCCAGTTACTATTTTTATTTTTGCTTCAGGATTTTCAATTTATCATTTTTCCATGCAACCACAAATGGGGAAAGGCTTATTATCTAGCTGTATTAGACTGTGTTTCCTGCTGAATATCTGAAGCAACAGAAAATCCTAAGACGTTTACATAGAGTTTTAAGAGTATTTAGAGTACTAAAGACTTCAGAATGTTTTACTGTTTTGATTCTACACAAACTTTTTATCAACCTAGCTTTAAATAGAGTATTTCTGTCTTGAGATGTACTATACTGGTCGGCATTATTTAAAAAAACAAAAACTGTAAAAGAAAATAACAGCAAACAAAAATAAAAGCTTTATGGAGAAAATCTTTGGAAAAGGTGTCTGTGCCTGTTCACTCTTAAAGAAGTAATCTGGAGGAATTGATGGGGTCTTAAGGGAGCTATTTGCTGGCTTTCAATTACTTGCTGAAGCTTCTGTCTAACAAAGTACTTAAGCACTTCTCTGAATAACTTCCAGCACACAACACGGTATCCCTGCGGGTAGCGGGACTGTTCCTGTTTAACAGAAAGCACACATTATACTGGGTGATCCTCAGTGGCTCCCTCACAGCATGGGAATATACCACGAAGGCCAAAGGATAGTATGGGATAACGTAAAGGAATCAGGAGCTGTACGGCATCTGTGTGTTTACATCCTTTCCCAGCAGCGCTAATCTAAAAACCTGGAGCTGGATGAATTTCTGCTGTGCCGTAGGAACACCCACTGTATCGATATTTTTTTTCCCAAGGCTAGAAGAAAAAGCTGAAAACCTCACTCGGGATGATAAAATATTAATTAAAAAATACTTGGTATTGTCCATGTTTTGACATTATTGATTACTATACCGCAACATTCCTGGCATAGCTTTATCCCAATTTTGACAATCGAACATTCCATCAAAATGAGGCTTATTTTTAACTGAACACTTGTTTCCTCAGGAAAAGCCCCATTGTCTTTCAAGAAAAGGCTTTTCCCCCCAACCTTTTCCCGTACGTCCTCGTTCTAAGTTACATTTTTCTTCTTTTACTGCTTTACATCTTGACGGAGGCAGATCAAACACGGAGAGATACAAAAGGAATTTTTACGAAAAACCCTGGTAGTTCCCCCAAATTCCAGTTATCAGACCTCTTTCCTTTCTACACCATTGCTAGTACTGGCTTTGGTGGCTTGTATCTTAAACCCAAACCAGGTCACCCGGGGTTAGAGTTATGTCACAATGCCATCTACGTCCTTGAGCTGCCAGTGCCAAGTGTCAGTGCCCCCAAAAATACTTCCCCATCCCTTTTACCTATCGTTTTCCACTTGCCTGCTCCTATAATTTTTACAAATCTCCGAGCCTATGTTGAGCTGCCGGCCCTGGGACACAAGCAGCAAGCGGGTGACCGGCAGAGGGGGTCAGACTGCAATAAATCTCATGAGGATGCTGGCTTTTTGAAGTAGTTTAAGGTTTGTCATTTGTTTTCTGGAATAATCACAGATTCAGACTCCCAGCTATAGACTTCAGCCTGATGCAGGTCATACCTTCCCTACCCTGGGCAACCAGGGACCAATTTACCCCTAAGCACAAATTACATCATATATTTTCTGACCAAGTTTTCATTTTGCTTGTAATTTACAGCATTATTTATGTTACTGCTGTATTTAGCCTTTGGAATCATAAGAGGTTTCAATCCTATCTCAATTTTATGGTTTAATACAGAAGTAGCTCAAATGGCTGATAATTAGATATAGTTATACTTTGGATGAGATCCAATATTCCACTGATATGTATTGGATAAGGACCTTGAAATAAATTTTCGAGAGGGACAGTAGGGGTTTGGCACAATTTATACCCGAACTCATGTAGCATCTGAATAGGCATTCATTAGAAATGTATCTAAAAGGAAGAAGTCATACTTTGTGGGACAAATCTCTATGAATATATATCTTTTTAATCCTTTAGAGAAGTTATATGTTCAGTCCAGCTCAGGAACTGGCCCAGTTTGCTTTCCGTGAGTGATCACTGCTCCGATGCAGCGTAACGTTGTCCATTCCCTCATCCAAGCAAACCCCCTCAGCCTCGGAGAGCTCTTCTCCCCTTCCTTGGTCCTTTTGCTTCTCCCTCATTTTTTGCCTTCTTTTTGCAAGAAGTTTATTCTTCCCTTGAGTTTTCTCTCCCATTCACACAGAGCATATTTCGAATATATCTTTCTCTATCCATGGCACATCATTTTCCAATTATCAGGTAGGTTTCTGTATGTGTAAAATGCAATCTCTCAGCTCCACAGACTACCGCCACAGAGGGCATCACATACGGACTGATGTCAGTTCGTTTCATAGGAAAGACCATTGTTTTGCCTGGGAAAAGTTATTTTTGGTGCAGAAAACAAAGAGATTGGCCCCAAGGGAGACAATTCCAGATTCCAGATTCCCAAACTATTTCCGCCCTGAAAGCTGGAGTATCTGGAAGGATGCTGAAATAACTGACTGGTGGCTTGGCTTCTTGCAGAAAGCAATTCCCAACGGCACAGCCACAGTCCCCTTCCTCACTTGAACAGTCTCTTTCTTCCACCTATTCTCCTCCTGGTTTCTCTTCATCTATCCATGTCCTCTTTCCTCTTTGGAAAAAGAGGAAATTTGGACCTTCAGCATTGTGAGTCTCCTCCAAAAATCACACTGCTGAGGTTTGGGGTGAGGATGAGGTGGAGGCATGGAGCACCATCCGTCTGGCAGCACTGCCTTTAACCCCGCAGAACGCAGTCTGGGAGCGCTGCTTCTCTTCACCTTAATGAGGCTCCCATGGAGAGACAGAGGATGCAGAAAGGAAATAAAAAGATTCCTGACAAAAGGAATGTAAATAGACAAGATGCAGGTGAACAAAGGAGGAAAAGGAAAGCCACGTACAAGCCAGCAATTGAGTGGTCATACTCAGTAATCAACCTGACAGTTTGATTTTAAGACACAGCAGAAGAGATCGATAATTCTTTAGCGCAGCATAATGCGCATCCAGGGTTTAAAGCACCTTGATCATCAAAGTCCTTATTTCAGGGATCAGCCCTGTACTTACTTAGTAAGTGGAGGTGCTTCTGTATTTGACATATAAATGATGGGAAGGGTGGAAAAAAATGTTGTAAAACAACAGACTGCCACACTGGCTCAGGTGGGGCAGCTCAGAAAAAATTTAGGGGGAAGGAAATGTTCACAGGCTCCTGTGAGACTGAAAAATGAAGATATTACACCTATGCAAGGGGGGCGGGTGTTTCTTGTATATTATTTTATAAGGCCACGTTGTTTATCTTTTGTTCTGCTGTGGAGATCCAGCCTGACCTATTCCTGCTTGCACAGGAGTCAACGAGACCCTTTATCTCTAGTGCACCAGTACAAACAGGGAGTGCTTAGTGGGTATATAACGGCACGAAATCCAAACGCTGCCATTTATCACCCTCTTTGTACTGAACTAAATCACTACGTGAAACGCACGGAAGAATCGAACCTTTATTGTTTTGTTGGTGAAAGGATTGGGTCCCAGAATTACATCAGTTGTTTTCTCTAAACAGCTATTAGCCTCCTCCATTATACTAACAGAACTGGTTTCCATCCTCTGGCTCATTTATTCCAAACCAGCATTATTGAAGTGAATGGGGTCTAGGCCCTGGATATTAGAAGAGCTGTTGGTCTACTCATAAATAACAAGTTGTCAAGGATTTTAATGGAAACCCTTAGAGTGCTGTAAATCTGTGCAGTTCTGCCTGCATCCCCTCCCTCATTTCCATCACAATATCACTCCGGTGGGACTGCAGCTTGCAGCATGTGCCAGGCAGCCTAGATTGGTAGGACACGGGGGGA
>JAOXNH010000011.1:6129227-6143030 GCA_028566575.1 Bartramia longicauda | reverse complement strand
TTCCCTTCCCTTCCCTTCCCTTCCCTTCCCTTCCCTTCCCTTCCCCTCCTTTTCTCTTTTTCTCCCTCCTTTATTTTTCCCCTAAATCGAATTAAAACGTCCCAAAGTCCCACCTTGGAGCGTGGGGAGGGCAGAAAGGGGCTCAGTGGGAACCTCTCCCAATCCTTCCCTCACTCCTCCCCTCCTCCCCTTCCCAGCCCTTTGACTCCTTTCTTTTGTTCAAGTTCATGCCCACTGCACAAAGTGTCTGGGCTCCTCTTTTTTTTTTTCCCTTTTTTTTTTTTACTCCTTTTCCCCTTCAAAGGATTTTGTCATTGAACTTGAGCCCACGTTGTAAACATTCTTGGGTCTTACAAGCGTTTTGACGGGATGTCATTAACCGGGACCCCAGACTGCTCTGTCTTTCCCCGTTTCTCCCGCAGCCCAATCAAAGGTACGGTTTTTTTTTTACATCCTCACTCCATTTGTTTCCCAATCTGAGTCCCAAAATCACATAAAATAATCAAATTTAAAAAATAAAATAAAATACAAAAGGCAGCTCTGCCTCTTTCCCTTTCTTTTTTATCTTCTTTTAAAAATTACCGCTTTTTTCAAACCTAAGACTACACGATCTCTTAATTTTGTGCTGCTGTACATCCCCCTGTAATTTCAGACCTGTAAACAAAACAGGAAAACTCCTCGTGGCAGTTACATCCAATAAATTTAAACATGAAATCCTCGACTCCTAAAGCCCTGCCAGGGAAAGGGTTTTTTTTTTGGATGCGTTACGGCGTTCCGCTCCCTACGAAGGCGAAACAGACTTAATTTTCCACAGGAGAAAGCCGACATTATCTTTCCCTGCTAGATGGCTTAATTGCTTTTCGTAAAATTAAAAAAAATAATATTAAAGAGATTAAAGAGGTTTATTGTTTGCAGGCGGACTCGCTGTTGATGGGTCTCCCGCCGCTGAGAGCCATCCGTTGGGATGGAATATTCCCTAAAACGGCAACCAAAGGGCTCTTTGCTTTGGGGTTTGTTGTTTCGGTTGGGGTTTTTTTTTCGCTCTGATCTACAGAGGTAAGCGTCCAAGTGAGAAATATTTCCATTTTCCGAGCTGAAATGGGATACATTCGGGGGTTTCTCATGGGGGGTTTTGTTCATTCCCGCTCCAGCCCCTCGCGTTGCTCCCGCAGAGCCCCGTGTGCTGAATGTTAATGTCCGCGCTACGACCGGGAAAGATCCGCATTACGGATCCGGGTGGGATTTGCTGTTGCAACCAAAAGACGGAGAAAAAAGAGGCCCTTTTCAATTCCTTTTCAAGCACCGTTTTGTCTTTATTCTGACCGCTAAACGCTTCGGTTTTTTTTTCTTTTTCTTTTTTCCCCCTCCTTTCTTTTTTTTTTCCCCTTTCCCCCTTAAAGAACGATAAATGAACACCCAGAAACCCCAATTTGCATTTCCCCCCATCCCGCAGCCTCCGTCTCCCTCTTCGCCATCCATTTGCCTGCAAGAAAGTGCAAGGAAGAGGCGATTCCTCCCGCTTTCGGCCGGGCAGGAGGAGAAACCCAAACCCGGCAGAGAAATGAGGGGAAAAAACCCCCCCCATTTGGTCGGGTCCCGTCCCCTTCCCTTCTCCTGGGGCTGCACCGGGGCTGCCGGACCCGACCCGGGGAGGCGGGGGGGGGGGGGAGCGATGCGGCCCCGAGGATGGGCTACAGGAGGAGAGAAAAATCACTTTTAAAGCACAATTTTACATAGAAAAAAAAGCCCTGCCTGCACCCGAGCTCACCTTGCGAGTGTCTCCCGTCCCCTTCAGCGATTTGCAGCCCGACAGATTTTTTTACAGTACCTGTAGGGTTGGGTTTTTTCTCCCTAAACACCCAATTTATTTTTTTTTGAGGATACACCCACTTGCTTTTAATTTTTCTAAGCAAGCAAATAAGAAAGCCTGTTTGTACGGCCACAGGAAAGGTACTACCTGATGAAGAAAAATAGGTGGAAATCAGTAGGTTGGTTATTATGAGACTACGGGGGGGTTTTTGCAAGGAGAAGGGAAAGAAAATCCCGGTGGTGTTATCCTCAGTTGCATAAAGCAACACAAGCAATCAAATTATCTGCTGCTTTTTTTCATGCTGTTAATTCCTGAGCACCGGGCTAACGAGGGGGATTGGGGCCACCTGAGGGACAAGACCCTTGGTGTGTGAAAGAAGAAACCCAGGTCCCACCTGGATCACCTTCCCGGGATCGTTTCTCAGATTACTGAAAATACCTGCTTTACTCAAATTCACCTCCAACCCCAAATCTCCCTCACGCAGCCCCGAAAGCATCAGGGGCCCAACCCTGGTTCTGTGACCCTGAAACCAGCTCCTGGCAAGGATATCAAAAGCGGAAGGGAACAAGGAGTGGAATTTCCAGGGACAAACCTGAGCCTGGCCAAAGGGAGCCGATACGGAGCTTACGGCGACGCCGAAAACGGAAAGCGAGCGGGTGGGTTTTCATATCTCCTTCCCATGGAAATGCACTGAAATGTTGGGAAGGAATGGAGATGGGAAGGGTGGAAGCAGAGCCTGTGTTTGCACACGTGTGTTTCAGCAGCGCCCAAGGATTTCTTAATAAAAAAGTGACCTGGGCTCACGGCTTCCTTTCCTCACTGAAGTCGCAGTGGAGCAGGATACTCCAGTGGCCTTAAAACAACCCTCTTTCCTCAAGTAGGTCAAGATTTTCTTATTTTCCGTGGGGCAAATTACTGTAAAATGGGAAAATTTTCATGTCTTCTCTTTTTCATGTTTTGGTTACTGTCACGTGGAGGCTTTTAGGTAGCTACAGGTAACTAAATAGTACACGTTAAGCTGCTTCTTTCCTTTTTTAAATCACAAGGAATACCGATCAAGCTTACATTAAGGGGTTGGAAGACTCTCTTGAGTGTTGAATAATTACACTTCCTTTCCTCACTGAAGCAGCAGTGGAGCAGGATACTCCGGTGGCAGCTTTCAGCAGGTGAAGGAGACACAGGAACTTCATCCAGGCGGCTTTCAAGCACCTCGTGGGCTTCTGAGGTTGTTCCCCAACACCCCGGGCAGCCGCAACAGTCGGGTGTAAAGAAGGGAGGTTGCTGAGATGGTCACTGCTCACCTGAAGGGCTGTTGGTGGACGAGGGAAAGGAGGAAAATAATTCAGCCCTGGAAAACCCCATCAGGAAAAGGTTGGTTGGGAGAAATACCTTCCTGAAAAAAATTGTGTTTATTAAAAGAGCTATATGCCTTCACCTTGCTTCCTCCCAAAAATTAATGAAGTGATAGAAAAGGAATTTCCTTTTGCTTTAGCAGTCACAGGTACCTGCATCCACATCCACATCCATACACAAGGCCAGGAACATGCTTTTCACAGAGTTTATCGGAAACATAAGTTTTACATTGGCTTTCCTGGGGAAAAAAAAAAAAAGCCAAACAAATAACCAGCCAAACAAACAAACAACCCCCCCCCAACCTATTCTTTTCTCACATATTTTGGTTTTTAGCAGTTTACCACATGAAACGGGAGAGGCAGGACATGGAACGTAACTGGATTTTGTTAAATGCCATTTTTCCTGCACTGTGAAGTGTTTGAAGGCACAGGGAGGGGGGCTCAGCCAGTGCTTTTTGCTCCGGAGCCCTGGGAGCAATGGCTTCCAGCTTTTGGCCAGGGCAGAAGATCTAAATATCCACCGAAAAGCCGGGAGCTGTGTCGAGGTCCCTTGCTGAACACACACGGCCCTGAGGATGATGATGAGCTCCTCCTTCTGCAGGGCTTCCCAAGCACAGCACCTCTCCCCATGGCTCTCTGCAGCTCCTGGGCTTATTTTGATATAAATCAACATCAAACCCCCTCACGTGCACCGGGAAAATAGTGCAGTCCCTTGCACTGCTTAAAGTCCAAGGCAATCTCCTCAAGTTTAGTGGGAAGGAGACTGGGACGACCATTTCATGCCTGTTTCCAAGGAATGAAGCAGAGCCTTTCTACGGCACGAGCCATTATTTTATGCCACCTTATTGTGGCTTTTCCTACTTGTCCCTCCATGATATCCCTCGGTCGACGCTGCCGAAACCCCGACCCGGTGCTGCGGATGCGCTGGGGATGGAGCTGCTGCTTCCTCCCACGGAACTGAGATTCCTTCTCCGACAGTGGTTTTTTCTCTGTCTCTTCTCTCCCTCTGTCCCAGGCGAGCGGTGGCCTATTAAGACGATGTCTTTCAGATGGACAAGAGAGTCGTGACCTCCAAAAGCTGGAGTAGCACGTGCTCCTGTGTTCCTTCATGTCTGCACCCAGAAACGGTCCCCGTGGGGACATTCTCGGACCCGTGAAGACGAGGCTGAGCCAGAGGGTTGAGAAAGGAGCAGGGAATTCACGGCTTCACGTCTCGTTCTCTTTATCCACCGAGAAATTTTGCCTCGGTGGAAGAGGAGGAATTCGTTCGTGGGTTTTGGACATCCAGAAACAACGGAGCGAAGGAAAGGAGGAATGGATTAACTCCAGGGAGGTCTGTGTCTGGTGCATTTGGGACATGCTGGGATGTAGGACACGAGGCAGTTACATGCAGAGTACACAGACGGCGAGTCCAGCATCCTCAGACGTGCTGCACGGCCCGTGACCTCCTCTTTGAGCCGGGGATTTCCACGCTGTGACCGTCCTTCCTTTCCCTCCTCCCTCCTAACTTCCTCACATTTTTGGGATGCTCATTTTTTAACCCCGGAGAACTTTCTCTGGCGCGAAAGGTTTTCCTCCCCTCCTGAAAATGAAATGCATCGGTGGGGAACACGTCGCAATCCGCTGCCTACCGCTCCTCCAGCGGCGCAAGGGGTCGAACTGGGCTACCCCAGGGGACCACTTGCTGGGCTAATGCTTCTACCGGTGACACTCAGACACAAAGCTCGGGTCGGTTTTTAAGGCAAATGCCTTTTCCATCTCATCCTTTCTCGCCTACGATACTCCTCGAGAGTCCACGTGGACTCTTGGATGCCGGTACCGAGAACACACAAGTTCCCGATTCAGGGCACAGCAGACAAAGAGCCCACACGTTTTTGGGCTGGTTGATAACTTTTTGGAATTTTTAATACACCTTAATGCCTTCACCTATATGTAAATAAAAAAACCAAATAGCCATAGAGAGTTTAATCATTAGAAGCAATGCACAAACTGATGTGCTTGATTAAATTTAACAATGTGTGTAGAGCCATAAAGGCCAGTGCTGAGGTAGAGGAGACAGGCAGGTGCTTCTTGTTAAAATTCCTCTGCTGAATTACATGGCAGGTTGGGGTGAATTTCCTGTCATTTGGGGGCTCACCCTTTTTGCAACAACCACCCGTCTCCCCCGAGACGATAAAAAAGTGCTTAACATCCCTGTATTTCTCGAAGATACTTTTGATTAATGACATCTTTCTTCTTTTTTAAATAAATCAGCCTGTCCCAGATGTCAGATTATCCTCCTGAAAAGATCTGATTCTTGTATTGACATCTCTAAACAATGATTTTGTTCCCTTTACCTCCAAGAAGCCAGTCTTTAGCACTGAGACACCTTCAGTATATTTTTCTAGGACCAACAGGAGTCATTTCCCTGACTCCAGCCCTTTGCCCAGCCCTGGGACCTTCCTCCCCACCGACGTTGAAAGAGAAAGTGCGTTTGTGTAGACGGGGAAAGAGGCGCTGGGGCGTTGCAGCTCCTCAGACACGAGGTTTTCACAAGCGAAAAGGAAGGTCGGCGGTATTTTTATGGGAATCCCTGGTTAATGTATGTTGCCCTCTCTGATAAAGGCTCTTGTTTTTCCTATTCCTCTCCTCGTGAACTTCCTCACTCCTTGATCCCAAGTGCCCCGTATCTCGGGAGGGTTTGCAGAGAAGCAGGAAGGTTTGGACACGGAGGCAAACGTGGGCCCCGGGTACAGAGTCTCCCGAGCAGAGCAAAGAACCGTCATCTAAATAAATGTTTACATAAAAAAATCACACACCTTAAGCTTTATGGTACCTTATTGGCTCTGTCTGCAGTCTGGGCAGGCGATGAGAGGCAGGGGGGGGGTTATACACACCCCGCACAGCCCATTGCCGTGCCAGGGGAAGCCTAAGAGACCCAGGCACTGGTTTTGGTGCCCAGATGGGTTGGGCATGGCTGGAGCCAAGCAGGCTGCTGCCCTCACCTTCCACTGGCGGGTGAGGAGGGGGCTGCCGAGGCCCCCCCAGGGCTGGGAACCTCAGCTGGGGCTTTTGGAGGAAGCTCCGGGAAATCAGTGTGTGCTTTTAACTGGTAACCAGAGGGATTCTGGTCTCAGCCTTATCACTTTGTTCTCATTAACAAATGGGCTTTTCCTCCGCAGTGACTCAGCTCAGTGCAAATGGAAAAAGGGACAAAGCTCATTCCGACGGCCACGCACAGTCCCAGTTCCGGGGGGAAAGGGAGACTCAGAGGTAACAAGCCCTTCCGTGCGCTCTGTTAGTCCCTGAGCTTATGGTAAGGGGCGAGAGCACTTTTCCTTACACTTCTTATCCTGCTTTACCCCTTCAGTCTGGATTTGGCTTCTTTGAGAACTGACACCTGGGAATTGCCATCCTCCTCACCCATCTGCACGGTGCTTTCCGTGCCCTGGGCCAAGCCCCCGTCACCGTAAATCAGTGGAAATAGTGTTTTTCAACACAAACCATGGATCCACCTTCAATTTTCTTTACTTCTGATTTCTCACTTGCTCTTTTCCTTTGTTGCTAAACCCAATGCCCAGCCTCTGCCTGAGCTGCCGGTGTTGGGACACCAGCCACCCAGTTTCCTGTCCCTCTCCCAAGTTCCCCATCATCATCGTCGGTCCGTAGAGGATGTGAAATCTGGAAGGAGATTCCAGGGCTCGCAGCCTCCGTTCCTGCTGATGCGGCTCTATTTATTGCCAGTCCCATGTCCTTTCTTGGAGTGCTTTTGGCAGTCTTTTCCTACATCTGTGCTCAACCATCATCCAGCCACATTCCTCTAACCCTAGGGTTACACAAACCCATGAAACAATGCCATACGGACGGAGCAGAGCTGGAAACGCACCGACAGCTTTCGGTATTGGTCACATCCCACCACTGCCCCTACCTTCCTGTGTGCTCCGCATCCTAAAATTCCAGGGAGAGGTAAAACAGTTGATTTTTTGGAAATCTCCTTAATAAAATAATTGGAGTTTTTGAATCTGACTGCAGCTATTCTTTATCAAAACGCTTCCCAGAAGCGAGCCAGTTCTTCCCCATCCCCACCCAAGTTCTAGAAGAAAAGTCAGGACCGGGATTTCTCAAAGACAAAAATAAATGTTGGCTCGTCTCTATTCTCAGCATGAATCCAAAGCCCAAGACCGAGTGGTGCTTTAAATAAAAATCCCAAGATTTGGGTTGCATTTGGTTTACGGCTTCTGCTCTAAAGGAATTAATGTGTTTCAGAAGACCCCAGAGCCCAGTGGTTGGGGCATTGCCCTGGGACTTGAGAGGTTTGAGTTGTACTTCTGGCTTTACCATTATCTCTAATTTTATTTCCACCTCTTACAGCCATTGTAAACTGCACGGAGATCTCTGTGGAACTTTGCTGTATAAGGGCTGATGAAATTTATAGATGCAAAGTTGCAAAGAAATCCTCCCAAATCTGCCCAACATCTAGCTCGTCTGCCGGCAGCAGGCCAGAATCACTGGGGGGGGGGTCTTGTGGGGGTCCTGCAAACCTGTGGGGTCCTCCAGCCTGGACGACAGCAGAGTTTGGAAAAAAGGCTGGAGAGATGCTGTGTGAACAGGAGGCATTTGGGTCACGCTGGCTGGACCACGAAGAATGGCTGCACAATGGACTGGGCAACCAAGAACTTCAAGGACCATCTACCTCGGAGGGCTGCTCTCTCCCAAAATGTAAATCTCTTTTAATAGTTACCTTCAACCAGTCCCCAAAATCCAGTTTTCTCGAACCCTCCTCTCTCAGGCTTCAAGAGGAAAAGGATAATTTGGTGGTGGCTCTTCTTGGCTCACCAGACTGACACAGAGCAAGGTCAGAATGCCTGAGGAGCAAACGTAGACCTCAGCAAAACCCCTGAGGAGAACAGGACTGATTTAATAAATGGAATTTCTGCACCTGGACTCTGTGAGAAAAGCACTTTATTCCCATCTCTGCTGCGGGAATTAGGGCAGGAGTGTCTCTGGCTTTGCTCCCTGAGCAGAGAAGCATCACTGGTGCTGAGCAGGGCAGAGGTGGTGGGTACAGGTCTGCCAGTCCCAGCCTCCAGCTCCTTGGGTGCTTCACATCTCCACTCATACGTCTGGCCACCTCCAAGAATAGCCCTGCATGGAAGGAAGGAGAAATTAGGAATTAGGGATCTCTGCTCAGGCAGAGTGTTTTTCAGGCAGTTGGTGTTTTTCTCCTGTCTCCCTGTATGGTCTTAAAACACAGAAGAATGCTCCACAATCACTGGGAGCTACCACTTTCCCTCCTTATTTTTCTTATTTTCACTTCTTCTTTTGCTGCAAATGTCAAATGCAAGTGGGACAAGAAGGGAGACACCGAAATTCTTCCAGGGAATTTGGGGATACCAGTTTTTCTCCTCTCTGCCTTCGTGCTCTGGTGAATCTCTATCATCCCGGGATGTCTCTCACCCTTGTTGCTCACTTCACCACCAAACCCTCCGCTGAGAGCAGAAGGCTCCAGGCTCCTCTACATGATGGAGCCCCAGGATGATGTTGGGGGACGAGTCCACCAAGCCCACCCCAAAGGCCCTTGCCCCCTCCCAGGCTCTGGCCGGGGGGTCCTTGTGTGTGCCTGGCCCTTTCCGCCCCTCGGGAAGCATAATTGGATCCAATAATGGTTTGGGGATAAATCAGGACCCCTTCCCCATCGGAGACCCTGTGTGTGCTGGGACTGACAAAACTTTGGGGTTCACGGCAGCAGGGCAACCCTACTGCTGGGAAAGGCGATCCGGGGGGGTATCTGGATCTGACCCACAGGGATAAAGCTGCCGAGAAATAAGGAGCTGGAGCAGAGAGACCTTCCCGGCCCGGCCCGGGAGCCTCCCGTCTCCCTCCCGTCTCCCGGTCCCGTCTCCCTCCCGTCTCCCCCCCCCCGCCGCGGTTCAATTTGCTCCGTGCCGGAGGGGAAATTTATCGCCTCCCGAACAAGGGCACGTTTTTTCCTGCGACAAGCTCTGGCTAAGTGACATTCTCAGACTTTCTCCTCTCAGGTCCCCATCCAGGGGGACGTTTTACAGTAAATCCCGGTGCTTCGCTTTCCAACCGCCCGAGTTTTATCCCCCCCACCCCCCCGCCCCGCGCCGTGCGGCTCCGCGCAGGGAAAACGCGGAAAGAAAAAACCGGGGGGACCTATTCCATGAAAGGAGGCAGGGAGAGGGAAAGGGCTTGGGGGTGATCACTTATAAATTAAATAATGCCACCCCCCTGCCCTCGAGCGCCCCGAGCACAGCCCGCCTTACCTCTGGGTGCCCCGGTCCCCCCCCCCCCGGGGATCTTATGGCCGGGACTGATGTCCCGAGTAATCCCGGCAAATCCTGGTCCCGGGTGTCGTCCCCCAGCAGAGAGAGTCCGAGGACAAAGCCACATTCCCGCACCGACGGGCAGGGGGACAGCGGGCACTCACTAATACACCCATTTGTAGCTGAAGTAGAGATCACTACCTCCACTAAGCACTTTCTGTCCTGGGACTGTAAACTCCAAGAAAGGAAATGCGTATGAATAGGTTGTCTCCAAAGAGTTTTTACAAGCAACCTGAGGGAATTATGACAACTGAGGTACACCTATAAATTACTGTCACAGTTTGTGACAGCAGATAAGCACCAGTAACTCAATTTATAGTCCTGTCTCCAGCCTCTAGATCTTTCTTGGTTCTCCCACATCTCTGAATTCCTGTCAGCATCAACTTAGAAACGCCTCCCGCGAAGTGATGTTACTTTCTGAGAAAATCTTGCTGCTCTCCTGGCAGCCTTGTCATCCTCTGCAGCTGGTTCTCTTTCCCTCTGCTCCAGAATGATTACCCAGGTCAACCCTTTTCTTGCTGAATGGATCTTGCAAACTCCCTACATCCTGCTGTGACAACTAAATCCACTTAGGAACTAGTCAGATACATCCCACAATATGCAGTTCCAGTATTGCCTCATGCATCAGACGCGTCCCTCATGAATCACAAGAGCTAGAGACTTAATTGATTTAATTTTAATTTGTAATTCTCTTTCTAATCTGATTTTTAAAAGGTCATATTAAAACAAAATCAAAGATATGACTGGTGTTACGTAATGGTGTAAGTTTGCTTCCCTCCCCTAAATAGCCTTTTAATTTTATTGGAATTAGTTGCATAAAGCAATCTGGATTTAGTTCAAGTTCTCCTTTCTGTGAATTTTTAGCTTTAAAACAGATATCTTGTGGTTTTCTCCAATGGGTATAAATATGAAAGACGAGAAGTAAGAGCTATTGAAGATACTTCGACAAGATCAATGAGATGGCAGGTAAATGTTGAGCTGAGTAGGAAGAACTTGTAATGAGATGACAGACTGAGGAATTGTTTCCCAGAGGACTGAGTAGAGCTCTGTTCCTGGGACTTCTAAAAGTAATCTCAGTGCAGGAGCATGAGACTGAGTGGGTCTCAGCAGTTAGGGGAACACCTTACACTTTTTTTGGAGTAAAGTTCTAGCATATTCTGTTATTTCTATCAATATTTGTTCTCAGTTTCCAGCTAATGAATTTTATTTAAAGGTAAATAAAATGTTCCATGTTGGTTTGTTTTGCCATAGTTCTGCTGTCTCACAGGAGCTACAGGAAGGAAAATGCCATCTCATTGAAACCCTATGAGAGCTAAGCCCCAGACATTGGTCCTGCTCTTCTTTTTTTTTTCCTTTTATTCCTTCAGAAAGGAATTCGTGGCCCCTGGGTGGGTGGGAAGAAGAAGGATTCAGATATGACCTCTACCTCACAAACTGATGATTACTGGAATTTGGGAAGATATGCAGGGAAAGGGTGACTCAATACCTGCTTTGTTGTTATGCACTTTATGTAAACACCCATTAGTTTTGCTTTAGTTGCTGTGATGTATACTAACTATATAATAATGCTGTTCAGTGCTTATGTGACCAGCTCACTAGTCACATAAGTTTGAGATTAATCTAAAACCAGAGTATAAATCAGTGAACAATGTAAAATTCACAATGATTTTCACTTGCAGAAGTATTCACTGGAGGATAGAAACCAGGAGGTTTCTAAGCAGAACCTTCCCTAAGTGATTTTGCAGGTCAAAAGAAGAAGAAGAAAAAAAAGAGCAGTATATAAAACAATTCACATCTTGCAGATATATCACATGGATCCACATAGACCTTGGGGATGCATTTTTGTGTGGAGTCCCTGCACAGCATAGCGCAGAGCCATATGACCTGAATTGAGGAAGCCTCTATCTGAGGCGTGTGATTTGCTCAGCAAATAACAATTTTTTGCTATTTTTAAGAGATATTTTCCCCATACTGAGGATGCTACAGGAGAATCTTAGCACTGGGCCTATCAGCACTTTTGCAGGGCTGGTGGAGGCTGCACTACTTTCACACAGAACTAGAGTGATTAGTGGAAGTGATCAGTGCTTCTGTTGGGCAAAAGAGCCACTCGATATCTAAGTCATCTGTTCTACCCCCTCTGAGACCATCTCTTTCCTTCACCATTCCCTCTAAATCATTATTTTTCTCTTCAAGGACTGAATTATGGCGTCCTGCCTGTGTCCTTGTTAAGATCTCAGCTAGAAAAATGCTTTTGCTTAAGAAAATAACATCATGGGAAAGGCCATGGCAACACAAACACTTGTTTTGCCAGAACACATTTATACTGGATGGGTGGGTAGTTCAGATGGCCATGAACACTTAATAAAGCTCATTTTTCTAGTAATTCCCCAAGGCACTTTCTTCAAAAAAACTATTATAGAGAGACAGGAATTTCAGTGGAAACTGCCAGACCAAAAACAAATATGACTACCTTCTTTTCATAGTTTTTTCCTGTCACCTTAGCAGTCTCAGGAATGCAATTTCTAGTGTAAATAAATTGGATCGTATTATGCCTTTTCAACTACTCTGTCTTTTCTAAGTTTTACTTTTGCATCCAAAATCCTAATAACAGCCTGTAACACATTTACATTCCTTCATTCTTGCCTCTGTTTTGTTGGGTACACAGTATTCCTTCTTCTTTTTTTTCTCTCTCCCTTTGGTAATATAATCATTCTGCGTTTTTCCAGATTTGGACAAACAGAAATGTTTTCAGCTTCAAGTTAGTGTTTAAACAACAACAAAAAAGCACCTCTGGCCTTCAGGCATGAATTTAAATCATTGAACTGAAGGCAGAAAGAAGCAATATTAAATCTAGGATGAGGAAGTCAAAGCTGTCTAAGAAATTTCACAGATTCAGAGAATTTAAGGCCAGGATGAACCAATAGATCTCTTAGTTTGACTCCTGTTTGTCAAGGCCATTACATTCTACCCATTTATTATGATATTGAGATCCACAACTATTCAAGTGAAGAACTGCTTCCAGAAGAGTACACTGGTTTGAAGTGAGAACATCAAGAGGTAGAAAATCAACAACTTCCCTGATACTGATTAATCATGCACACTGTTAAAAAGCACACCTAACTTCTCATTTTAATTTGTATAACATCATATGGCATGGAATATCCCTTTTGTCACTTGGAAGTCAGCTGTTAATTGGGCACCAAAGCCAGCTCGAGTCGGGTCACTGCTGCATTTGCACTGCTTCTTGTAAGGCTTGTTCTCCATTGGTTCAGGTAGTTCCTTCTATAGCAATTCTTCTAACACGCAACTCAAATCATGAGTTACAACAATTTGAAGGTATCCATTACAATCTCCACCCCTGGTCCCTTTGGGCCAGGCTATAGGGTTTAACATTACAATGAATTCCTCTCCTTGCTCCTAAACTGGCTAGCAACAAGGGGTTCCTGTTATAGTAATTCCTGCAACACGCAACTCAAATCCTGGGTTTAACCTTACTCCTGATTTCTCTACCTCCTCCCCCATGAGCAGCCCAGGGTACTATTTTCTGGTACTTTTATGGGCTTGAGTCCTTTCCATTTTATGTATCCATTTATAGCACCTGGCTTCTTTGGGTTTTTTTGTTGAATTTTCTTTCCCCTGCAGAAACATTTGGAGTAAAAGGTTAATCTAAGCTCCTTGACTAATTGTTTCGTGAAACTATAAGATTTAAAACAAAGGACTCCCTTTTATTCCTAATGTCAGATAGAAAGGCTTTTTTAACAAATGTGGATACACATTCATACACAGTGGCTTTGTATTTTTTGATCAAGCTGATATTTTATCATCTCCCGAATTATGAAAATAAAAGAAGCAATACTTCTGTAAAATCACTTTAGCTCCCGATCCTGCAAGGATGTGCAAAACCTCCCCATGAATTGTGTGGGAAGCTGACAGACCAGGGGCACACCATCTCAGTCAGCATCTCAGGGCAGGTCTGCCAGAATTGTCTCTGCTTCCCTATTCTGTCCTTATTGGCTCCTGCACAGAATGGGTCCTTGTCATTTTTTCCTGTTTGACAACTTGTGCCACACGTGGAAACAACATACTATTCCTTCAATCTATCGCAGTATTTAAGTGTGCTAGAAAGATGAATGTCTGCCACGGGGAGGGAAACAAACAGCAAGTTGTTTTGCACTGTTCAAAACAGATAGAAAAAACAGTTCTTTTAAATGATACTTATTGAAATGTCATGGAGTTGGGGTTTGACATATTGTGACTAAATGAAGCAAGTAATGAAAAGGCTGGCAGAACAAACAGGCATACACTGGAGAAAATA